>CM037777.1:19473614-19523614 GCA_021229015.1 Solen grandis | reverse complement strand
ATATAAAAATACAAAGCACATCTTTGGCTTTAACAACATATCTTACGATCACTCTGATTGTTTCTTTCAGATTTTCCTTCAAATCTTTCTCATTTACCGAGCCAATAAAACAATACATCAAATGTCAGGGATTTAGAAATACACGAGAGAAGTGTGAAACCCTGATGCTCTCGGGATTAGGCAAAGAAATGAATGACTCCATGCATTAATGATTATTTTATTTCAGAAAACATGAGAAAAGACAAGACGCATAGCTAGCTTCAGTGAGGCAAAACCGTTTTCTTACCGCGACAAAACCTAACTCAGCGGGTATTGATTTTACTACCATCATATTGTCTGCCATAGGACGCGGAAGAACATTTTAGTTTAGGGAGAAAAGTGACAATCTCTAATGTATTTTGAATAACAGACATGGTTTAAATTTGCTCTGTTTCTCATGAAAATCTCTGAATTAGACGGAGTTAATTGGGAAGTTTTGAAACGATAGTTATACCTTTGCCATATTTTCTCTGTAAAGAATCTTTTATTGATGAGGAGAAGTAACGCAGCTGCCGTCCTGGAATTTTTGTAAGTGAATCTGTGATGTAATGTTGGGATGCATTAGAATTACATCATGATTCTGGCCCACAAAGTCCAATTAATGAGCCCTTGCATACGGCATACAGTGTCTATGATTAGAACCAGGGCCTTTTTTAGCTGTCTTTATAGCCCCAATACCAGAAGTGTATTTTTCCACTGCAAAAAAATCCTCTATGAACATTGAACTTCAGAAAAAAATCTCCTTTTTTTTCCATTTTAGCAAAAAAATGAAACAAAAATTTTAGAATTTTCCACACAGGCAGCAGTTCATAGAAAGTGCTTGTTTATAATCTGATCACCTGAGTAACTTCTTAAATTTGCAGTAATTCCAAAAATTTCTAAAATTTTAACATGAAGATTCCCAGGTAACAATATGGAGTCATGATCTTACTAAAAACAGCCAAAAAGACCCAAGAACAGAAAGCTGTAGACTCTGACAACCACCAACAAGTGTGGTCATCAACAGAGGATTTAACACTTGCAAAACAGTAGCCACTTCCAGATTAAGTCCAATTCCAGATTTGATTGATTTTTTAAAAATATTTTTTGAGTTTACTAATGCAGTGACAGTATTTCAGTCATATAGCTAATTACAGGTGGAGGAAGACCCCGAAAGCACTGACGAATCCGGGTAGAACCACTGAGCTAACGCAAGCCAGCTGGAAGGCTTCCTCACATGAAAATCTGAATGACCCTGCTGGGACTAGAACCTATGCAGTAAGGGGCTGAGAGATTGTTAAAGTCAGCGACTTTCCTGCTCTAAGACTGCCTGATTTCTATATGGCAAAACCCATCCAGTCTCACATTATATCAATTTTAGTTTCAAGGGGTGGGGGGTCAAAAACTGGTCCTCAAAACACGCTCACACATACCAAAGTTATATGACTACGGTCGCCTCATTCAGCTTCATCTGTCATAACAATGCATCTGTTTTGTGGATCCAGACAGATATTCAATGATATTTGAACATATCTTTGTGAACTATTGATTTTGGGAGTCAGATTTTGTTGATTCCTTGCGATAGCACAATTTTTATCATTCAACTGCCAGTCATTTTACTGGCCCACAGTTGTGTCAAGAGCGAATATATTCAGCGCAAAGTTTGAAAAACACACAAAATTGCTATTGATGCATGTAAATTGCTATTTTCATCCTCATTTCTGTCTCAAAATGCATTCCGTTCAAAAGAGGAAATCTTAAATCAGAGGATAACGGTGGTTTCCAGACATATATCCATTATTTATATATCATAAATCTTGTTTTGCATGCAAGCAGTAAGTGGAGCATGTGGAAAAATGCTTGTTAGATTCTAAAATATGTGACAACCATTAGTGCAGAATAAGAAAAACCTCTTATTCCTTTAGCTTTATATTTATTCAAAAGATCATGACTGTGTTTTATAATGATAGTTTATGCTGAATATAATGCAATGTTCTTGTTTATTTACTCTAAATATTGTGAGAATTTATTTTAAAAACAACACCACAATTTGTTTTGTCAGAATAAGAACCAAGATGTGTGTCATCCCTCTAAACAAACAAATCTGTAAAATGCTTTCCTTTCTTAGTCTTATATTACCTACCAATTTTCTTTACATTTCTTTAAGTCTGAGATTTTCCCCCCAATTTCTTGTGTGATAGAATCAATAAAAAAACTCTATTTCTATACATTCTAATATAGGTACGCCAATGTAAAATGGAATTTCTTGACATTTAATTCTAGCCTCTATCATAAAATATAAAACAACATGCTGTTTATATAGGAATCTTCCTGACAATGCTATTGACTGGTTATAGACTGACTGGTTCAAAAGAGGAACCAAAATTCACTAGAGAGAAGTTAAACAAGGAACCAGTCTCTATGAAGATAGAAACACAGTCTACAGTTGGATAGAATTGACTGTATGAGTCTCAATGGCATCTGGATGACCTGGTAATTGAACATGAAAATAGCAGGATTCTTCATAACTGAGCATAAAATTCAAAGAATTTCTAGTCACAAAACAATATTTGTGGTGATAATCCTGTCTTATTCATATATCTTGTTGTTTTATTGCAAGCTGAAATCTAATGATATCTTTCAACCAAAGACGCAAAATAAAGCCATGCTGGCAAATGTTTATCTTTGCTCTCAAATCAAAACAAATAAAAGCAGTTATTTACTTTAACCCTTTCCCTCATAGAGGACACCATGAAAAGACCTATGCGAACAGCATAAAACCAGATCAGCCTGCGAGTTACAGCCTGCGAGTAACTCGCAGGCTGATCAGGTTTTATGCTGTTCACTGCTCCTCAGTGGTCTGGAAATTAGGATTTTATAATTAAATTTGGTAAGGTTTAACTGTGGTTTTCTGCAGATCAGGCTTTATGTTATACCTATTGAGTGCCTCAAAATGAGTCTATATGAGGGAAAGTGTTAAACAGAAAATAACTTTAAAATAACTGATATAACTAGAACTGTCGCCTAAGGGCTTACTAATACCCCCCCGCAAGTGTTTTTGTCAAACATGGCTTTGGAGCATGAAATCAGAATTCTTGTATGCAACACTCCATCTTAATATACAGAGGACATATGTGCCAACTACCTAGAAATCTAGTGATCCTTTGTAACACATACCTATGGATATACCTATGTCTATGGATAAATATCATTAAGATTCACTGAAATCTATCAATGGAAGAAAATTGTAAAACAAATACCATCAAAGGGACATATCTTTAAAACAGGGGGGGGGGGGGGGGGGGTAACCCAATGTTATATAGAAAAAGCGCTACTACAATGTCTAAGGTTGAATGACAGCAAGTTTCATTGAAATCCCTCCAGTAGTTTAGGAGGAGTAGTCTGCAGAAAATTGTAAAGCAAAAATCATCAAAGGGGCATAACTATAAAAAAGGGAGGTAATCCAATGGGAGGAGTAGTCTGCAGAAAATTGTAAAGCAAAAATCATCAAAGGGGCATAACTATAATAAAGGGAGGTAATCCAATGTTATATAACTAACACATGCTTCTACAATGTCTAAGGATGAATGGCAGCAAGTTTCATCAAAATCCTTCCAGTAGTTTAGGCGAAGTAGTCCGCAGAAATTTGTAATGCAAAAATCATCAAAGGGGCATAACTTGGTAAATAGGGGAGGTAACTCAATGCTATATAGATAACGCTTAAATGTCTAAGGATCATTGACAGCAAGTTCATAAAATCCTTCCAGTAGTTTAGAAGGAGTAGTCCGCAGAAATTTGTAATGCAAAAATCATCAAAGGGGCATAACTTGGTAATAGGGGAGGTAACTCAATGCTATATAGATAACGCGCTGCTACAATGTCTAAGGATCATTGACAGCAAGTATCATTAAAATCCTTCCAGTAGTTTAGGCGGAGTAGTCCGCAGAAGTTTGTAATGCAAAAATCATCAAAGGGGCATAACTTGGTAAATAGGGGAGGTAACTCAATGCTATATAGATAACGCGCTAATACAATGTCTAAGGATCATTGCCAGCAAGTTTCATCAAAATCCTTCCAGAAGTTTAGGAGGAGTAGTCCGCAGAATTTTGTGTCTACAGACGGACGGACAGACGGACGGACGGACGGACAACCTGATTCCAGTATACCCCCCCCTAACTTCGTTGCGGGGGGGTATAAAAACAACACAAGAAGGTTCTTCAGAGCACACTTCACCTGCTGAGGCCTGATGAAAAAATAGCAATGGAGAGACAGACTACAGAAAGTGACTTACAGCAGGTGACACAAAAAGTAGTCATTTTTTTGTTTAGCAGAGTCATCAATTTTGTAGAGAAGAGAAACAAAATGAATATCCTCTCCCACAAACTCAGCTATAGAGAATTAATGCAACAATTACATTTTGAAGCTTAAACCTACTGTGATAAACAACAACACCTGATCCTGCATAAGCCCTCACTAATAACATAGCACTTATCTAAAGAAAAGTATCATCTAACTTAACACTAATCCATTGTGAACCTCTTCAATATGACAAGTACCGGTACCTTTACATTGAAAGAGCCATGTTTGAATGTTGCTGCTGTTATTAATAAAACATTAACAAAAACAGTAGGAGCCCAAAGAGAAAAACATGCAGATGAAACAGATTATGCAAAAGCAGTCACACATGCAATGCTACAAATGATAGCTGCAGTATAGATGAAGACACTGGGTAATACCAGGAGTCAAGTTCTGCTGCCACTATGTCTTAATCCTGAACAAATAGGCTCCACTGGGAAATCTTTGCAACAATTTTGTGACGCAAGGCTAGGGAAAGGTAAGCATATAATTTTCACTCAGCACTGTTAATTTACTTATAAGTGTATCAAGATTAGATTAAAGCTCTCACAGCAAGCACTGAACATTTCTCTAGTGCGTCACTTCTCTCTACGGCAAGTGAAACAATTCAATCAGTCCCCGTTTTTGGTGTGTGGTAAGCAAATTTTGTACCAACCAATCAAATCAATTGCAGATTGGATAGGCTAGAACTTGACTTCCCAACAAATAAATCCAATTGTCAGTTCAAGAGCTCTTTCCTCTAATCTGTCTTGCGCAATTATAGACCTAGAACTTGTTTTACCGTAAAAAGGATTTAGTTTCTGTTTTTGACTAGTAATTGCTATTCTACTTTCCACAAATGAACGAATTTCATTTTTTGTTCTTGTTTTTGCAGAAAAGCATTCAGTAGGCATGTCAACTGAAATGTAAATGCCAAAGACAGTCAATTGAAAAAAAAAAATATGATCACAAAATGTTATTGCAATTTCATTGGCACAGACCCTTTGTCATTCACCTATTGCTATTCCATCTCATTCTATTTTAATATTGACTTAGATTAGTTTTGTGGACAGCCCTCAATTGTCACATGACATTTTACACAGCGCTGAAGACCCAGATCATACTTAAGGCAGATCCCAGCCTGAACAGGGTTTCCAGCATGATCCTGAGACCATCCTACAACTTGCAGGCCATCTCGTACATGGCAGGGCTGTTCTGGTGGTCTTCTTCCAACTCTCCATCAGAACTTTAGTCATACGTAAAAACTTTCAGAGGAAGCAGTCTAAAAACCAATATCTAATCCTCAGGCTGAAACTTGTGTGTGGACTTTTTTCATCCCAGAAATTTGACTTATCGGTTACCTCAAGGGATTGCTGCAGTAAAGCAGTTGGACCGTCATGAAGACTACATATGTCACTTCTCTGTATTTCCAAGCTCAGTCATTACATCTACAGGTTCTGAAATATTTATGTCCTGCTCTGTACCTTCTCCAGAAAGGACCAAATAGTATAAAAAAATAACAGCCGAAGGTAACAAACAATATGCGGGTGTGATACGCGACAACAAAAACTTGTCCATCCAAATAAAACGGCCGTCTTCCTCCTCCCCCCCCTTATACTTGTGCGGAAATTTGCATACACAAGTTTAAACATTGCTTTACCTTTTTCTTAATAATTGTCTAAATTAATAATTCACAGTAATTATTATATTTGATCTATTTTGGCTGACAGAGAATGGTCTCAGTCTTATGCCATGGTTTATTAAAATGCATATTGATCGTAAAACATGGCCAAAAACAAAAAAGCCAATATACGAGAAGAAAATCCACAAACAAAATTGGAAAGAAATCTACCACAACATAGTGTCCATTCCAATCACTCTTCAAAATGAAAATTTCGTAAGAAACCCTACAAATGTCTTACATTTGTCATATTTGCCCAAACCTTCCCGTCTACTTCATTAATGCTTCGTTAGACATCCACGAAACCTTAGGAATTAAGCCAATCAAAAGCTCTGATCAAGTAAACAAATGCAATTTTCTCGAAGACTCTTTGACGTACCATAAGCATAAAACTTGTTTTCCCTTCCTTTCCCACATACAGATGTCTGCTGAGAAAACTTTGCTGTGTGGAATGACACCTATAGCGATTTTAGTGAGAAAAGCCTAGGAGAGAAATCTGCATGAGATGTATCAATAAAATAGCTTTACAAGATATCTAGTATTGCTGAGCAAATAATAGCTTGATGGAACCATTTATATGAGAACTATCATTTTAGCAACTCCTACGATTTCTGACGCACTATTTATCTAAATGGGAAAGAATGCGATAAAGAAAGAAGAGGACAAAACAGTCAAACCTGAGTTAGGAGTCACCTGTTCTAAGCTACCTACCTGTTATTAAATTGCATGAAAGAGAAGACCTCACTGAGCAACCACCTGTGTTAAGGTAATTCATTCATCATTGAATTATAATCATGGTCCTTGAAATGCTTAAGAAGACTTCAGTGCAGATACAAGCATGGCTCTTTTGCTTTAAGTCTACAGTGGCTTGCACTTACTATAAAATCCCCAATTACTTGATGGACCATGATCACAATTTAATGATGGAGGGAGTACCTTCAGCAGACATTTATAATATGTATGATTTCAGTACAGGGAACTGACTGCATTCCAAGGGCTTGATGCATAACTATTTTAACTGTCTTAATATCTTCTTTTTTTACATGTTTTAGTCAGCGTTCTTTGCCCACAAGTCCCAAAGTTTTTAATATCAGCCCACAGTAAATGCACAATTATAGCTCAGGCTGGCATTTTAGTCATTTCTCTTCTTCAGTTTTGAAGAACTATTCTAACAATAAAGCTGAATTGAAATATCGAACTGAATGAAATAAACAAGCTAAACCATTTCTCTTGCAACATTGAGAAAATAAACTGTTTAAGTAAGAGAATTCAAAAATTAAAATCAAAACTTTTTACGCACAAAACAACAAACATTATTTAGTACTGCTAACTGTCAGTATTCTATATTTCACCATAAAAATGAACTTTTTCGACAGGTCAAAATAAATCTTTCGCAGAGAAAAATGACTTCAAATTTCCTTTCTACCCTGCAGCTTAGAAGTGACTGACTTTTAATTTCCTCAGCCATCTAAAATTCAAATAAATCTGGTTGATTAAATGTTCAAGAAAACTTTTAAACCTTTGAGTGTATACATCCAGCATGCAACCCAAGCAGTTCCTGTTGGTAAACCAGGATTTGAGAGACTTTCACATACGTCAGTTCAATTAAGTACATTTTTAAAGGCAAAGAAATCTGCAAATATATTAAAATCCTATGTTAAACCAGTCTACAGCCTGTAATTAAGGGATAAAGGCAAAAATGGCAGGTATTGTAAAAAAAGAGATAAAGAATGTACAGGGGTTCAGCATGATGTCTGCTTGTTATTGTAGTAAATATTTTTATGAATGAAATACGCGTTGTCATTATGAATGTTTTCCAATAACGGAGTACGTAAACAGATCATATTAGTAGTTCCACACTACCCCCTACTTTTAAACTATTGACCTGGCTATATTATGAACATAATCATAAAATCGTCTCTTTGAATATGCAAATTTGACAAAGTGCACTTGATTAACATAATTGGAAAAATAAATTATTCACTATAAAGACCAAATGGTATTTATTTTCTTCAACTGGTAAAAACGAGAAAATAATTTCCAAGTGTTAACATCGATAATATATTGCTAATTTCAGTTCTATCATTTCACATTATCTGTTTTCATTCTTTAGACAGAACCAATTACCCTATCAGTATCGTCAGTTCTTTGCACAATATACTTAGCAAATTATACCTTCGCGCTGTCACTCTATCATAGGGCTGATCAACAAATCAGACATCTTTACAATATCATGGCGTCTAAAATTCGTCAGATTCATCAAAATTACTTAATTACGCTCTTCACATAAAAGACACATTTTCTTTTTCATATTGATAAAAGGACAGAAAATGTGCATACATAAAAAGTGCATGAAAGAAAGTATGTATTCAATTGTTCTTTTGAAATACAACCCAAAGTGTAAAATTGCACTATGGGAGTGCCCACTGACGGATTTCTCTATCTTTAAATACTGCATGATGGTGCAACATTTATTGCTTAAGGCTGGGATTACATGGTAACTCCACGTCAAACCGGCTATATAAGAGGCAAATATACTTCTGCTTTTTTAACATTACATGGTATACCACAATGACATATAGCACCTAGAATCCCCGATGTCCAGACAAGCAATCCTGAGTGCTTCGCTAATGGGACATAGTTGGAGTTCTCTTGTTTAACAGAGCTTTAATGGTACAAAATTTGACAGTTTGATGGATCAAACCCATTATCGACAATTCTTAAGGTGGTCTCCATCAATACAGCACTGTCGAGTGTTTGAGCACCTTTCCACAAGCTGCAGCTATCCTTGAATGTGATGAATTCCTCTACAGGTCTGCCTTGTCATAGCTTCCACCACATACCTTCAAATAGTTATCTATTCTAGTTTCATAATAAAAGCAAAGGCAATCATGTTTGTTTGTTTGGCTGTTATGTTTCAGTCAATCTCATTAAAATCAGATTCAGTATGCTAACTGGATCTGACCACATCGTATAGAGGGTCGTCTCAGATTGACCTTTGTATATTTTCAAATCAAATCAGCGGCTACAGAATTGTTTGGTATATCAGGGAGAATTAGCCGCATCAATCTCACAATAGGGTAGAAAGATGTCTAAGAGGCCGGGTAGCTCATTCGGTAGAGCGGTAGCTCATTTGGTAGAGCATATGCCCTTTAAGCAAAAGACCCTGGGTCTGAGTCCCAGTAAAGCCGCACATTTTTCTCACCCTGTGACAAATGTTTTATCGAAGTCAGTTAGAAACACGCTATTAATTGGTTCAAAATCGAGCACTTGTTAATGCATATAAATTACTTAAAAAGGTCAATCTGACATGACCCCTAATGCCATGTTGTCAGATCCTAATCACGGAAAGTAGGAGAGTGCAAATTAGGATATGATTTTAATGAGATTGTGTTTCAGTGATTTAGAGGTGACCTTGACCTTGACCAGGAGTGAACCACCCTTTCTAGAAGTAAATGACAACATTCCCATCAGGTACTATGTCAGATGATCACTCTAAACAAGAAAATATCAATTAATGTACCACAGAGGAGATGGTTAGGGATTTTTTTTAATTAAACACTTGATGCTCAGATGGAGGTCAAGGTCATTTGAGGTCAAGGTCACCTGGTAGAGTTCATCAAGGTGCATGCACCTGTGAAGTTTTGAGGCTGTAGGTGGAAGGACTTTCATGTTATGGTCAAGGTTAAACTTTTGTGACAAACAGGCAGTCAAACAGAAAGACCAAAAACAATATGCCCTGATCTATCAATCCGTGGCAATAAAAATCCTATCCAATTAAAAAAAGCCTGAATGGTGTGATGCATTTAATCTTGAAATGATTCAGAGATATGAATATAAAGGAAATTGAAGCAATGTCATGCTCTCTGTACAAGCAACTTCAAAATTACCCCATGCTATGTTCCTAAATTAGCAAGCATTCAAGCCACTTCCATAATTCAAATTTAAACATTGCAAACCCTTGATCGCAAATAGATACAAACACCCTGGTAGATCTCTTTATATTTCAAGATACTGACTCGCTTGGACTTTCTCTCTGCTTGCCAAGAATGGCAGGCGAGATTAAGATGGCGAGAAAAATATTACAACTATTTATACATTAGCATTCCATTACTGTCAGCCATGCCAGCCGAATGCACAAATTTGCATTTTTCCCGCTGCACACCGACATCGCATAAAAGCTTACTCTATTATCTTTTGACTTTGGAACAATGACGTACACAGTTGCCTGGGTATATCGGCACATGATAGGGTGGAATCACAAAATCAATTTAATCTTTGTGCTAAAAAAGTGTTGCTGTATCCTGTGAAACAAAGCATGTCAAGATTATTTTTCTCGTTACCTTAAAGGATATAAAGAATATGTCAAGGATAGCGCAATTTTCTACCTTATTTTTCCTTTCTAATCTCAACCATAGTGTCATTATGGCAGATTTTTCTTTACAAAATTCTAACACATTGTGATGACACGGCAAAAAATATGCTCGTTCATCATTCGGAAAATTTTTGCCTTTCAAAACCTGACAGGATAACCATCTGAAGATGACTGGGTATAATAAGCTCGGCTTCCATATCATAATTCAATTAAAGCTCAGCTGTTTTAAAAGAATATATCTCTCCTACAGAAATCTTTGACTCAATAATGAATCAAATCATCGTATTAAGACCAGTTATACCTGACATGACAATAGCTCTAAAATAGGATAGATATGTCATCATGGTTAACATGACCCGTCAGCCAGTGGAGAGAATCTTTTTAAAATCATTATAGGAATGTTGTGTTTAAATATTTACTTTGTTAAATCCAAAGCTTTTCTAAAATCTGTTCATATATTAACCCTTTCTCTCATATAGACTCATTTTTACGTACTCAATAGGTACCACATAAAGCCTGATCTGCAGAAAACCACAGTTAAACCTTACCAAATTTAATTACAAAATCCTCATTTCCAGACCACTGAGGAGCAGCGAACAGCATAAAACCTGGTTTTATGCTGTTTGCATAAGTCTTTTCATGGTTTCCTCTATGAGGGAAAGGGTTAAAGATGACCATCACAGCCATGCTAGTGGTAGTAAGCATGATGATGGCAACACTGGTGGTGGTAGTTTAGGGATTTAACTTTATTTTTAATATTGTTACTGGGTTGGACTTGTACTATTCACCAGGGAAGATCATGAAAAGGCCTGGCCCACAACCTGATTCAAACCCACAACCTTTGGACCAGCAGTCGGGTACATTACCACTGAATCACAATGATTATGCTTAAATGATGATGATGATGATGATGATGATGATGATGGTTAAATGATGATGATGATTAAATGATGATGATGATGATATGATGATGATGATGATGATGATGATGATGATGATGATGATGAAATGATGGTTGATGATGATGATGATGATGATGATGATGATGATGATGATGATGATGATGATTAAATGATGGTTAAATGATGATGATGATGATGACTAAACAAGATTTCTTGACAGCTACTTCATTTTTTTCCATTATACTATCCATCATAACAGCTAAAACATCTACTATTTCTGATTCCTCTAACAACAATTATTAAGTTCTTCAATTTCGCCACAAAAGACATCACCTTCAGTGTATAGTGCAATTTAACATTTGATATTTCATACCCAACATTAACAAGTGGCTGACAGGCAAAACATGGCTTGACAGAAAAATATAACAGCCAGCTTGTAATATTATCATCACAATCCTTAGTTCTTAATGGTAAAGGCAAAAATTTGATGACATTCTGATGGGCCGATAAATCAAACTGAAACAAAATCTTCAGTGTGATTCATAATGCTGAAAACAGATTCAATCTAATGCACGGGAAAAGTAAGCTTTCCCATGAACAAGTCCTTATAGGTAAATGAAAAAAGTAGAAAAGGAATCTGAATAGGTGAGATTTATTTGAGCGATCGTTCTATTTTTGGAAAATATTTTTATAAAGAAATGTATTTTTCATTGTTATATAATTATAATCTATATTGTATCAAAATAAGAAAATATTTTTTTTTTATTCATTTGATGAGATGAAATTCTAACAGTTTAGTAACCGCTCACTGAATCAAAATATTTTGTGATATTTGTAATTATGTTTGACTGATATACAATAAAACATACCAACTTTGAAAAGAAACCTCTATCTGTATGCAGCGTGTGCTGTAATTTTTTGTGCACTATGATAATATTTGTATTGTGATCTTTTTTTTTTTTCACTTTGCCTCGGTTTAACCTCCCATCAACGATATTTCAGTCATTAGTTTTTTTTGTGTAATGGAATAGATAACAGTTCTGTCTCATATCACAGCATAGACAAGTAGCCTGAATATAAGCACACTCTGTCATAGTATCCTGACATTACTACCTTGACCAATACAATGCTGTGGGCACTTGTGACTTTCT
Source organism: Solen grandis (assembly GCA_021229015.1). NCBI lineage: Eukaryota > Metazoa > Mollusca > Bivalvia > Adapedonta > Solenidae > Solen > Solen grandis. Next base: position 19,511,152 of record CM037777.1, on the reverse strand, counting down.
GTGCAATCAGTACAGACAATGATCAGCCTGAACATCCATGCAGTCCGCTTTTCAGTCAATAAATTTTCAGCCAGCAGCCTTATAAAAAAACTAGTGGTAAAGTCCAAAATGAATAAAGGACAAGTCCAATTATGAAATCAAGCGTGGCAAGGGTCAATGTGCTGCATGCCAAGCATGAAGAGAATATACCAATACCATTTCCAACAACTTTTGAGTATGTTGCAGCTGGGGATCAAACCCAAAACCTCACAGTTACAGGCTGACCCTCTAACCCTTGGACCAAGTATTACTTTCTGCAATTTTATAATTTCCCTCAGTTATTAATCCTCAGTAATCACTGTCCTAAGTAATGATTTCCCTCAGTAATCCCTTCCCTCTGTAATCATTCCCACAGTCATCACAGTCCTCAATCAACACAGTCCTCAGTAATCTCTGTCCTCTGTAATCATTCCCACAGTCATCACAGTCCTCAATCAACTCAGTCCTCAGTAATCTCTGTCCTCTGTAATCATTCCCACAGTCATCACAGTCCTCAATCAACACAGTCCTCAGTAATCTCTGTCCTCTGTAATCATTCCCACAGTCATCACAGTCCTCAATCAACTCAGTCCTCAGTAATCTCTGTCCTCTGTAATCATTCCCACAGTCATCACAGTCCTCAATCAACACAGTCCTCAGTAATCTGTCCTCTGTAATCATTCCTGCAGTCAACACAGTCCTCAATCAACACAGTCCTCAGTAATCTCTGTCCTCTGTAATCATTCCTGCAGTCAACACAGTCCTCAATCAACACAGTCCTCAGTAATCTCTGTCCTCTGTAATCATTCCCACAGTCATCACAGTCCTCAATCAACACAGTCCTCAGTAATATCTGTCCTCTGTAATCATTCCTGCAGTCAACACAGTCCTCAATCAACACAGTCCTCAGTAATCTCTGTCCTCTGTCATCATTCCTGCAGTCATCACAGTCCTCAGTAATGATTTCCCTTAGTTATACTGACCTCTGTAATGATTTACCTTAGTAATCCCTGTCCTCTGTAATCATTCCCATGGTACTCAATAATCAGTCAACAGTAAACATTCTTCTCAGTAAGCACTGTCCTCAGTTTACATTTCCCTTAGTTATCATTTTCCAAAGTCTTCATTTTCCTCAATTATCATTGATCACTTCCCTCAGTAATCATTTAAACAATTCCCTCTGTAGTCTTTTCTCTCAGTAATCATTGATCACTTCCCCAAGTAATCATAAAAAAATCCCTCTGTAGTCATTTCTCTCAGTAATCATTGATCACTTCCCTCAGTAATCATAAAAAATCCCTCTGTAATCATTTCTTTCAGTAATCATTGATCACTTCCCCAAGTAATCATAAAAATCCCTCTGTAATAATTTCTCTCAGTAATCATTGATCACTTTTCCAAGTAATCATAAAAATCCCTCTGCAATCATTTCTTTCATTAATCATTGATCACTTTCCCAGTAATCATAAAAATTCCTCTGTAATCATTTCTCTCAGTAATTATTGATCACTTCCCCAAGTAATCATAAAAAATCGCTCTGTTATCATTTCCCTAAGTAATTATTGATCACTTCCCTCAGAAATCATTTGTCATTCCCCTCAGTAACCATAGTGCCTTTCAGTATTCAGTTATCATTCCCCTCTGTAATCATTTTCCTCAGTAATCACTTCTCCCCTGCACAGTGATATGCTAAGCTTCTATTTAGACTTCATGAGAACATTCCTTGTTAAGTTGCATTAAACTGCTTCCATATTACATTTTAAAAGAGCTTACCAAATTTAGCGTACAGAAGAAACTCAAGTGAGGATATCAAAGGGATCTATGGAGATCATTAACCTGTGCACTGGTTTTTGTCATTCTTACTTAATGATAGCCTTGAAGCCATTGTAACATTCCTATTTGTCAATAATGAACCAATTCTTGTATCTCTGAAATGATAGCCAAGAGATTTCAACAACCTGAAAATTGAGCAAAATGCTGCAAGCTTGGATTTATTGCACTTTTTGATTTTTTTATTCTTTCCTGGAAGTGATTTGTTTTCATTAGAGCAAACACTGGCATCAAGGTATCTTATTACACTAGTAAAGAACATCCAATAAATTAAATTCAGCAATTTTGTTAGGCTCATGATAATAAAATGGTCTGAAATTGGTTCAGAAATTAATGGTATTAGCATTTTAAATTCTGCAGTAAATTGAAAAGGGGGATAACTGTCATGAATTAACGAGTGTTCACAAATTACACACTGTAAACATGGAATTTTTGGTGTAATCTGCATGGAAAATTATTAGCTATTCTAAATGAGATTAGTTAATACACAAGATATGCATGTAGGGTTAATGCCTAATGTCTAAAACTGGTAACTATAAACCTAACTACCATGATGATGATGATGATGATGATGATGATGGATCATAAGGTTTGGAGTTAATTCCTTACTGGAGCAAGAACTTTTCAAAATCTCCCCAGGCAAATATTATACTGGTGATGATTAAAAACAAGAGGGTCATGAAGGCCTTGAGAAAGCTCATATGAGTGAGAGGAAAGGAAACAGAAAATTTACACATAAACAAAAAAAAAAAAAATAGGGTCTGTCTGCCACCCTTTTCTTTAATGATTCAAATAATTTGAATAATCTTGGTAGAGAGTAGGCCAAGGAACATCTGTGCAAAAATACTTTAAACTGTCAGTACTTTTGGATAAGAAGATTTTTTTTTTCTATTTACTAAATACATATAATGAAAATGTGTCCCACCACTAGGGGCATGTTTTTCATCAAATCCCAATAATTATGCAATCTTGGTACAGAGTATGGCAAGGAACATCTGTGCAAAAAAAAAAAATTGAAATCCAGCTTTTTGGAAGGACTAGAAACTGCCATTTATAATTTACGTTAGTTTTTAATTGATTGAATTTTATCAAATTCATTCTTTTAGGTGATAATGAATGATTATATACAATTCATTTCTAAAAGATGGAATTAATTTTTCCATTCTGTACTGATTTTTTTTATTGCAGGAAGGTCAATCATTATTAATTGGCATTAAACTGGTAAATGATTTCAGTTAAAATGTATATTGTTTTTTGTTGTATGCACTGTTTATTTGTCCATTTTTGTATAAGTCATGCAATTATATGCCTTATTTGAAATAAAATACTGGTCCCCAATATATCAAATAACAATGATTCAACTTTATACTGGTTCCTGGGTATAAGTGCCAATATATGAGCTAAGTCAGCCAGTCCCTTAGTGTTCTGACATTTTTATCATGCAATTTCGATACATCTTCCTTCCAGGTTGTTACCGCAGCATGCATGACAGAACATCCCTGGAGCATATTTTGTAGGTGAATACATTCCACTATGAGCTTCGGAATTAATATTCTATTCAACATGAAACAGACATCCTCTGCCTCTCCAGTGTGGAGGTTCTTTTTTTTTCTAATATTCAAAACAGTTTGTTCATTGTCCAAGGCATGTTCAGAATACCTAAAGACACTGCTATTGATTCTTATTCACTCCACTGACATGGCGAAGTCTGCAATTCATTTTCAGCTCTCATATGAATAAAAGTGATAAAACATCATTTGCAGAGTGTAAAAAAAAAATCATATTGTTTTGCAATTGTGAGAGATTATCAAAGATAAATTCTAATTTCAGTGGATATACTTAATGTTTAGGGAATAGTTTGCGAAAATATCGTGAGAAATATAAGAAAGAAACAATCCTACAGTGGTTCCATTCAATTCGATGATGATTGATTTTCTGATAGACAACTTTATACCGACAAAAAATAGAAATTGATACTTGCTAGACAGACTGTACAGAATTGCGGATTGATTTTTCAATGTGGAAAAGATGTAATCCAATGGTTTGGGCAGAGTTGCGCGTCAATAGGTCGCGATCAGCAAATGGACAAAATGATTAGTGAGAGAAAATTAGGGATGGATATCCAATGAAGTCATTTACAAGACAAAAATCCTGAATATTGTTCGCCTGTTCCATCTCACAAAAGACTTAATGGAGTGGAATTGATCTTAAATATTCTCCAACCAATAAGACCTGGGGGAAAAAAAGGACAAAAAAATCAGAAAACACTTATAAAATGCTGTTATTTCAACAGTGTCAGCAGTCGAATGTATCGTCAAGTATTTTGACACTGTTGAAAAGATTTTGGTCAATTACACTTCAACAAGAAATCTGTGGAGAAAAAAAAAAGAGGTAAAAAACCCTGATCACCAGATTTGTAAATTTTCTCAGTAGATGATTGAACTATTATTTTATCAAGTGATTCTGGCTTTTTAGGATATAAATCAAACAGTATATTGTTTGAGAAGCTCTAACAGTTTCTGAAGTGAAGACAATTTGCGTGATCTCCAAAAGCTACACTTCATATTCTTTTGTTCCATGTAAACAAAACACATTCCAAAAACTAAAATCTTTATAAAAGCTGTCTGATCAGGGTCTCCTCTGTCAGATTCTACACAGTCTGCATGGGGAAGAAAAATCCATTGTATCATAATGAAAACTATGCCATTTAGTGTTCAGTAAATGAATATTCATCAAGTCATGAATTTGCACATGAATATTCATGAAGTTAAGGGTTTAACAGGTTTTACAGCACTTCAATTTTATTTCAAAGTACTGATGAGTAGCAGACCATTTAAATCCTGATCAGGCAGTACACTACTAACTGGCTGACCTGGTTTTATACTTGCATATGTTATCCGATGATTGCTCTCATGTATTAAAAGATAAATCTGAAAGGCAACTGATGAAAATCATCAATATTAGCCCTACAGTAGGTACTCAACCATGGTCCCAAGATATGTAGGCATCATGAAGCACCATGTCTTGGTCCATATGACATTTTAATATACAGAAAGACTTGCGTGTGCATACCATGAGACCTTAACCACTGTAATACAGACTTCCCCCCCACCCCACTTTCCTGGGCACCTCATAAAATATCCCTATTATATGAATATCCCGCACAATGAGTGCAATCAATGACACAACAGTATCTTTCTCATACCCGTACAATAAAAATGCAAAACAACCAACTTCAAGCATCAATGCTTCGAGGCTATATAATCCAGAAAATGTCTTTATCACATACATTATAACCCTCAGCTGGTAATGATTTGTTTGTTTCCCACGTTACCGCCACGAATCATAATAAAATGTATAAATCCCGATGCGCGCCCTGGATACAATTAATTTGCAGCAGCTACGTCTTTATCAGACGCAAACATTAGGTGACAGGTCTTAGTTATTTTCATTAGGCATTCATTAGATTTCTGTATGTTGGAAATAATGCATCGGACATCTCCAGGATATATGTTGGACTACTACCAAACTGTAGGCCAGGCCGATCAATATGTACGTTACATTTCTCATGTCTCTCTGGTCAGTGGTCAATGAAACGGAGAGTTGCATAGTGTCTGCCGACTTTCTGATATACCAAACCAAAATGATCTAGTCAGCTGATTTGTCTAGGTCTTGCCTACTGACCCTATATTTGTGAATATAATGATTTGTGAATATTATGCTAGAGTCCTTATTTTTTGTGGACTAAAAAAATCCTGGAATACACAGATCATGAGAAAATCCTTCCTTGTTTTCTTTTCTCTTGCTTGACTAGGGGTATTGTCTATAGACCCATATCTTGGTAGAACAAAAACTTGAAATGCATGAGAATTATGTGTAAAACAGTCTGAATGTGATAAAAAAAAAATGATAAAAAAGATGCCTGTGAATTGTCCCAGATAAAAAGTAAAAACGAGAGAGGTTAAAAAGCCCTGACATGGGAAAAAAGTCCTTGTCAATCAGTGTCTCCTTAATTGTAGGATGAAGTCAGGTCTAAAATTGCTTGTAAACTGCTTCTCCATTATCAGCTTATCGTTCTTATCATTTCCAAACAAAATCTCGGAAATCCTCCAATTTCATTTTAAAAAAAAGCTCATTTCTTTAATATTTCATTTTTCATTTCTACCGAGATCGATCTCTCCTCAATTACCGGATGAAATTTCAGAGGAAAAGATTATCTCTAACATCATTTTCAACTTTTTCCAGACAAAAAAAAAACGTTTTCATCACCTTCATGTCTGTCGAAGCTCCTCTGGATTCTTTTTAAACTGTTTAGTAAGATTAATGAGGAGACACTATCTGAACAGATTCATGAGTTTCCAAGGATTTAATTTCTGAAAATGGCAAAAGTGTGAACAGACCCTTCAACCAATTTCACACCTTGAAGCAAAGTACTGACGGTACTAAAGCATTTGAACATTTCTTGAAAATACAGCTCTGTATTCCCAATGCCTCATTTTCATGATAATATCAATCAAATCCTGTTGATTGTTCTTGCTTTTATTTTCAAATCTATTTACTATCAACAGATAAGAACCAATTCGGTCAAAGAAGGGGGAATAAAAGATTGCAATTGAACAACATTGTTATCAAACTACAAGGAGTTTCGTATATTGGGTCTAGGATTTTTGAATTGATAGAAATCATTATTTAATGAGACAATAAAATAGTGCTGAAGGAAAAAAAGAAGATTAAATAAAAAAAAAACATCTACCAACTATCCCAAGCCTTCATTGCCATCTTCTCTCCCTGCTATTGTCTCACTCTCATAGCAAAACTTGTGAATATCTTGTTAAGTGTCTGAAGATCCTCTTAGATTATGGAAGCATTACATATTTTTATGATTCTCATACAGACAATACTTTCAACAAAAATTGTAAAGTACATTTCAGACGTTTTTGTAGAGACACTAACCAGTTTGCCACATATGATTTAACCTCTATGACTCCACCTCTCTTTCTTGTAATTGCAGAATAAATTGTCTAAATGTGAGAACCCTTCTGCCACTTTAAAATATGGACATATTACTGCAAAATTTAAAAAGGAAAAAGGGGAATTACCGGGCCCCCCTCCCACTCATACAATTGGTTACCACTATGTCATAATTACATGTTATAATTCTCCGTTATGTGTATAGCAGGACTATAACAATAGATAACAAAGTGGGAGACTAGGACAACACAAAAGTGTTTTTTATAATGTCCTACACACTCAAAACCACCTTTTTTCCACTGAAAAAAAAAAGTAAGATTGTTGTCTGCTGCAAAAAAAGCGCCACCCCCAACAATGGAAGTTGTTATCTGTGCCCTCCCTTCTGGGTCTATTCTTCCTACTGGATTCTGTTACCCTTGCAAGCAATGTAGTTATCAATGCAGTGTCGTGGTTAATTAATTTAAGCCCTAACTAACGGGATTTGAGAACAGAGATGTAACATGATAGATCGTTATGCCGTTTATCAGTAACGGAAAGTAAAATCTGCCCCTTGTAATCTATGTCAGGTGGAAGATTGAGGGACCGATGAATGAGTAAGCAGAAATGTTATTTTCATATTGTTACATAGATAGATTACAAAAAACATGCAATGATTTTTTTTTGTCCAATGCTATACTGTCCCGATAATTAGAATTCCTCATCCGTCTCTTCATTTTTTTCTACTGTTAGATTCATACATCTGCAATGCAGACAGCACAATATAGACCCAGAAAATGGTCTTTGTTTTGCAGACTGTGTAAAGTCTGAGCTACAATATTGTATAAGCCAATAGAGGCAACCTTGATCCAACACCTTCGTCTGCTGGTTGATCTGGGTCTGCTCTGTTTGCCAATGCATCAATATGCATCTCTGTATACGGAAAGGGGTTAAAGACTGTTAATCAGTATTAACCCTTTCCCTCATAGAGGATACCATGAAAAAACCTATGCAAACAGCATAAAACCAGATCAGCCTGCGAGTAACTCGCAGGCTGATCAGGTTTTATGCTGTTCGCTGCTCCTCAGTGGTCTGGAAATGAGGATTTTGTAATTAAATTTGGTAAGGTTTAACTGTGGTTTTCTGCAGATCAGGCTTTATGTGGTACCTACTGAGTGTGTCAAAATGAGTCTATATTAGGGAAAGGGTTAATCAGTATTAAGAAAATAACAATATAAGTATTATTGTGATTGAATTTTTGCTAATGTATAGTTCAGTCTTCTATGACATCTTAGATAAATTTGAGGTTAACCTATTACAATGTGACAGATATCTGAATTTTGATGAACACAACTAGTATTAATCCTGTTCAACCTGCATGAATAAACATTACAGAATCAATTTAAACATTACACACCTGAACAGACTGAAAACGGTTTCTGATCTGGCTTTTCATAATAGCTACAAGCATGGTTTAATATTCATGTGAAACATTTCAAAGCAAAAAATATAGGAGATGCAAACTCTCTGATTTTTGCTTCTCTGATGACTTGCTTTGAAATTGGCAGGAAATGCAGTAGATGTGCCTAATTTATTAACTAGAGCCTCTCATTTACAGAGAGGGCAAATTCTGCATATTTCTCTAATTTAAAGACAAATTCAGTAATAGAACATACTCCATTTCTTGATTAAATAATGAAGACAAGATCCCAAGATATTGAGAACATAGAATTCTGAATTCAGACCCTATTCTTGCATTAATATGCTAACATGTAATTCCATAAGGGAATGTAAAGTAAACCAGGAAATTAGGAGCAAATGTTTTGCCAAAGCTCCTCTTCAAGCATTGAAGATTATGCTTTTTGTTGTTATTTTGCTTCTGAAGCATAATTTCCCAACATCTTTTGTTGCAAGAACAACATTGCACCTTAATTAAAATCTACTTATTCAACACAGAATTTCTGTATCAGATCTCTCTTCCTCTGTAATCAATTCATCTTGTTCCAAACTAATAGAGGCATATTACAAATACAAAAAAATCTAATTTAAATGCTCACAAAAATCAATAATTCTAGTAATCAAAGGAAAATTCAATATTATGTTGGAACAATAAACTCCTATCTTTGCAATAAAATGATTAAATTACAACTCTCTTCCATGAAACCCTTGATTTAATAACAAATACCCATCATCTCTGTGTAGAAATATATAACTGTACTCAAGAGGAAAAAATAATAACTGAACAAATGAAAAAATTGCCCCCAAAATGGCCATTTCTTATATGTTTACCACTGAATCATGAATTGGCCCCTCAATTTCCAATGACCTGACCCATTTCATCGTCATCAGTATCCGTCTCAATGAAAGACAAATTTATTTACCCAAATGTTAAAATTCTACCTATCATGTTCACCATTGAGAGAGACTCAAGATTTAATCGGAGAAAATTGGACTGGATATGTGATTCAGAAGCCTGATTCACTTGAATGATGTCACTTTCTGTCGGCCTTATCGCAACTCATCTATTTTCAAAATGTTCCACCGATGCTGGTTTACTGCAAATGTTTTATCTTAAATCAAAGACAAAAGAGTTTTATTAGATCATGTTCACTCCTCTTCAGGTTTTTCAGACTTCTTATATTTATTTTCGCTTCACGCTCTAATCTTGAATAACTGAACAGTTTGTCTTTACAAGTCATGTGTAATCTCTGATAATTTACATGAAATAAACATCAAACATGTTAATCACAGAGTCTACCATGACAGGACTTCACAAGATAATAATGAGTGTTCCACCATCCCGCTGATTTTATAAGACTCTAGAGATATTACATCCCAGTATGTCTGTCCCTCCACTAATGGCTCCAAAAATAAAGAATAACATCAGGAAAGACCTCGATCATGCTTTAGATTACACGTATGCTAGGCTCCAGCGATGACAATTTTGAACTTTCTTGTAAAACGTTGACTACATAATATATAGACCTCCTGCACAGAATCGGTGTAATAATCATCTATAACCTTACTGATATATTGTTTTGTGGACTATACTCTGCAGAGTGCAGAAGTATCCACTGCAATTATCCCTATCCTGCAAATAGGAAATCCCCACCAGGGGGCGCTTTCTATCCATTAAGTGCAGCCGTGATGGTTGCACTTGCAGATCGAGATCAACATAAATCTAATACTTACAGGTTACCATTCCTAACCTTTGGAGTCAAAAGCCAGTAACAAGTCAGCTTGCATTTAACAGCGATATTGATTGAAAAGCTCCTGGTTAGAGAGTACATATATCGTCACTAGGAGGCAAAAACAACCTTGCATGCCCAGCGTAGGGTGTGCATGCAGGTATTTACAAAAGTGTATACTGGTTCCAACTGGTTTAAGCTAATCAGCCATAAGTACATGAGTACTAAGGATACCAAAAAACACTTAAATACATGAGTACTAACACTAAAGTATGATCTAAAACTCAAGAAAATATATTAAAATCCTCATGGCATTTAGTTTGAGCTTATCTACTTGGACAGCATTGGGCTAAGTCTGGATCCGGAAACTTTTAATTGTTTATTGTCATGTAAATCTATTCAACCCTACTTCATGAATATTCATGAACAAATTTATAACTTAAAAATGCTGATTTCAAAAACCTTAATTGTATATGAAACAATGGATTTTTCTTTGCCATGCAGACTGTATAGAATCTGGGCCACAATATCGTCTGAGCAAACAGAGGAGACCCTGATCAGACTGTATAGAATCTGGGCCACAATATCGTCTGAGCAAACAGAGGAGACCCTGATCAGACTGTATAGAATCTGGGCCACAATATCGTCTGAGCAAACAGAGGAGACCCTGATCACACTGTATACAATCTGGGCCACAATATTGTCTGAGCAAACAGAGGAGACCCTGATCAGACTGTATAGAATCTGGGCCACAATATCGTCTGAGCAAACAGAGGAGACCCTGATCAGACTGTATAGAATCTGGGCCACAATATTGTCTGAGCAAACAGAGGAGACCCTGATCAGACTGTATACAATCTGGGCCACAATATTGACTGAGCAAACAGAGGAGACCCTGATCACACTGTATAGAATCTGGGCCACAATATTGTCTGAGCAAACAGAGGAGACCCTGATCAGACTGTATAGAATCTGGGCCACAATATTGTCTGAGCAAACAGAGGAGACCCTGATCAGACTGTATAGAATCTGGGCCACAATATTGTCTGAGCAAACAGAGGAGACCCTGATCAGACTGTATAGAATCTGGGCCACAATATTGACTGAGCAAACAGAGGAGACCCTGATCAGACTGTATACAATCTGGGCCACAATATTGACTGAGCAAACAGAGGAGACCCTGATCAGATAGTTCATTCCAGACCTGTCTGATTTGGGCTCTGATTGCCAATGCATTAAAAAAAGTATAATATGAGAGTAAGGGTTAATGTTATATGATATGAGGTTTTGGTCTAAAATACAGCATTGAAATAGACCTACACAGGTTATTACTGAATTGTAAACACCATTTCCTTGCTATACATGTTTCTCATACAGACGGATATAGACCAATTTATTCAACAATAGATCATACATCCATGAGTGAACATCTAACAATATAATCATACCGATAGACAACTCTTCCAGCATTTTCATTTTCAAAACACATGTCTAATCAGAAGACAGGGACCTTAGGGCATTATTTATTGATAACAACAATCAGCTAACTTGCCCCACAAGAAGATTTTTCTCACATACTTCCAGGACGTGGTCACTTCTTTCCTTTGTCTCTTTTTTGCACAGGTAAATCAATAATTGGTGCTAAAGGTGTGTAATTAGAGGTCTTAATAGCTAATGACCTTGACCACATCAATAATGTATCAGAAAGGTGGGAGGACAAAGACCGAATGTTCACATCTTCCAAAACCAGATACGCTGTCTGGGACTACAGATTAGGTCTTCTTTTTACAGGAGTTCATTTGCCTGTGGCATTACAGACTTGTCGGTATTTCTGTCCAAGAGAATAGACTTTATATGGCTATACTTAAATTTCTGTAGAAAATGTGCCTAAAATGGTATTTACATAATGAACTTACTCATTGGAGTACAAATGCCACATAAAAACCTGAAAGGATTAATACATAGTTTATCCATAAGAATTATCCTGGAGAGCTGAAATAAGTACATTTATAAGATTCAATAGATTCAAGCTCATTAGTAAATATATATTCAATATATGCACCAAACTAAATACAGACCATCAACCTCACTATAGGCCATGCTTTACAAAATGCTATAATCCTACAAATTTTCAAGTGTAAATACTCAGAATATTTAAAGTTCATTCACAGTGGTCTTGAAAACACTTAATTTGATCTCAAGCACATTTGAAAAAACAACAATAACAATGTAGCAGCAGTCACTAAAAGTCTGCACATTTTTGATGAATGATATTTTAAATTTCTTAAATATTTTCGAGAATATTTAGGCTGAACTTGCAATCAGACTGCATAATATTCTTCCTTAATTTACCAATTATCACCATGCTGAACAGACTTCAAAACAAAGAAATCCTCTCTTTTCAAGAGATATCCATCCACTGCATTCGGATAACTGTCCTTCTACTGCATGTTTCAATTCCAGTTTGAAATTTCTGCTGCTTATTCGTTAATAAGATGACCGAGTATGCATGGTATGCTTAATGATTAATGAATTCTATGAGAAATAGAGTTTGCATGTTTCCTTCAAACTGATTAAATCTAATTCCTCTAGGGAATTTCTGGACTAGTCCTTTGAAAGTATACTTTTATTGTTGTTTTATAACCACACAAAAAAGCTTTCGTCAATTCTACAAACATCTGTCTGATGCGTCTCGGTATGCTCGTTTAGTTACATTTGATTTTCAAAGTGGAAAATCTAGACCATACTAATGGGATGGTATGGTAAAAATCTTCCTGCCTGCTACTGTCTGTTTTATCTAGTCAGCTTGTTGCTTTATTCTGTTTGTTTCAATTGGAGGGTCCCTAATTGGATTCTACCCTTTGTTTTTTTAGCATTTCTTTGAAATTGGTGCTGGGGGAGGGTTTATACAACTCATAAATGAGTATTCCACATTCTGTAACTCACCTCGTTAAGGTATGAACTCTGGTCATCCACTCTCACAGGAAATCTGACAAAGATGTTTTTAAGGCCCTTGTACAAAGATGATTGCAGCCACATAAAAGGATAGTAAGGTCTACGAGGCTCACTTGTTTCAGTCCATTACTGTATCAAGGTTTACATTCATCTTTCAAAACAATCTGATGACCTCCTGGCAGTCAATGAAGATAATCCTCTCCTAAAGAAAGTGATGATCAGTGTAATTGAAATGGAGCAATTTAGTCTTTTGAAGATGAGGTAAATGCTTTTGAAAAAGTCAAAAGAAGCCTGTGGCTGGTCCCTCAAGGAGCCCATGGTTGTCTCAAACCTAGGACCCTCAGGTTGACAACCCAGGTGGAAATTGAGAATGAAATTTGAGTTTGAGTCTGAGATCATACCTAACCCTTACCATGCTAAATTTTTGAATTGGACTTGTCCATACTTCATTTTGGACTTAACATTAGTTGCTTATAGGGATGATAGCTGACACATTATTGACTGAACAGCGAAAAAGTGCAAACCATGATCAGACTGCAGGCTAATCTTGGTTTGCATTGGTCACAAAGGCAGTCACAAGTGCCTACAGCATTGTAAGAGTAAATTATTTTCAAGAACTTGGGTCCAGTCCTAACCTTTTACATATTACAAGAAATGAATGATGCCCATAAAAAATAGATACTTCAATAACAATATTAACCCTGCAGAGACTGAAAATGACTTTTCAGCGAAACTAGAATTTCTACATTTTGTCTAATGAGGGGCTGATTTGCATTCCCAACTGCTAAAGAAACTGAATAAAAGGGCCAATTCTGCTATTTATTTTTGACATCCTCAATTATTTTCGATGACAGTGTAAGAATTCAAATCAACTGGTAGGAAGCCAATTACTCAAGCAACAATGTTTTCATTTTTTCCCCAATGCCCACAAAGGAGCCAACAACTTGCACCCCTTTTTCTCAGTGTCATAAGCAGCAATTATTAATATTTTTTCAGTTACCCAAGCAGCTTTATATGGGAACATGGGAATTGAAAAATTCCAAGAATGTCAAAAGCCAGTCTACGGCATTCGTTATTGTCCCTCGATATTTCTATACTGTGAATGACTTCACACTTCTGGTGAAAGCTCCTTGTGTGAAAACTGACAGTTTTTCCGCTACTTGCTTCCATACACCAAAGATCCTTCTTCATTTACCCATTTAACGTAATCTTTCAAGATTCAATAGGGTCAGCAGAATCCTTCGTGTAATATTTCCGTTGAAGCAAACAATGCTTTTTGAATCCCTACGTTCAAGCTGTAATTACTTCCCTAATGTAGAAGAAAATTAAACCTTGTTCACAATGATGGAAGCTGCCTTGTGGAAGACCTTTGCAACAAAATCACATAATGATGTGATAAAACAAATAAAAACTATTCTCAATTTTACTCTAATACATATCTGACTTGAGGAATCTGCTTTTCATTTATTTCTCTTACAAGAAAGTAACAGGAATGAAGTAAAATTAACTAGAAGAAGTTTATATATGGGACATTTGTTAGCCCAAAAAAGGAAATTACTCTTTTAAGACTTCAGTATAGATTTGCCATTTGGTTCAGGAATCTGCATTATAACTGTAAATAAGCTCAATTAAGGTCCCAGCTTATTCATTTTGGGACATCTTTGTGAGCTTAATTTCTGGTTTTCTGAAATGTAATTAGAAAAAAAAGATAATGAAAATTTAATTTGGGATTAAAGCATGGTACTGAAATTGAGTTATAATGGATCTGAGAAAGAAGTACTAGCGTGTCGATAATTAGACCTATCGCAAATCAGATCCACCGGGGAATATTAACGTCACCGCTCAATATTCTCACCGATATTAATGACTGGATTGGTGCGTTTACAAAATATAGCAGTACAGGGTAATATACAAATTAATGGTACAGGCATATACTTGTCACAATTCAAATTTTACAAGAGATTTTATTTATCACATCATGGCATTCTCTGGGATTAACAATCCTGCATAGGAACATAATAAATAAAGCAAGGTCTAATTACTTCTTCATCTCATTTTTCACAGATTCTTACTTGCTTCATTTCACAGATCATCTACAGCAGCCATAGATGTGACACTCTAATCAAGGAATCGTAATTGAATGTATAATCTAATGACTTGCCTTTACAATTTAATTTCTTTCTAACAACTAAAAAATATGCCTATCAGGAGTTTCAATGAGGGTGATTAATACCATCCAAAATACGGCTTTTTTCTTAAGTTTGTCACGAAAAGAACTATCCAGTTTCTACAGTAAAAATTTAACCCTGTATTAACCAGGGGTATGGTAAGTGATTATTTTCTGATCACAACTTGAAGGACTGCTCACAAACAATATTAAAAAAAAATGTGTCTTTTTGTTGGGTTTAACATCCTGCAGACAGTATTTCAGTCATGTGGAGACTATTATCAACTTGAGACAGATCACTGTAGTGTCATAGACATGTGGCATGATACCACACCCTGTCACATTATCCTGACACCAGGCCAACCAGTCCTGGAATACCCTTATTTGCTGAGCGCCAAGCAAGGGAGATAATTACCAGTACAATTTATAATGACTGTTATGTTGAGGACAGAGACCGAACCCCCATCCTTCCAATCCAGGGCAGACGCTCTAACCACACGACAAATGGAACTGATAGTGTTTTCAGTTTGTAGACCAGATCCATCAATGATGTCATGATATTCCAGTGTAGCTTAATTTAACTGGAATAATCTGTAAACATTCTAAAAGTCTATATGCTTGTAATTCAATTAAATCTAATATCATATAATAAGATATCATGTTTTGAGAGTTCCTTTACCTCTAAGCATTATGATGACCATGAATGATGCTTCTGAACATGTCCAAGACTTAACCATCAACATCATATAGGACTCACTTTGACACATCTATATGAGAGCTGTCTGATCAGGGTCTCCTCTGTTTGCTCATACAAAAATGTAGCTCAGTTTCTACACAAACTGTGTGGCAAAGAAAAAACATGATTTCGTATCCCATTTAAAGTTTAGTAACTCATAATTAATGTTCATCAAGTCATAAATTTGTACATGGATATTCATGAGGTTTTGATGACTCGTATAATTCCTTCACTATGGATGTAACTGTTTATGTTTTTCCTTAACCCTTTCCCTCATAGAGGACACCATGAAAAGACCTATGCGAACAGCATAAAACCAGATCAGCCTGCGAGTAACTTGCAGGCTGATCAGATTTTATGCTGTTCGCTGCTCATCAGTGGTCTGGAAATGAGGATTTTGTAATTAAATTTGGTAAGGTTTAACTGTGGTTTTCTGCAGATCAGGCTTTACATGGTACCTATTGAGTGCGTCAAAATGAGTCTATATGAGGGAAAGGGTTAAAGGATGAACCAGGACAAGAGAGAATAACATCATTTTCAGTCTTTACTATACTAGTTAAGGGTTTCCATGGAAATAATTTGGATCACTGGATCATTATAATTGTTCTATTCATTTATTTTTTTTGCAGAACCATAGTTTCTACGCAGAAAGAAGTACTGAAAATTAGACTTTTTTCCCTCCCTTTGCAAGGCTTCATACAATCAAATGCTGACCTTTTTTTAAAAAGGCAGCTAGAAAAATACACGGAAGGACAAGTTAATACAAATTGTGCATTCTTTTTAATACCGACGAGTTGGCTACCTTCAAATTAAGGAGTTCTGCAATGGACTTTGTGAATTTAAAGCTGCAATTTGTATGACACAGTTTGGGACAATACACTGCAGTGTGATTGATGAACTGGTTCAGTGGTATTGAGTTTTAATCAAGATTTATACTTGAAGTCAACTAGAAGCGAGGTTGAAAGATGACAGGCAGAGATAGGGAGAGAGGAAAAAATGCTAGATTAACAAAAAAATACTTTGAATGCAGTAGAAGAGGAAAGCGAAACTTTTTAATACAAAGATTAAAATTTTATGTTGCTGAATAGTGCTGGGACCAAAATATTGGGCTATATGAAATCTACAGAAAGGAAGCAAGATTCTGTAAAGGTTTGAATTCTAAGGAATTATTCTTGAGGGACCTGTAAATGGGCTCAGAGTTAACAGAAGAATAAGGGGATTGTGATAAATAGGAACATCATATGGATTCTTATATGTTGGTTTGAGAAACAAACTTGCAAACACTAATCTTTACGATCAATAGAAAATCAATGTAAGATAATGTTAAAACTGTTGTTTTTTAAATGATGTTAAAAGTTTGTTTTTTTTGTTTGTTTTTTTTAAACTCTGTAAAGATATGGTGCTTCCAGAAGATAAAATACACAACTCAGCATATATCTATATATCTCCCACCCCTCCCTAAAATGGCCCCTTCACAGAAAGTAGACCTTCACTTCAATCTTTAGAACTATTTTAGATAAATAACAGAGATCTCTTCCTGAAGTGTTAATGCAATCCTGAGACTGTGCATCATGTGCCTCATGCCAGACAGGTTGTCCCATTTTGTATACTAAATACTGCAAAGTAGACATCAGACAAAACGGGGTAAAAAAGAATTGGAATAAATTTCTAAGATTTCCTGGGTGACGTTTAACTCTATAGCCACATATTAATACATTTTGTCATTTAGCATTTAATACCAAGTACAGTCTGAACATTCCCTCAGTTTGATTAGGATTAAACTAACCAACAAAATTTGTGGTGAGCACACACCCCTCTCCCAACCCAATCTACACTTTCTCCCTAAAATATTCTCAATCTTTTAATCTGGGATAGAAATACAATCAATAAATCCAAGAAGTTGAGAAAAAAATTGTGTCACCAGCTGCATTTTATTTTCTTCAGATGTTTGTATGAGCAAGCAACGTTTTTTCTCACATTATATTCATATACATTTCAAATCTGTGTTGAGCACCCCACATATGAGAGACAAACAGATCAAAACTTGATCAGCACGAGTTACTTACTGGGTGACCTCAGGCTGCTTCTTACATCATTAGAATATCCTCCTATGATGTAATGAGGTGATAAATCTTATCATTACAGTAAAACACAAATATTACACAGGAAATATAACTAACACAAAGCCATCAAATAGTCTGAAACCATATCCATGCTGATGAAAATCTCATCATTAGCAACACATCAATATGAAAGAAGTTACTAAATGAAAAAAGAGGCTAGCGGCAGAAATACCATGTGATCATGGCCCTCTTTAGTGCAGCTTTATTACAACTGCTATTTGGATAGTAATAGATTATAAACTCATCATACTTTTCCTTGCTAACAGCCATAGAATGGCAGAACTATCTGCTTATATGTTCTGCGGGGACTCAGAAGAACATTTATCTATTACAACAGCATTCCGAAACCCATTCTACATGATCTAATATTCGACAATTTGCTCCAGACGCCATCCGACACCTGTTTCAAATGAGTGCCAACAGTTTGTTCATCGGTCATAACTACCGCAATATGTTACCATTTCATATTCTGTGTATGAGTTATACTAACAGTTAATAATATCAACTAACAGAACTGATGAACTTCTTGTATACTGTTGGCATCTTCGGCTCTTTTGTTATTGAAATAGCTGTAGATAAAATGTATATAATGCTCTCTAAGCCATTATGCTATTTCTTGCCATGTACATGAGATATGGGATATTACATGATATCTTACCCCCCCACCCCCCCACCTCCTCTTCTCCCCTCCTCCCCCATTTAATATCTTGCAATGTGCTACCCAGTCACTAAATCAGGAAATAGAGAGCCAGCTTGCATGCTGATCTGGTTTTATATGGATCACATAGGTCATTGTGATGCTGCTTTCGCTAAATTAAATTATCACTTCAAACCTCTTTCATTAGTGAACCAGTACAAGAGATAATGAGACAAAAACACATGGCTTGATACCTTGACCCCTTTTACAGCTGGGGACAACTATAACAGCTCACTCTCCCTATCATGACCTGAATATATTAAGTACTGACTGTATGGAAATTATAGTATTCCTTAAACCAACATTGCAGCTATCAAGAAATATGCCTATACACCTTAAAAGCATCAGTATAAACCAGACATAGGTTCAGTATGCCAATCCGTATGCAACTGTACGTTTACGGTCAGCTATGAAACTGTCTCAGTGTCATAAATCACAATGTTCACATATACCTATGTACAGTGCTAGGTGCACATGCAGAGGATGCTATATGGTCCTAAGACAACTCCGTAGCTAACTGTAAGCGACCGTTGCATATGGTTTGGCGTACTGAATGCACGCCAGATCTGCCTGCAAGTAACTCACAGGCTGAGTTTTCTTTTGATTTTTCTACTCATGAAAAATTAAGAGATTCAACTGTATAAAACCCAGCACTTGGAATCAATAACATATAACATTCAGATGAAAAAAAAAACCGCCAGGATGAAAACTTCCTTCAGTTTGGTCAGGCTTTTCAATAACCCAGATGGAGGAGTTGTTACACGTCAGCCAGGGATCACTTATAATGGAAACAAGGGGCCTTGAATCAGCTATAGAAACAAAGGCCCATAAGTCAAGTTAAACCAACTGGACCATGCTCTGCTAGGACAAGTTTACAACTGGCACATGCCAGTTAAGTGCCTGACCAAATACCAACACCCCCTGGTTTAAACATTAACAGGAATTCCATACTCACATCTCCGTATCTGCATTATAAATCTACATTTCAAGCTTCTAACAACTTGTACCAGTCAAGAGAATATTTCTAAAAAATTTTTCTCAATTTCCCAATTTAGACCTTTTCCAAAAATGTTTTATTAGCAGTGCAAGAATACCTCTTCCTACTATTTCTACTCCTTCTTTTCTAATCTACATCAAAGCAACTGAGAGGGTGTTTACACATTTCAAGAGTTCTCCAAGACAAATGATTGACCAGAGAAAACATGATTGATCCAGTAAATCATTCTCCTAACATTCAAGTTAACCAGCTATGAGCATTCCAATATATCTCCTTCACTTGCCGTCGATATAGCCACTTCAATTTATAGAAGCCATACGCCTCATTATAAACATTTACCAGGAAGTTTTTAACCTTCCGGTTTATGAACAAACATACTGACTGCTTTTAAAACAAATGTTAAACCTAAATCAGCATGCAAGGAATTTTCAGGATAATATTGCTTCCTTATTGAGACAAATCATCCTTGTGCAAAAATCAGTATTAAACCTGACTTTAACCCTTTCCCTCATAGAGGAAACCATGAAAAGACCTATGCGAACAACATAAAACTTGATCAGCCTGCGAGTAACTCGTAGGCTGATCAGGTTTTATGCTGTTCACTGCTCCTCAGTGGTCTGGAAATGAGGACTTTATAATTAAATTTGATAAGGTTTAACTGTGGTTTTCTGCAGATCAGGCTTTATGTGGTACCTATTGAGTCCGTCAAAATGAGTCTATATGAGGGAAAGGGTTAAAAGAGTCTATATGAGGAAAAGGGTCAAAATGAGTCTATATGAGGGAAAGGGTTAAACCATTTGCTGGCTGATCTGGTTTCATAATAGTTGCATGGGGGTCATAATAGCAATGTTCATCTTGGGTAAGAGAACTTAATAAATACAGAGTGATGAAAGACTTAAGTAGAGAAGCATTGGACAATATTTGGATTAGTGTGGTAATATAAACAGTAACTCTTCACTTACCGGCAACAGCAGTATGGAGTATACAAATCCCGAAAAAAAGATCTTTCCAGGTCCAAATCCTCATTTTTTTTTCTTTTCTCAGCACCTCAGAAAACTATCCAAATATCAACAGTTTCTCCATCCTAGGTACACACTGAAATAAACAAGATAAACCTGGTGAAAGAGAGGGGCTTCCATCATGCAAATAGGTGCTAGCGCTAATTGACAATCATGTAGATTTCATTATTCAATTAGCATATTGACCAGCAGTCATGTGCTTATTATTCATCTTATGTCTCAGGGTGGGGGAGCCTGTACAAACAAGCAGGGTACCAGCTCGGTGGAGGTGAGGTGTTTGTATGTATGGGCACATGTTAATCATGGAAGATATGACAGAACATGCTCCTGGGTACTGCAGGAGACAGTGAAGTGATTACCAGGGCTGTGTAGGTGGTACACATGCCCATGTGTGTACATATCAGAGATGGTCCAATTTGTGCGACCTTGACCTTAAACTGGTTACGTAATAGATATGCAAAAAAATGATTATGACTATGTATATGACAGTCTTATCAAACTTTGATGGATATTTGAGAACTGATGATGAAAGAATGAAATTACTGGAGTTATTGTGTTGATGATCATCATTATGATGATGAAAATGGTAGTGGTTGTCATACTGATGAAACTGATTCTACAAACAACAGTATTTCAAATTAATACAGCCTGTCATTTAAATGATCATATTTCAGTTGCTGCTGCAGATGTTGGTAATATAGTGTCACAAAGCCATACACCTCCAATTTCTACAGCTATCATGGAGGTGATGAGGCGCCCCCTGTCCCTCCCCTCACACCCGCTTGAAATATGCATCACGAGAGACGGAACAATGCATGTGATTCGGCTGAAACCCTCACTTCACTTTTTGAAGCCAGGATATCTTAATTCTACCAAATGAACAGTAAGTAAGTAAAAGTCTACTTATACTGGGAATAAATAGTGGCAGGGACCAATCTTCCATAATTATGGTCTACAAATGGGCCTGAAGCAATCAGTGCACTCCAGATATAGAGTCCACAGTCTAGGCTTGACTATGAACTCTTTTACCCCAAGGCTGAACAAAGGGATATTGAGGCTGGGTTACTTGATGACTTTAACAAAGACAACAAAGAGGGTGGTGATTTATGTGGCCAAGCCAATAAAAACCAAGGCACAGTCACCGTGACTACTGCTATAGTGTTACAGTATCACTGGCTCCTGATACTGGATAATATAATTGATTGCATTATTAATTTGATAGTTATTCATAAATGGCACAAGCTTTAGACAATTAGGCATAACATACAAATTAACAACATTAATATTTGCAACAACACATGAAAAATCATGAGACATCCTGACATTTTGAAATAAATATTGCGAAGTACACACTAAGCAAGGCGTATAAGATGTGAAAAAAAATCCGTGTTAAGCAAGTCAAATGGGTTTTAGACATTTTTGAAGATTAAACCATACAATGAACAAAATAGCCATCTGGAAGAGCTGGAATGTTTATGGCTTACAGGCATTTTAACATAAAAGGCTCGATATACTTTAAGATAACCTCAATTGGAACTCAAATACCGAGTAATTAAAATGATCACATGAACAATTTGCTTTCTATCATTTATTTGATCGTGATATTCATGCATCACAGAATGTCAATTTGGCACAACTGTCCTATTGCATAAATTATTTACGCTAGCCCTGGCTTTGTATCACTTGACACAGATGGTGAATTCCATACACACGCTGTTGGTCCAACGAATCTCAATAGCTGTATTTATTTTTGCTCTGACAATAATACAAATGAAAATTCAATTAAATGCTGAACCTAATTTCCGATGATTTAATAAAGCAATTGATTTGATCACCATGTATTGACTGGTTGTTCATCTGAAGCAACATTAAACGCACATAAGCGATACAAACATCCAGGTATTATTTGCAAATATGACCTGATGTCATTAACATCATTTTTGCGTCAACTGCTGTAAGCAGAGGTGACACATAGGGATCACTTTTCTATCGTCTGTTCGTCCGTCTGTCTGTCCGTTACACTTCAGCAGGTGATACATGTTCCTGCAGAGAACACTTTTGTCTGATATTTTACACAAACTTTTCTCCCTAGTTTTTTCAAAATTTTCTCAAGCTTTCATCTAAGGCAATACATTTAAACCTGATTATTTTTCAACACGATTAAATTTCATTTATTTTTACTGTGGTTGCACATTTTACGAATCTTAAATTCAGTTACTCTTTAACTCTGATACCCAAACTGAATCAGATTTCTCAAGTACTATTATTCCAGAGACCTTACTGCAAAAAATATCTTAACCACACAAACCTGATACAATGATCTAACAAAAGGTACATCCAAAAAATCCAAACTACATCCCATAATGACAAATTATCTTTTAACCAACAAATCTGATACGAAAATGTCGACTTTGTATATATTTTTTGTCATAAATCTTACTTTACCAGAAACTGAAGTGAAATTCAGAAAGGAAAAAAAAGAAAGTATTATTGACTTCTCTTCGGAGTGAGAGGAGGGAGATTAGATTCAGTTTGGTCTACAATACTATAAACACTCCATTAAGCTAAATTGTGACATTTCCACACATCACGACAATATGAATCCGGAACAGCTTGAACAGTACTCCAAACTGACTTTGTTTAAAAACAGATGTGAATTAACCAGTCAACTGACAGGCTGATTCCTGCAGTACACCCCAGTAAACATTCATTTGCAGGGGTCTACAAATTGTACTTAGGTAGAACCAGCAGATTGGAAAGGGATTTGAGCATGACATTTGAGTTCAACGAGTATTTTCAAGAACTGGGGTCTGACATATTGTCATTATCTCTCCGAGCTCCTTCCTCAAGTCAAAAGTTCCAAGATGTAACAATGTACAACCTGATCAGCTTGCAAGTTACCTATATTCCTCCGATAGGTCAAGCCTTAATAGATCTTTAGTCTTAAAGGATTAACTGAAATCTTCAATGAGCTGAGGTGAAGCTTGACTAAATAATCACCGGACCATGACCTCCTGTGACACAAATGCTCTTGATTGACAGTACCAATTAGTGGAAGATCCTCATTATGACCAAGGCTTCATTGTGGTGTTACCTTACAGGCAGGTGGGGGGGGGGGGGAAGCTGAGAGGTAAAAGGCTCTGGCTGAAGAAGAACTTGTTTTCTTCAAATTAAGAAACCTTGAAGAGACTATTAGCCATGGTTCTGTGTTTTATATCCATTTGGTGTGGTATTTATAGACATCCTTGGTCAAGTAAGCATCCACCGTAAACTTAACAAAGCTGTAATTAAAGGTGATTGATATCCCTGCTCAGCAATATAAGACAGGACCCAAATGATGAACAATATACATGATTCGTATACAGCCCTCATATCCATAATACTTTCTTTACAATGTGGTTAGGAAATGAATGCTTACTTTAACATATAAGTTTGAAAAAATTTTTAAGACTATGTAGAATCTGAACTACAACCATTGTATGAGAAAACAAAGGAGACCCTGATGAGACAGTCCCTAGATGGAGCAGTCTGATGTCTCTGCTGTTCGCAATGCGTTAACCCTTTCCCTCATAGAGGACACCATGAAAAAACCTATGCGAATAACATAAAACCAGATCACTCGCAGGCTGATCAGGTTTTATGCTGTTCGCTGCTCCTCAGTGGTCTCGAAATGAGGACTTTATAATTAAATTTGGTAAGGTTTAACTGTGGTTTTCTGCAGATCAGGCTTTATGTGGTACCTATTGAGTGCGTCAAAATGAGTCTATATGAGGGAAAGGGTTAAAATGAGTCTATATGAGGGAAAGGGTTAAAATGCATCACTATGAGGTCAACATTTAAAGGTTCTGAAGCTGAATATGTGCCTGTTGGATTGTCTTTCTCAGTCTTAACTAAATGTTCATTAATCCCAATCCATTGCAAGAGAATGTTCTTAATTCTCCGCATAGATGACTTTTTCACAGAGGTGAGAGACAGGGTTTGCATGTTGTCATGGCATAGTTTCCATGGTGACAACAGACCCATTCACTTCGGTCTAGCTGGCGAAGATTCAACACAAATAGAATAATTAAACAGAATCTTCAACCACAGGCTTGACTTTAAGGAGAGACATCTGCCAATAGACCACAGTTTATGTGAAGTGGGCCACAAATGATGTGATTCAGGTGGAGACAAGTTGCAGTACCGCAGATATTTTGGACGAAGAAGGAACAAGTTCTGTGAGAATGACCAAGTCATTTTCTTGAGAAAAATTGATTAAATTTGTAATGGTTCATGTGCCTCAAGAAAATTTTCAGAGTCCTGGAACTTATGTAACCGATAAAGGAAGTTACACCTTTCAAATGCAACTTTGTGAATAATAAAGGAACTCTGAATATTTCAAACACATTTTTTTGTGACCATATTTCAAAAGCTACCTATGTGAATGGTAAAGGAACTCTTAATATGTGAATTAATTGTAAAGAAACAATACTTCAAAAGCAACTTAAGTGACTTGTAAATAAATTGTTTCATTTCAAATGAAACTTATATGAATGGTAAAAAAACTGTACTTTTTCAAATGAAACTTATATATAATGTGGATTGGAAAGGAACTGAATCATTTCAGAAATCAGAAGTATTTATGGATTACTATAGTATAACATTCATTAGTGGCCGAATAGATTAGTTTTTCAATTTCTTTATTACTTTCATTGAAAACACATAAAATACCAATCCATTAAAATTTGCAGAAAGGTTTGAAGTAATTCAAGAATGTTGTCAATTCCTGTCAGAATTTCTGTTACAAATACTGGTTCAGCCAGGAAGGAAGAGTTTGATAAAGACACATCATTTGATGAATAAAAATGTTGAAAGAGGGCATTAAACCCTATCAAAATAGCATTAAACCACAATCCATTCAATTATCATACCTACATCAACATACTAATCAAGTACTTAAAATCTATATATACGATATATGTCTCAAGATTCTGCATCTATCACAGATATCCAGTAGCCTCCCAGTGCGTTGTTTCCCACCGGAGGGAAGCCATACTGTCAGAAGTGTTACTGATGCTCTTGATCAAAGAAAAAAATTAAATGGGAAACTGTGGAGTGGAAACAGGGAATACATGGGGGATTGAAGAGGAAATGACAGCCCTCATTCCTGGAGACCTTATATAAGACAACAACATTTAATGAGGTGAAGGGAGGACCTTGACCTTGATCAAAATGACCTAAAAGTATATATCTCCAGCCTTTACTTCCATAAAGAAACATTATTTTTAACAAAAATAATAAACTGGAAAAAATTTTCTACCTTTAATAACTTTGACTGAGCAGACCCCAAAAACAATACAAAACAAGGTACCTGTGTACCAAATTTGTCACAATTGGTTTATGATAAAACAAGAGCACCGCATTGGATGCCTACACTTGTCTATTTCATTTTTTAAAAGGGGAGATAAATTTGGTCAAAATGTAATGAAGTCCATTAAACAATTACTGCATATAGCATGGCGAAATAATGTCAAGTTATGAAAAGCCTTATATATAGGATAAATATAATAAAATTGGCAAACTGACTGAAATACATATCTATGGTATAATACAAATAGCATAGCACGGTGTGATATAGAATGTTATGATCATGATCTATAATCTCAGTAATTTAATCTGAGCTAATTAAATTTACAGAACTATAATTTACAGACTAACATAACCCTTTCCCTCATAGAGGAAACCATGAAAAGACCTATGCGAACAGCATAAAACCAGATCAGCCTGCGAGTAACTCGCAGGCTGATCAGGTTTTATGCTGTTCGCTGCTCCTCAGTGGTCTGGAAATGAGGATTTTGTAATTAAATTTGGTAAGGTTTAACTGTGGTTTTCTGCAGATCAGGCTTTATGTAATACCTATTGAGTGCGTCAAAATGAGTATATATGAGGGAAAGGGTTAAATGAAATAGTATTGATTGCAAAGTATGGCAATACACCTCAACACTCCATATTATCATAATGGTCACCTTGTAATTATATGATACCATCTCCTATTGAGACCAATATTTGTAAGACCTTTACTCTTTAACCCTTTCCCTCATAGAGGACACCATGAAAAGATCTATGCGAACAGCATAAAACCAGATCAGCCTGCGAGTAACTTGCAGACTGATCAGGTTTTATGCTGTTCGCTGCTCCTCAGTGGTCTGGAAATGAGGATTTTGTAATTAAATTTGGTAAGGTTTAACTGTGGTTTTCTGCAGATCAGGCTTTATGTGATACCTATTGAGGGCGTCAAAATGAGTCTATATGAGGGAAAGGGTTAATCTAGACCAGTTAGACCTAGTCACAAATGGTGGTCTTTTTTACTAATACAGAGCAGCTCCGTTACAGTGTTATATTTGGCATCCAAGTTGTTGGATACTGCTTTACATTGGATCACCTTATAATGTAGTGAAAATGCATCTTGAATAAACTTAATACATCACAAAATAATGATTTGGGGTCTAGGCCCTTGTTCTCAAAAATATTTAAGTATGTTCCAAGGCTCATAATTCAGTATCAAAGGCAAATTCCTAATGATACTGATTGGCATTGCTTGAGACTGAGTATGACTTGACTATTTGAGTTTACCGTCGCTTCGACAGTATTTCAGTCATATTGCGACGTCCAGCTAATTACAGGTGGAGGAAGACCCCGAATGCACGGAGGCATCCGGGTAGAACCAACGACCTACCACAAGCCAGCTGGAAGGCTTCCTCACATGAAAAAAAGAATGACTCTGTCGGGATTTGAACCCACGCGGTGAGGGGCTGAGTAACTGTTAAAGTCAGCGACTTTACCCTCTCGACCATGGAGGCCCCAAAACTGAGTATGAAAAAAGTACCATTTTTTATTTAATCCTTTTCCTCATATAGACTCATTTTGACGCACTCAGTAGGTACCACATAAAGCCGGATCTGCAGCAAACCACAGTTAAACCTTACCAAATTTAATTACAAAATCCTCATTTCCAGACCACTGAGGAGCAGCGACCAGCATAAAACCAGATCAGCCTGCGAGTAACTCGCAGGCTGATCTGGTTTTATGCTGTTTGCATTAGTCTTTTCATGGTATCCTCTATGAGGGAAAGGGTTAAAAAAACACCAAAAAAACACACACAGAAAAGATCATGTCATAATGGTTTCTGAATCATACAGAAGCATGATAAATATAATGGATGAACAGTATTTCCTTATATAGCGGCAAGTCAATAATAGCAGAACTTCAAACATACAAAGGAATCTATTCCCCATGAATAACCTCTCTGTAAATGAAAATAAAAAATAATTATTACTTTTCATTCATAATGTAGTGAAAATAGTATTTCTAGTCAGAAATAAAGATTGTTTCATTGAGAGATAGAACCATTAATAAATCAAAGAATAAAGCAGTGATTATCAATCAATTTGTCATGCTGATGATGGAGCTTTTTGATCTACAGTGTACACCATTATGTCAGTGAAGAATAAAGCCTTGAGCTCCATGACACAGACACTGAAGAATCCATTGTGTTATCTAAGAGTGGTGTTAACAACAGGGAAACTACATACCAGAAAAGATGTTATTGAGGCAGTTAGTGATGAATTTGATAGTGTATATGATAGTATGGCTAATTTTTTTTATGATTAATATAATGGAGTTATTACATATTTCATATGGATCATTCAAATGTCATATTTAATGACAAATAAGGATCAATTGTATTTCATTTAAACTTATTAATATTTCATAAGGTATGGTTTGCTGCAGTTACAATAAAGCCAATAATGTGGAATATAACGACTCTATCCAGCTATTGTATTAATAAAGCATTTGTGTATACAATGGAGAAATTACTGCATGAAAATTTAATGCATTTCATTATGATCTGAATGGAACGCTACTTAGAATTAGAAAAAATTAGAGGGCCATACAAAGTGGCCATGACAGAGAGAGTGTATTACTGAACAGTTGCTGTCAATCTAGATCAACATATAATTGAAAAATAATCTTGAAATCTTTTTCATGATCTTGTAAGTATCCACACAGCGTATGATAAACTGAACAAGTTAGGAAATGATCAGGTTTTTAGTTTAAATATTTTGATTCTGGATTGCCTAACTTTGGAAATGCGATATACCAAAAGAGATCTCAGTTAATCTTCAAGAAAACAAAGCCCACTGCCTCCTAATATTTTGTTTTCAGTTTTGTGTCAAATTCAGTGCATCATATATTATTTTAAGATTTCAGAATGTTTGAAGTGACACTTAAATCAATTCGCAACATTGTTTTTAAAAGTTAATCCACACCTGTGCATCATGTACAGTGGGTTTCATGTTTGACAACTGGCATTAATTCACACTTGTGAACACTAAACAACCTGTTCTATTGTATTTTTTCAAACCCCCTAAGTATATTATCTAATACTTCCACACCCTGGAAATTGTAAGATATCTTAGCTAAAACCACAATGTTTTAACAACAATTAAACAATTGTTACAGCTGATGAAAATAACATTAACTAGAAATCACCACTAATAGCATGTCGAGATAGGAGGGTTAAACAGAAGACAGCTTGAGAATCTAGATACACGTTCAATTGAGAAAGGCCTTTTAGCACTTAGCACTCAGGCAAGTGTTACAATTAAGATCACTAATTGATTCTAGAGGTAGGACAAGATGTAATAAACATGATTCCAGGTCATAGTTCATCGATTGCACACTTCACTAAATAAAGCAAGGGTTGCAAATATAGGTGTCAGGATGATAACAGAAATGTTCAGTGCAATTGTAGATTTTTTTTACACTTCATCATATTTTCCGTTAAAGTATCTTAGACGTTTGGCAGATCTCTTACCTCATTGAAGAACACTCTAAATCCACTGCAATTAATTGAGTTATAAAACCTTATTGGCCTGAAAAGATTTGATTGAGATTTACAAAATCAGATAAATATCCGCTGTCTTTTGAGCAGCTGCGTTTATCATAAGAAAAGGCACCATGGTCCAGGGGGAGGGTACCCGATACCTGGTACCTGTTGATCCAAAGTTTGTGGTTTGGACCCCTGCTTTCATGTCATACCAAGGTGCAAAGTACTGGTCCAGCCCAGGTGTTCAGATTAGCATGAATGTGAGTTGTAACATGTTTCTCTGATCCATGTTAAAGTATTATATTTAAAATAAAGAAAAATGTTAAGAAATTTGTTGGAGGTGGAGGTGGGTCTGGGGGAGAAATGAATTATGATAAACAACATTGCTGCACATATCAGTCATGCTTCCAGGATGAACAAGCAGCTACCCGAGTCAAACCAGCTATAAGCATACAGCAATTTTCCCATTTAAATCAGAAAAAGTTGAAAATCAATAAGGTCCAGGCTGGTCTTGAACCACTAACCTTCAGGTTGAAATACCATGGGGCTGGACCCATGTGTAACTGAGGTAGGCTTCCTATAGACAATGAGAAGTTTCTATCTGAATATATTACTAATGAAATACAGTAGAACCTCGCCAAACCGAACATCGTTAAACCGAATTCCTCGCCTTTTCGAAGTTTATTTTCGTTCCCGATTTCTTCCCTTCTTATTTTAACTAAAAGTAAAATGTATAATCCGAATTTCGCTATTTCGATTTTTTCGCTATTTCAAAGTAAAATTCCAGTCCCGAGGTCGCAATTAATGTACATTTTTCAATTTTTATTTCGAAGTCAAATTTCATAAATTTTCGTTAACTAATTATCGTCCTTATTATCATTCGTATCCGGGTCAGTAACCCAGTTTATTTTGCAGAGGCACCTGGTTCTGATGGCTCTGGCAAGTTTTTCACACCTTCTTTCGAGATTGGGTTGGGCAACGTGTATCCCACCGGAAATGTTGATTATTGCTAATCGATGTCTGACAGGTTGCATAATATGCACGTGCCAGAAGATAAACCCAGATGTCAGATCTTTAGTACATTCCATATCATAGCGTTCGTCACCGGCATGCGATGCTACCTGAAGCAGCAGATCGACGGTAAAAATATGTATCATTGTTTTACATGGTAGAATGATTATGTTAATCAGAAGCATCTAAGTAGATCATGATTTATTTTCATTACTTTTCATAACTTGCAAACAGTATATATGTACACCTAATAGGTGGTTTTCACAGCATAACGATTTCAACAATATGCACCGGTAATGAAAATGCAGACATGCACGCTTACAAACTGAAATTTCCATCGGATTTTTAATCCGAATAATCGTTATTTCGAAGTTTTCAGCTTGATCCCGAGGACTTCGATTTAATGAGGTTCTACTGTAGATTGGATGAACTTTAAATAAAGACCATGGACTGCTACAATCAATCATCACTGTCTTATCTTTAATTTAAGGCCTGCAGTGTTGTTTCAAGATTAGGGAAGCTAATCTCCCGGTTCAGTCTTCTACAACAAGAGCTTGCCAATATAAACAATTCATCCGCTTGTATCCATATTGAAATGCCTCTCTAAAATGCTGTCAGCACATAAACTACTCTCAATGAAAACTCTATATATTTTTTCTTCCCAGATCAAGTGAGGAGGCTGAGATAATTTTGATACTCTTTCTTCTATGGAGGTGAAAATGACTTATGAGCCAATGAGTCCTGGGTGATGTGTAGACCTGCTTCAGAGGCTTTTGTTTGTTTGATGATATTTTACATTTGTGTATCTGTTGCATAATCAAGGGTATGATTTTCTCAGAGGGCATAATTATCCCTGTCACGATTTCCGTCTAAACAACATTCCTATGTAACAAACTTCCCAGAAGGCATTGCTGTTAAAAAAAAAATACAAACAGTTGCAGAATGTTTTCCCAGTAATAGAGAGTGGGTGGGGAGGGGGATGATAAATTATTTTAATGGTTCCTGTTTTCTCATACCACCCTAATTCATTTTTAATCTGTTCAACAGTTGGGTTTGAGATATATTATCAGAGAGAGGAGCACCTGTTCTAATATCCCACTGTTTAAGTTGGTTACACATTAACATTAGACTGTTTGTTTAGTTACAATTTACATGTGTCACAATTGTTGAAATTCTACAGTTGAAATTCTGCAGTATGTGTTTGACACATTTTCTTTTTGTTTATTTGCAGTTGTTTATATACTTGTCTGTGATATTATGTATTGAAAGATGCTATGGTTTGAGATATCAACACACCACTGCCAACAACTTTACAGTTATTCATATTTATGGAGATCTTGCTAAGCAGTAGCAATACCATACTACTTAAATTAACACTACAAGCACTAACAAATAAATATGACCTAGTACTAAAGCAACAGATTTTCATTATGCTCCATGAATTCACAAGCTTTCTTATAAAAAAATAAAATGAAATGCCATGTCAAGCCATGGCATATCCCATAATAATTACTGCTGATCATTTGTAGAACTTCCTTTGTGTGTTGAGCACTGTCAATGTCATTCTTTAAGACTTAGGCTGTTGCTACTTGAGCAAAGTTGATTTGGAGTCCACTGTTTATTACTCCCACAGCTGAAAACAGGTGACTTTACTATCTGAGTTTACCGTCGCTTCGACAGTATTTCAGTCATATAGGGAAGTCCAGCTAATTACAGGTGGAGGAAGACCCCAAATGCGCGGAGGCATCCGGGTAGAACCACTGACCTACCGAAAGCCAGTTGGAAGGCCTCCTCACATGAAAATCCAAATGACCCTGCTGGAATTCGAACTCATGCGGTGAAAACAGTCGAAGGAAGACCCTAAGCACACAAGGGGAACACCTGATATATCTACTGGTCAACTGCAAGCCAGTTAGAAGGATTTCTCATATGAAATATATGAGAGACTAGAAAGGAACTCAAAGTCACAGAGTGAGTAAGTAAACAACATCAACCAGTTGACAACAGAGGCACCTTACTTGAAATTTACTTCATGTACAATGTACAATGCCATACAATGTAGATGCTTTCATAACCACAAGTTATGCTGGGAACAAACCAAAAACTTTTACTGGAATATACTCAAAGTACCAAACCACGTTTGAGTGTGAGAAAAACAACTAACAAGACAAATATTTTGGATGCGCTGTCATTAATTAGAAATGATGTATACATGACCTATTCAATATTGAACAGGAATTTTGTAGCCGTGCATGACTAGGTTATCATGTTAACTAGTCTAATACTCATATCTTAATAGCCCCATGCACGATTTTCTATAAAATCATGATTTCCTGTTACATAATTTATGACAATTTTATAGAATTTCTTGCATTTCAACTTTAAAGCCATCAAACATTTAGCATTACAAATTCTCAACCAGTCCATATCTACAGCTATGAAACAAACTTTTTCGATGTGATAATAACCATGTCTCTGCAAAAAACACACTTACAAACAGTATCTATCAACCCATTATCATTATATCAAGAATTATTTATGTGCGAAACCATGAGTTGGATCGATCCAAGCACCAAGTCTAGAGATTGCATCTATCCATCCTCATGAATGGGAACCCTTGTTTTCTGGAACAAGCTGTGCATGAAACCAGAATTCCCCCACTTGTTCACAGAGCTATTTACAGAAATCCAGTCAGATTTTCCACAGAATTCTTGGAACACAGAGGAATATGTTCAATCAAGCACACAATGTTTTTCATTCTTCACATGACTGTACCAAGTTAGTAGGAACATGTTTGCCACAAATCAAAGAAAACATAATTACCATTATCTGTGAACCCTCTTCACTGTGGAGCATCTCTTTTATTCTACACCAGTGCAATTTCTAACATGCTTATTTTGTTCAAATGCCACAGGTAGGAACCCTGTCTGGGTAATTGAGTTCTGTCATGCTCGTCAGAAAGTAATTACTGCATGCCTGCATTGTCAACAGTGAATTTACCATGTTGCCTATCAATAGCACTAACAAAAAGTGAAAAATTCACAATCAGGCCAAGAAAGACTGATAATAGATCTTTTGTCAATGTAATAATATTAAATGTCAGTGTGGAAAAAAAACTATTAAGATAGTAAAAAATAAAAGAAAGAAGAGAGCTGACAATCTTTTCCCATCTCAATAAGCAAATGACTCTCAAACAAGTGTTTCTTCATCTTCTACCTAACATCCTTTCACACACAAAAGAAAATCCTACAAAAAAAGCAAAAAAAAAAACAAACAAAAAACCACAAGCTCAAAATTATCCCACTCTTGAGGGTTCATAGAAAAAAAAAGAGAATAAAAAGCAATGCAAAAACAAATATATACATGAGCATACACTAATTTGCACAAGGAAAGTCAAAAGGACTCAGTCAGCATTTAACCATGTAATATGTTGAAATGAGATCATTATAAAGAAAGGCAAGCCCTATAAAAGGATGAACACTATCTCTTTATCTCTCTGTTCATTTTTACTTTATTTTTAGGCTGAAATCAAACCCAGACAATCAGAATAAAATGTCATCTTTGTAACCGACTAAAACCCTTTGACCTTTGAGCTCTGACACTTCAATTTTAATCTCATAGAAACATCTTCAGTACACTTTCACAATTATCCCGTCTACGTATGATTTCATGCTTTGTTATTCATTTCAGTCCATTCTCTTTGTTTTTTTGGGGTTCTTTTTTTCCAGTTCTTGTCAGAGTATTATGTTCGTCTCCTGGGATGTCAACATACTTATCAGTCAGTGCAAATCTCTCATCCACAGGATCCAGTTAATTAGGTCCGCCTGTCAGGTTTTATGCAAGTTTTATGCAGACATCCACTTCATCTATTGTTGGCTCAAGACTTGAAAGAAAACTTTGACACAAGGCTGATGGTTAATAACAAGGTTATGATCAAGTTTAATTGGTTTTATTACACCAATCAATAAGTAATCTTTTACCTTTTATCTTCATCTCTTTTCACTCTTCCATGTGGAAGTCATTGATTTTTGTAACTTGTGTATCAGACAGATATCGGGGACATGAAATGACAGCTTTTGAGCTGGACTGTGACATGAAAGCAATCTTTTTTTTTTCTTTTTAAAAATTACGATTGTTAAAAAAAGGAAAGGAGGTTGAATAAAATTTCAAATGTACTACTTGATCTATATTAATTAATTAATTATCACTGAAAAAAATGTAAAAAAAAAAAGGTTCCCTGCAAGTGACTTCTGTTTGCATCATTATTCACACACAAAAAAACCGAAAAAAACAACAACTCAAATTGATTCTTCCCTCAATTTCAATAAATTTACAAATGCATTACTCTTTTTTAAGTTAATGGAAATCATATATATCATGTGTAATCAAATGACCAGCTTATTTCTGTCGAACCACAACTAAATTGGTCAAAATACATATAGAAATATAGGTGATGACAGAGCAGCCTGACACAAGAAGCACAAATGTATACTGGAGCTCCCTGAACTTGCAAAGGGAGAGGAGAGATTCATTAATATGAAGTCGGTGCTTACTCTTATTATTTCAAAGAAACATAAGACAGGATTTCATACAAATTTTAATGGAACTTCATTTCTGTTTGAACGTCCTTCATGTTTGTTTGCCATTCACTGCTGAAGTCATACACTGTCATCAGATACTGTTTTCTTCTTATTAGATACAGGTGTGTGTCTTACAGTTAGCATTTTCATTTTCTTTGTTTTTCCTTTGTTTAACAAAACCTTTAGATGTTTTTTTTCATCAAAGAGAATGTTATGATAGAATATTAAACATAAGAGAGGATGGCTGTATCCTGCATCTAAAAACAGCCAATCTGAATTACTGTGTAAGGTGTTGAATAAAATGTTGGTTCTTCCATGGAAGAGAAAAAACCCATGTTTGTGGAAACTTTGTCATTTGGTGACAGAGAAACAGAATCTGTGAATGATATTTGGCAAAGAGGGAGATTGGCACTGTCTTGTTTTCATTTTTCTCATGCAAGTTTAACAGTGTATGTTTGATTTACACGGGAGTGGGGATTGAGGGATTTGGCAGGTAACAATAAACAGGTAAGGGGTTGGAGTGACACTGAACGATCCCTGGCAAGCAGTGCCAGGATTCACTAGGTGGGTGTTCCAACTGAAGGTGTTTTCCTCCTCTATCTCTTTTCAGAGGATTGTGTTTAGCTGAACACAAGATTTTTCAGCATCTGTGGTCATTTATCAGCATATCAACTCAAAGAGACATAAATCTCTATTTTTTTTTCTGGAATAAGAAAAATAGTGTATTGGAAGATCACACATGGTGTGCCAATTTTCCAGCATAGCATATTTGCCTGCTATTAATCAAAGACAGTTATCTGTACTAAACAACCAACTATACTAAGCAAATACATATATTAAACAGCTCCCTGTAATAAACAACCATATATGCTAAGCAAACACCTGTACTAAACAGCCACCTGTATCAAGTAAACACTTGTACTAAACAGCCACCTGTATCAAGCAAACACCTGTACTAAACAGCCACCTGTATCAAGTAAACACCTGTACTACACAACCACCTGTATCAATCACACATTTTATCCCAATTAGCAGCCATCTATGCAAAGCAGCCATTTTCTTATATAATCCACTGAATTGCTACAAAAGACAGACTTAACTGTGTTGCTGAAAAAAATTCTTATCTTTTTCACACACTAAGATTTACATCTTAAATATCAATAATTGGGTAGGATTTCAGTGTTATTTTCATTTCTTTTCACAGGGAATCATAAATAAATGTCTACTTTTTTGTACTGGATGATACTGAACTGATATTTTGATGTATGGAATATCTTCAACAGAGCAAAAGTAAAGAAACAGAGGGAGACAATTGGTAAATTTATGATTTTTGAAGTATAAAGCATTCCTAAATATTTGACAGATTTACTGCTCTCCAGAAAATTTTACATATAAAATAAATCAGCTGCAATATTTAATATCTAGCACTCTATAAATCGAAAAGATCTACACTATCAGTAAGAGATCTGGAAACTTAGACTGTTTGATCAATTTCTAACCTCGTTTATCATCTGTTATACTTTCAAGGGATCATTTCATGCCCTAGGCTCTTTTTGAATTACACAATACTACCAAAGAGAGTAAATGCGCAGATAGATGTTTGCGAAACTAAATGGAATAAACATATGAATGTTAAAGTAGACACAAATGCTGGTACCTCAGGATACGGGAACAATGCCAAATTTTAGATTTATGGGCAATTTTATTATACCTGGTTATTGTTTTGCATGAGAATTTGTTGCATCAGTTTTCAAAAATTAATGATGACGCTGGCATAAATCGCACAATTTTCTGATTCCAATGAAAACCGAGTCACAAGCGAAACTGACAATATTTCGATAGCACAGCATTGAATGTAAATGGACTGTTTGTAGCGTAAAAACCATGGCAGTGCTTTAAGGGAATTTGTATTCTCCTAAGTTAATGTCGAAACAATGACACAAATTTAAAATTGGAGATGGTTTTGGCTTTCGAGGATAATCAATATTTGGGGAGTCATTCAAAAGTATTGCCATGACGATGTGTTGTTTAAAGTAGATTATACCGCAGAAGGGATTGTGTCAGGAGATGTATTTTCACACCCTGTGCAGCTGTATTTTGAATGCTCCATAACCCCCTATGTATTGTATAATAACAAGAGATAAGATGGAGATGATCCATCGTTTGTGTGAATTGTAAAATACACAAAGAAATAAAACAATAATAAAAACTGAAATATGCATGGAAACATTTCTCTTGTGGATGTTGATATCTTTTATGTAAGTTGTATAACTGTGTTCTTTAAAAATCAAGAACAATCTAATCGTTTGAATGTAGAGAGATATGTAATGAGTGTATATACACATGACAACAAAGCAACCATAAAATCAGATTATTCCTAGTTCAATACCCTTTGGATGAA
>CM037777.1:19423514-19473514 GCA_021229015.1 Solen grandis | reverse complement strand
TTAAAAATGAAACCAGAGTACCAGAGAAATCCTTGGGTCTGGGCAGACAACTTCTGCACATCCTTATGTATGGGACAAGGAATTGAACCCAGGGCCACATTGGTAACAAGTTAAGTATGTTACCACTTTCTCTTGTCTGGTAGTTAGAGTGGTTATGTTTTGTAAGAGGGTGGTCATGGAGTTAACATTCTTAACCCTCTCCCTCATAGAGGAAACCATGAAAAGACCTATGCGAACAGCATAAAACCAGATCAGCCTGCGAGTTGATCAGGTTTTATGCTGTTCGCTGCTCCTCAGTGGTTTGGAAATGAGGATATTGTAATTAAATTTGGTAAGGTTTAACTGTGGTTTTCTGCAGATCAGGCTTTATGTGGTACCTATTGAGTGCGTCAAAATGAGTCTATATGAGGGAAAGGGTTAAGTTAAATAAGGATTTATATCACTATTAGACATCATGTAGGGTGGAAGGTCAGTCCCTCCACTTATCAGCTGAGTGTCCTGTGTTGTTGCAGCATGTGGCATCATTCCACTTGTAATTGGTGTGATAATTGTAGTGTGTCATATCTGTCACGTTTTGGCATTGACTCAAATTAACTGAAATGTGGTTGATGGGACATAAAGCACAACAAGAGATGTTTGCTACAGTTGAGAAGAAACATTCAGGATAAGCATAAGACCTTAAAGAAAATATATGATTGCAGTGTTTATTTCTAGTATTATAAGAGGTATATAAAAATAAACCTACAGTGTGGATACAATAAAGGTTAATAATTGTTAGTTTTGTTAATATGTTAATAGACTTGCCATGCTCTTGCATTGATATGAGAGCTGTGATAAATCAGCATTTAAAAGTGATCAGAAGGAAGGTTAAGGGGAATTATATCCAGCAGAGAAGGTAAAGAGTTAAAACCGGTTTTTTTTTACAGGTAGAGATAATTATAATGGATGACAGTGCAGTCGATGTAGTTCGTCCAATTAAAGCATGGCTTTGTGGTGCATTTGGATAAAAGTGGGATTTTTCAAGATCAGATATAAATTGTAGATTGTTATTTGACATGTGTTCAACACATTCTCTCAGACATTTTAGTATATAACAGATAGTTAGGTCCTCTGCATAAATTAGTAAATGAGGGGTTTGCAATAAGATCTGAATATATTTGATAAAGGGTTGAATAAAGAGTGTTGCTGTTTTTATTGGTTGTATGGAACATTTTAAGCAGGCTCTGTTGGTTCTCAGAGTCAGAAGTATGATAAATGTTTGTAGATAAATGGCAGTGTATCATTGATTGAATTTTGTCTTTTATGTAGACAGTTAGAATATACATCATTCAAGGGATTGTCATGTTTTTATTTAAATCTTCAACAGCTTGAAAGAGAGGTTCAGTACAGATTGTGGATTATTTACCTCCAACATTTTGTGTAAGACAGATTGTAAAAAGATATTTGTCAATTTCTCCTAGCTGGATTTTGTCTCAATTTTGCCATAGACCTTCCAGTCTTGGGAATTTATTTTACTTATGCTGAAGAGGGGGACCAGTCTGATCCATACTGAGGCAGACTGTGCAATGACAATTACCTGACCTAAGACGCTAGTGTAGTTCCTAACACGGAGACAGTCTATATATTTATGTAATTTATCTTACTTTCAGAGTGCAGGAACTACTCCAAGCATTACCACTTTGGAATGATTTTCTTGTCTTGGATTCCACTTGCTTCAGCATTTATTATTTATCAGTATTACTCTCTCCTAGGACCACCAGAATAACTGAGTCATTGCCAGAGAGTTTTATCTCCATTATATGGCCTAGACTGTTTAAACCTTCTTTTGCCAGTGCACCGTCTACACTAATTGACATTTCCAGGTTCCGTGGCAAGGGAAGAAATGCCTCAACACCATCCATTTTGAACTGTTTTAAACTAATATTCTTGCAAGGTTTTCTATACTTTACCAAGACTAATTCATGTTCTGAAGGTGTCTTGAAGAAAAGTGATATATTATCAGACATACTGCACTGCTTGCATTAATATTTTAAATATGTTTCTCATATATTTCAATTCCTGACACGGTATCTCTATTTATTTCAAAATGTATTGACAAAATTGTGGTAGACTTTTGTGAACGATGACATTGTTAACTTGAAGTTTCAGAAAGTCTGTAGGGATCTAGACTATTTATATTGTGTGATCAGCACTTTCTCTGTGCTATTTAATATTTAAATAAGTTCTGCAGCAGTATTGCCTGAGTTTCAAGGGAGATAAAGAATTATTAGCAGACTACCTATACTGCAGAGAGGACCTGTGGTTAGATTGTCTGCCCTGGGAGTTGGGAGGTTTAGGTTCAATCCTTGGTCAGAATGACACTGGCAGATTGCCTTCTTGGCACTCAGCATGTTATGGTTTGGTATGCTTGTTGTCAGGGTAACGTGACTGGTTATAGGTTTACAGTGTGATACTGCAGTATGGTGGTACCTTGTGATATCTCTTTAGCTGTCTTAATTTTCCAAATTACCCAAATACTGTCGTTTGATTGTAATTCCCCACTCACATTTTAAAAAAAAAATGAAACAACCTCATATTTATTTCACTTCACTTTCAAGCTTGGAAAAATAAAGGAACTACAAAATATCATGGTCATTTTCGCTCCTGATAATATCCACTCAAGGTCAAGGTCACTTCTCATCAATCATCAGTTTTTTCAGCCTCTTATAACGCTTGGTTATGACAAATTATCATGATCACCTGTATTATTGCCAAGTAATTATTGAAATTTTTCAGTGTAGCTTTCAAAGGCTTTCTGCTTCCTTTATATTCTAAATTGAATTACATTGACAAGAGCAGCTATTGGGTTTCCGCCAGTTATAGAAATCTTCATGCTGTTAGAGGATGCTTCCATTATCACATTGAAATGAAGTTTTTTGTCTCTTTTTCCCTTATAACATCTCCTTGACCTATTATCATCGAGGGACACCACATTTTCAGGAGGAAGTGGTTATGCATTACATTCTCTAATTATTTTGACATTACTGAAAATTTTGTTATATTTTTTAATATTATTAAGATGTCAAACAGAGCAAAAGAATTTCTTCTGTAATACATGCTATTGAAAATGTTCATGTGTTTTGTCTATTTGTAAAAAAAAGCCTGTCTTTGAAAGAAACCATTATAATTATGACCACAAATTTTCCAATTTTGACTTCATTGCAGTCCCCAGTAAGTTACTTTTTCTCTCTCACTCACTTTGTTTTTCTTTTATGAGCAGAAAAATGTTGGGGAAAAAAAACAACAGTTTGGAGTCTTCCAAATGTCCCTAGAGTATTTCACACATCAGAAAACCATTCTGCAAATTGAGTTTGGAAAAAAGGACAACTAAATGTTTGAAAAGCATTGAACATCTAACAGGCATTCATTTATTGATTTAAAACTTTTCCGTGGCTTTTAGGGTTCTTGCTGTTTTGCTGTTAGACATTTTTGAACCCTTTAACTATGATGCAACATTTTAGGATCCAGTTACAATGTAATTACGCTAATTGCCTCAGCGGAAAAGTGGAGGGAAATACAACTTTCTAATCACTGATCTGCCATAAATCCATCTTTAGCCAGTTTGTTTCAGATTTTAGCCCATTTAAAGAGCCTTTCATTTGAGCCGTACAGCATTTTAAACATATTTTTAAAACCTTAAGCACATCCTACTTTTTAAGTCTTGTCATTTTTTGCTTCAAGTTGAAAACATTTTGAGGGGTGGGAAGCCATGAGCTATTTTATGGTAATTCTGTTACTGTAACACATTATTGCTTTAGACGTAATTCAATGAAGTTCTTGTAGGCTTTAATATTATATGTTTAACTAATATCATTACTTCTGTTTTCCAAATTCTGAAGTAATCCATTATTTAAAGACTCCCTTTCTTAGCCAAGTGACATTCCAGTAAAGTACCTATAATTTCATGCCTGACTTGGTTAAAAGAATGGTTCATTGTTCTCTTATACCCATTTGCAAAAGGAAGTTTGCATTCACTCCGGGTTTCAATAATTTAATCCATTATATTTCCTGCAGGAATATAAAGAAGTATTAAATATGGGGCCTCACACTCAGTTTTTTTAGCTCACATGAGCACAACGTGCTCAAGGTGACCTATTGTGATCACCTTTGGTCTGTTGTGTGTTGTGCATCGTCAACAATTTGCTTTAAACATCTCCTCTGAAACCACTGGACAGAATTTAATTAAACTTGACATGGATAATCTTTTGGTGAACCTTCACAAAAGTTGCTAAAATAAACTTGATCCATGTAGAACTCTGGTTCCCATGCCAACAGAAAGGGAAAAAAAATGAAAACTTAAAAAATATCTCCTTCAAAACTGCTGGCCAGATTGCAAAATATTTTGATATAGATGTTCCTTGGGTAACCATCTACCAAGATTGCTAAAATTATTTCTATCCGTAAAAAACATGGCTTAGCTAGGGATGGGGCTAATTTGCCTTTTATGTACATGGTGAAAACTTAAAACGACATCTCCTCTGAAACTGCAGGACAGA
Organism: Solen grandis; assembly: GCA_021229015.1. Lineage (NCBI taxonomy): Eukaryota > Metazoa > Mollusca > Bivalvia > Adapedonta > Solenidae > Solen > Solen grandis. The sequence continues at coordinate 19,468,979 of CM037777.1, read as the reverse complement.
ATTTTTAAAGATTTTAAAATGTTTTGGCACAGATGTTCTATGGGTAACCCTCTACCAAGATTGCTCCTTTAGAACAGTGGTTCTCAGGTGAGCGATTTAGGGCCATCATGGCCCTCTTGTTTTTTGTTGTTGTTTTTTAATTGAGTGTAAATTTAGTTTAAAAATAAGATATGCACATGTTAGGGTTCACACTTTTTTGCATCTGTGTAATCATTCATGTGGTAACAATACAAATTTTGAATATAAAAGATTGGTATTCATTGATAAGTAATTTCAGAGTACTCTTTGCATAGGCAGCTTTGAGGGAGAATGGGAATGTTTGTCAATTTGTTCCACTAAACTGATAAATCCAGACTGAAAAGAAATCAAGACTTGTAGACAGAAATCAATAAATGCTTTTCATAAAATGAGCAGATTATTTTAGAGAACTTATTTCCATGTGATAGCAATAAAATCTGGGAAGTCGACTTTCGTAGCCAGGGGAACAAAAAAATAAATTCAAATTTTTATCAAAGAGTGACATATAGAACTGCTCAAAATTTAAATAGCTGAATGTAAATGGGTATTTAACTGTCACTAGAGCTTTCCAGGACTATAAAGTTCGTCCTCGGCAGATAGTTTCAGCTACTTTGCATCAGTAATTTCAATGAAGCAATCATAACTATGTCTGGAAATGGGAAAAGTAGTGAAAGGTCAATCGTAAAGTCAGTGCTGGAAATTTCCTTTGTCCATATGGTTTGATGCTTACATGAATGAGTCAGATTTAATCTTGTATAATAATGTAATAACATTTTTTTGTTTTTTTTTCTACGAAAAATTTCGTCCTTTAAATAGATGATGTCTGGACGAGTATCGGTTGTCCATTTAGGTTGACTTTTTATACGCCCGAAGGGCTGTATTATGTTATGCCGCTGGTCGTCCGTCCGTCTGTCCGTCCGTCCGTCCGTCCGTCTGTCCGTCCGTCCGTTAGCAATTTCGTGTCCGCTCTGTATCTTTTGAACCACTTAATATAAATGAAAACTATTTGGCAGAAGTATCACCCAGAGTGAGAGGATGTGCAGAACATAGGTTTCAGATGGCTAGGTTCAAGGTCAAGGTCACAATTCAAGGTCAAATATCTTAACTGGGCAAATAGTATTTTGTGTCCGCTCTGTATCTTTTGACCGCTGGATGTAAATGAAACTATTTGGCAGAAGTATCACCCACAGTAAGAGGATGTGCAGAACATAGGTTTCAGATGGCTAGGTTCAAGGTCAAGGTCACAATTCAAGGTCAAATATCTTAACTGGAGCAAAGTAAGTATATTTGTGTCCGCTCTGTATCTTTTGACCCGCTGGATGTAAATGGAAACTATTTGGCAGAAGTATCACCCACAGTAAGAGGATGTGCAGAACATAGGTTTCAGATGGCTAGGTTCAAGGTCAAGGTCACAATTCAAGGTCAAATATCTTAACTGGAGCAAAATTAGTATTTTTGTGTCCGCTCTGTATCTTTTGACCTGCTGGATGTAAATGGAAACTATTTGGCAGAAGTATCACCCACAGTAAGAGGATGTGCAGAACATAGGTTTCAGATGGCTAGGTTCAAGGTCAAGGTCACAATTCAAGGTCAAATATCTTAACTGGAGCAAAGTAAGTATATTTGTGTCCGCTCTGTATCTTTTGACCCGCTGGATGTAAATGGAAACTATTTGGCAGAAGTATCACCCAGAGTGAGAGGATGTGCAGAACATAGCTTTCAGATGGCTAGGTTTAAGGTCAAGGTCACAATTTAAGGTCAAATATCTTAACTGGTGCTAAGATAGTATTTTTGTTTGTGTCCGCTTCAAACAGATCATGACAGGTCCAACCACAGATAATAACTCCACAATTGACCTCATATTCACCAACATTGAAGACTGTATATGTGGAACCAAAGAAGCATATTACACTGACCATAAACTATGTTGGGTTAGCTGGTAATGAGGTAACTCTTGATTAAAGCACTATTCACATAATAAGAAACATGAAAAACCTATTTGTAGCCACTGTTATAATAAAGCCCTTGAAGATTAACATTGCCAATCCTTCTTGTTGAAATAATACTTTATATATACATGTTTGTGCTTATCCTTTTTGTCTTAGGATATTCCCTGACAATACATACCTTCGGGCGTATATTGCCCCGCTGTCAGCGGAGCTCTTGTTTCTATCTGCTACCTCTACTTCTATGTCCTTCATTGGATTGCTTCAATATTTGGATAGTTGCTTCAGTGGATGGACCTTTACATTATACAGTTGACCTTGTGACCTTAACCTCTGATGGAAAAAGCGACATCTGGACAGGTTTACCTTTTGGTTAATCTGCAATAACTTCTTTGTGCTTCATTGGATTCTTCATATTTGGACACTTGCTTAAGTGGATGGGCCTCACCATTTTGCAGTTGACCTTGACCTTTGACTTACTTTTCATGAAAAATTCCCTTAAAAGCCGTCCAAAATACCATCAGGTCTTGTTAAAGGGTAGGAAAAGAACTGCTACAGAAGTGTTTATGGTTATTACTTATTGTTTTAGGGTTAATTCTTCATTTCATGGCTTTTTTCTCCATCACAGTTGCTAGAATTTTTGAAGTTTGATTTTTAGGTGCAGCTTTATAAACTGCATTATAATGGAATGAAAATTCAGCAAATCACGAGATACAGCTCTGAGGTGCAGTGTTTAATTGTCTTATATTGGAAATCATGTTATAATGGAGCGCGTTATAAAGGAGCTACAATATACTGCTTATCTTAGACTTTTTTATCTCCGTCTAATATAATTTCTTTATGCATAGAGAATAGTTTGCAGTCAACCCTCTTAATGGTTTCCATAATCCTTGAGGCCATAATTAATGCTGTTAGTTTTGTCTTTAATCCTTGACTGCATCAGGATTATCAAGGAAACAATGGGTGGGACAGTTATAATGCCAGATCAGGAAGTCATTAAGTACTATGTAGATCCATTATAATGCACTCCAATATAATGCTAATGCCATAATAAAGTGGTCCAATAATGGACTTAATTTTATCCCAAATATAGCATTATAATGGAGCTGACTAGTGTTTCAGAGGAACTCTTGTAAGAGGAGAGGTATATCTTAATTGTTCTCTTTGTGACTTGGAACAAAAGGAGACAGAAAGCAATTTTTAACCCGGAATCATGTCACAGCTAAAAACAAGGGCTTTAAAGAAGATGGAAATGTATTCATTCTATATGTTCTTTTTGAATTTCCTTTAAAGAGAAAAGATGCTTTCAAGAGAGCCTAAATTGAGGAAGTTGAATTTCAAGATGAAGTGGATAAGAGACATGGGGGAGAGACATTGATGAAGAGGTTTGGGTTGGATAGTAATGCCATGTGGAACACTGATTAATCATGCCGGCCATTGCTAATAATTCCATGAATATTTTTTGTTAAATAAGGGAGGGGGGAAAAGGGTCGGCTAACAACAAATGAGCAAGATATTTAGATGACGGATGAATCATGGACATTGTTGGACTGTGTCCCCTGTATTCATCAAGTTTCATTTCACAGGAATGTGGAATAATGAGACACAGTCTGTTGGCCCAATCATAGAGCTCCTCAGGGGTTAAGTCATCTGGGATCCTTTGGGACCCTGTATTAGCAACTAATACAATCTGGGAGTCTCCTAATACACTTTTATCTATCTTATATTTGCATTTAATTGTACCCCTTGTCATGGAATATTCAAATACACAATGATTTTACTAGAATATGGGATATTTTATATGATACTGCATTTACAATTAAAAACTTCATTTCCATTAATTAGTTCAACAAATGGAAGACCTAATGATTTTTGATGTTTTCATGTCAGAAAAAAGGGTTGCCAGATGGCTACAATATGCTAATGATGGGTGGGGGATTAACGAAACAAATCATTTGTGTTTCTTATTGGCAGGTTCCTGAATTTTTCCTGTCAGCCAATTTTGGGGTCTTCATTTCCTTGACATGAGGATGTGAAAGTCCTGGCTGGAATTCCTTATTGTTTTATTGGCTTTTAGGAAAACATCAAGTATTGAACACGGCCCAACCAAATTGCCCATTTCATGTAATCAGCGTCTTTTGTTTGAAGATCGGGCATAATTACATGGTGCTGGAATATAAAATATGTTGGGTGATGCCACTCCACCCGGAGTGTGGACGACGGCTCTGGTGACGGGTCAAATTTAACAACCCGACTGATGGAATTCCAACAAGAAATCTGAGTTATTGGGAGGCATGAGCTCTGATTTATTGAAGCAATTGCGTCACTGAAGTTTGCTTTTCTGCCATGACTTCTGGTCTTGGCATTCCGATTATTCTTTTTGTTTGGATATTGAAGTACTTGAGTAATCAGATCATATCGGCAAAATGTTAGATTCCACTCACCGCCCTCATTTATTATTCAAATGTTGCTTTCAAGGAATTCCTGTTAACAATAAAAATAACTGTTGAAGCGGTGGCCCGTCGTTATTTAGGGTATGCTGGGATGAAGAATTTGTTTCCGATGGGTTTTGTGACAAGAGATGGTTTCTTTTATGTCAAAAAGGCATGTGCAGTTTTGATATTTTTTTTTATCTAATTAGAAGCTGATGTAGCTGTTTGCAGAATAGACACTTTGGGATGCATTTTGTGAATTGTTCCCCTATCTAATTCAAATAAAGCCTGCATAATTTTCATGCTGATAGGCAGAACTGATACTTCATAGCAGCTGCAATTTCTCCTGCAACTGCTAGAATACCCTTAGAGGGATCTGCAATGTCACTTGCAGAATGGATGCATCAAGTTGGGAATTTATAGCTACAGGGCAATTTTGCCAAATTCCTGGTACATTTCAAAGTTCACGAAGGTTACTCTCCATTGTTTTGTCATTCCTATTGTCCATCTGTGTCCCTAGAGTCTTTGTATGATGAACAAGGATATTCATCTGTGTGAGTCTGTTTTGAATTACTGAAGATTAAAGATCTTGTAAAGTCTTCTTTTGAATGTGCATGAGAAACTTCTTAAATGATAGATGAGGAAATTAAGAAAAATGCTTCCTATATTCTTCTGTGGATTGGAAATATATCCAGGCAAATAAAAATTCATAGAATTTGTGTGAAACTTTCACTCCTGTGTATCATATCCATTGTACAGTGAAAATGAGAAATGAAACTATACTTTTATTGCTTGTTTAAAGCTTCACCTTGACCTTTTTGCTTTATTTTGTTTAACAAATTTCCTTTTTATTTTCAGGATACAATGAATATAAGAATTCCATGCGACATGTCGGTAAGTGTTTCCTACATACATACTCATACATTCATTCCATTAGCATAAAATCATGTTTTTGTTGACATTAAATTTTGAGGTGTCAGAAATAAAGATGCTTAATGGATCTATGTTCCAGAAAATTTAAGTTCTGTTAAAAATGAACAAATTCTGTGGGGTTCATACTCTATGGGGATATATTTGTTGGTTTGATATTGTGTTGTTATCTGTGGGTTTAATTTTTGTGATTTAAATTTTGGGGTTTGGGGTTGGGTTTTTTTGGGAACATTTGTGGGGTTAATATTCAATGTGGTTAACATTTATGGGATTAATTTGTGGGGTTAAAATTTGTTGGGTTACTATTCAATGGGGTTAACATTTGTGGGGATAATATTTGGTGGGGTTAACATTTGTGGGGTTAATATTCAGTGGGGTTAACATTTGTTGGGTTAATATTCACTTGGGTTAACATTTGTGGGGTTAATATTCAGTGGGGTTAACATTTGTTAAGATTTTCTGGGTTGATATTCTAAAAGGTTAACATTTGTTAACTTTTTTAGGGTTAATATTCTTTTGGGTTAAAATTTGTGGATGATGTCAATCAGGAAATTGGCAAAAAATAATACCTCACAAAAGTAGATGATTTTCCAGCATTTGTTCATTCTGGAAGAGATTTCATTAAAACTTAATACCTGTACATGACCAAATTGTTAAACAGGAGGAAACCTACATGTATGTCTTGCCCTCAAAATAGCTCCTTAACTAAATCTAATGAGGAGAATATTGAACACTGAACAGGTTTTGGAGTGTCTCCTCCAAAACTAATAAAAAACAGCGACCACTATTTGAATCCAGAACATTTCAACAGAAGTGTTTAATAAACTGTAATTAAGGTAACTTTTAAAACCACATGCATTGTCGCTGGCTCCCAGAGAGTCGCGAAACTTGGGCAAATCAATACCCGATTCCGGCGAGGCGACATAAAAAAGAAGGTCTCGTGGAACAAGCCAGCAGCTACTTAAACCAGTAATTAGTGATACACAGGGAGTGCAGTTGGAAGAATCCGCTTAGAGCGTGGAAGGACTGTGTCAAGGGTACTCCAGATACTAAGAAATTACTGTACTACAATGGAAACATAAGTCAGTTTTTGTTTTTGTAACACAAGAAAAATCTAGGGTCTGTTGAAATGATTCTAGTTTTGGTATTATAAGGGAAGTCTAAGCGTTGAAAAGAAAGGATGTGAGAGGCTTTTCACAATACTAAATCTGGAAATATGATATATTATCTTGCAGTATTTACTTAAGGAAATCCATCCATCATTAAATTATAATCATGGTCCATCAAGTGATCATGGGAATTTTAGAATAAATGCAAGCCTTTGTAGGCTTTGAGCAAAAAAGCCTTATTATAAGTCTAAGTCAATGGATGCTTGCATCTATAAGCATTTGAAAGACTATAATTATGGTTTAATGAATGATGGACCTTAAACATATTATAGTGATGAAATATTTCCCCTGTGTTCATAATTTGAAAAATAAAATCATATTATTTATGCATTCTTGACATTTCTGATAATATTTCCTGATATCAAACTTCAAACAGTGATATATTATACATACTTCAAAGACTAAACACAATTTCTATTCTAATCATTGGGGAAAAAAAAGTCATTTGACCTTCTTGTTGCCCGATGGTAAGTTGTTTTTAAGTTCTGTATTACATATCAGATCAATAGGATATTACATTACAAAGTCTAGTGGTTTCCAGCAAAGTGGGTCAAATATAAGGACAGACTGTGACGCTCATATCCTGTAAAATTTTTGTGGTACCAAGCAACGTATATTTATGTAAGGTTTATTGGAAATAGATTGACCCTTATCACTCTCAGACATGGAACACATAAATATTCGAGAGTCTAGTTTGAAGATATAAAAGATTTTAAATTATTTCATGCAAGATTTGTTTTTCAAATGTAATGAAACAAGTCAAAATAAACCCTGATCATTAAGAATGATACAAACTATATCAATTTGTACTTCTAGTATACAAAAACAAGTTAACAAGTTTTGATATTTGAGGACTACTGGTAGTTGAAAAATCAGGTTAACAAAATATAATACTAATGTAATGAAATGGTAGAACTTCTTTATTTTAAGACAGTTAAAGCAGTAACAGATAAAAAAAATATGATTTTAAATTGTTTATTAATGGATATCAATTAAGAAAATTCAACCTATTGTTTTTTTTGTGGGTGTGTTCTTTTTACAACCATTGTGTTTCTTACATTTCTCCTGATTTTGCAAGTCATTATTGTGTTATGTATTGACTTAAGAAATTAATCTAAGAAATGTTGAAAAAAATCTGATTCATATATTTCCTCTAAAATCCTATTTCAGTGGAAAAGCAACTAAATTGTGTAAAATTGGAAAGTATCATTTACAGCTACGGAAAATGTTTTGTGAACTTTGATTAACAAACCATGTGATTACATTTGTTTTGTTTCGTAATTGAATCTGGTTTTCCGCTTGCTAAATGAACAGTAAACAATCTAGGATTTTTACTGATGAAATACGATTAAGTAAAAGATTGTGGAGAACAAAACCATCAGAGATTTTCTGGGGCCTCTACTTCTGTGTAATAATCGAGTGTCTGCCTTAGCATTTAATCCACTTTTCTGGATGATGGTCGAATGGCAAACATGGCAGAGACTTATTGTGGTAGATCCACTTGTCATTAATCTCTCTCGTAGTTTATCTATAGTAAGACTTCATTGACATTAGATCTCATATTAGGCCAGATCTTTCATCTATTATTCATTTGATGGCATGATATTGCTGCAGAAACGTGCATTTGATGGCCTGACATCGTTATGAATCAATTATTGGCTCAGAGTGGCCAGTTGTTCATCACTCTTGACCCTAGTAGCATCCGCTTGCTGTCAAATTGGATCGATAACTATTTACTGGACATGGGGCCTTCGTGGCCGAGAGTGTAAAGTCGCTGACTTTAACACTCACTCAGCCCTTCACTGTGTGGGTTCAAATCTCGGCTGGGTCATTCGGATTTTCGTGTGAGGAAGCCTTCCAGCTTGCTTGCAATAGGTCAGTGGTTCTACCCGGTTGCCTCTGTGCATTTGGGGTCTTCCTCCACCTGTAATAAGCTGGATGTCGCTATATGACTGAAATACTGTCAAAGCGATGGTAAACTCAAATAGTCAAGTATTTACTGGACATTCATTTTGTATTAAATACAGAATTTCTCTCCCCTATCTTTGTCTGTCCTCTCTTTCTCTCCCCTCTAATCTGTTATTAAATATCTTTCTGTTCTCTCTTTCCTATTTTAAAAGTGGAACAAACTATTTATTTTTTTAAAAATTTACTCCAAACAATTTCACAGAATTGAAAAAGCTTTTTTTGTTATTTGTTTATTTTTTAAAGAGGTGTTAACATGGTTTCTTAACAAAGCACCTTTAGAAATTGTAAGCCTTTGTGAATTCTTTTTCACGATTTTTCCTACACACTTTTCATGATGAATAACAAATTTTAGAGAATATCACATCGTTATAAATTATAATACATAATCTCTCTGAACCCTAAGAATAACAAAAGGTCTTCTGCAAACTGTAAAAATTTGCAAATTAGCTAATAGAAAGCCAAACAGCAAAAAATATGATCCCCTTCTTTTAGCTTCTAAGATATTAATACCTATCGAGGGAAGAGCATTTGTTCCAATCATGCTGATCCATCAGACTGACATGTTAGCATCAACTTCCTGAAAACTATTACTGCTGCCTTCCTATTGCGCAATATGTAACTGTCAGGCAAGATGGGAGAGGATCCATTTTACTTAACTGTGTGGCAATAGCGCAAAGCCGCAAGGCAATTTGTACGCTGCTCAGAAGAGCCCCCCTACTTAATTTATTATGCTTTTAAGATACCTTCGCAGACGAGGGACTACTTTTTAGGGATATATTAGTTAAGAGAAAATCTAGAGTCCATTTTCTCTTCCCCCCAAAGGACAAAACGTAAAATGAAACGAAAGTCAATTTGTTTGGTCACTTGTCTAGAATCTATTCGTAAGAAAAGCATTTAGTGTCTATACTGAAGATATAAGTGGCCTTGAGAGATGAAGATGTTTTTCTATACATACTGCTTTTTATTAGCTTGTCTAATTCAAAGACAAAATTGAGTTATTATGATTGCTGGGTCATCATTGTCATTGTAGAGGTCATGCAAAAGCTTTAATGTAGCCCTTTACTCAAACGCTTTTAACCCTTTCCCTCATATAGACTCATTTTGATGCACTCAGTAGGTACCACATAAAGCCTGATCTGCAGAAAACCACAGTTAAACCTTACCAAATTTAATTATAAAGTCCTCATTTCCAGACCACTGAGGAGCAGCGAACAGCATAAAACCTGATCAGCCTGCGAGTTACTCGCAGGCTGATCTGGTTTCATGTTGTTCGCATAGGTCTTTTCATGGTTTACTCTATGAGGGAAAGGGTTAACAGACGAGCGTTGGCATCCGCATTCTGTGCTCTTGTGGTTTGAAATATGACTGATTTTTGTTACTGAACAATTTTTAAAGTTCCATACATTCTTGATCATTAAATATCAATTATTTTACTTATTAATTGTATCCATTTTAAATGACACTACTTTTTAGTTTACTTTCCTTTTTGTTAAGACAAGTATGTGAAGTGTATATTCATTTACGCCATCTTGTTTTTGCTTTTATGCATCATAATTTTATTTTGGACGGCTAAGATAAAAACTAAAATCACAAGTAATACAGCTGATGGTAATTCTGCTACAGAAACTGGAAACAAATTAAAGTCTATCCTCTGATTGTTAAATAAAGAGTGTTTTACATGTCTCCATGGTGTATTAGTGTTTACATGTCTCCATGGTGTATTAGTGTTTTACATGTCTCCATGGTGTATTAGTGTTTATATGTCTTCATGGTGTATTAGTGTTTACATGTCTTCATGGTGTATTAGTGTTTACATGTCTTCATGGTGTATTAGTGTTTACATGTCTTCATGGTGTATTAGTGTTTACATGTCTTCATGGTGTATTAGTGTTTACCTGTCTCCATGGTGTATTAGCAGGGATCCTAAAATTTTGGAATCTCAACCGGTCGACGGCAAATTCCCCCCCCCCCCCCCCCCCCCCCCCCCCCCCCGAAAAAAAACATAACCGAAAAAAAACGAAAAAAAAATAACATTGATATTTTCAATCAACATACCCTGAATCATTTGCAGTGTGAAAATAGATCTTTTATTATATTTCAGCATCCTGTTGGCATAATAAGGTATTTTTCTGCAATATTTACCTCTACGAAATCGAAAGTTTGTTTACCGGAAGTGCATGTATATGACGGTCTGTATATGACTCTAACAAATCAATAAATTGTTGGAAGCAGTCGTTTTGGTGTTGTTTATTATGTGCCTTTGTGTTTATATATTTTTTTTGTCAATAACTTTTATTTATTTGTGATTACAACCGGTTACAGTTTGCAAACAAGCAATGGTCCATTATTACGGCATAGATAATTACACGGCACCGTCCAAATAACCGCTAAGTACAAACCGTCAATCCATTCATCTTAACTGCCCAATAACGACCTAGACGGGTGTCCCTGCCTGACCCCCACTGACACCTGCCCCGAGGGCACACCGGAAATTCAAGAAGTAGGTCAATTGGTGTGTAAGAGAGACTATTATGAACCGTTTGGACCGATTTTGAAAGTTTAAGACGAGGATTATGGCATTTTTTTCGACCGATTTTTTTGGTACTTTTTGAAATCTGAACCGGTCGATTGAGATCAAAATCGGTCAAAACCGGTAAAAAATCGGTTTTTAGGATCCTTGTGTATTAGTGTTTACATGTCTTCATGGTGTATTAGTGTTTACATGTCTCCATGGTGTATTAGTGTTTACATGTCTCTATGGTGTATTAGTGTTTACATGTCTCCATGGTATATTAGTGTTTCATCTACAGTAGAAATGGTGTAGTTAAAGTCACATCATTTGGGTCCTTTGAAAGGAAAATGGACCAAAAATACGTAAGCACTATGTATGAAGAAAGAAATAGTTCCGTTTACGAGTAACAGTTTGGTGGATTAGGCTTAGTGTATTGATTAAGGTGCGGATATTACCATTAGTTTGTATGCACACTGAGTGAGGGACAGTGGTTAAGTTAGATAGGTCACGGACAATTACGATCCAAACGTTCCTGCTTTGCATGTTACATAGTCATTTCATCTGACTTTGTATTCCCAGTGGTAAACATTTGGGATGGAAAACAGCCATTCCGAATAATTCTCTTCTGCTATCAAAACCTTCTGAAATAAAAAAAATTAGCTGCACAAATTTATAACATCCCCTGCCATCAAATGGTTTGCGAAAACTACCCATAGCTCAGTTACGGTTGTCTCCATTAAATTTTATTTTTCGCAGGATTTGATATTTCTGAATTTTTAAGACATTTTAGTCTTGTGATAATGCTTCATATTCCCATAAATTATGAAGCCTTATTGACATTAGTTGGTTTTGCTGAAGTAGCTGGAACCTTTTCGATTATTTGATGGGCATGGACTTTGGAAATATATGGAGACCTCCGGTGGATCAAACCGTGGCTGTTTTTCATTTAACTAATGGACTTTCCAAGTGTGGCAAATAATTGTGTCTTTTCAGCATTCAAGTTCCAGATATCATTGAGAAATTCAGCAGCTTCATTTCAATAGACTAAAATAATTGGCAACGGGGAATTTGTGATTTGCTTTTTAACTTTCTGTAAGACTTCAAGATTTAAGTTCTTATATTTATTTCAGTAGTAAAAATATTTTTGGAAGATAAGCCAGAATGCTGAAATATTCTATGCAAAGGAATACCATAAAATGAATGAGTATTGATTTAATGTTTGATATTTATCTCAGAGATGAAGTTAAAATATCCTTTATACTGCACATATTCAAATTTGTTGGCTCTTGTGACTGCCTTTGCTACTACCAGTGCAGACCAAGATCAGCCTGCACATCTGTGCAGTTTTGTGTTGCTCCAGCATACAGCATCACCTCTGGAAACATGATTTAAAACTGATTAAACATGTCTTCCTGTTTAATAAATATTCGATAAATGTTGAAGCTTTTAGCTTGGGCCTCTTAAAAATGAAGGAAATGGACTTTGCAGAAATTAGTTAAAAATCAAAGTTCTTGTAATGGAGCCTGAAAATGAATTTCACATGAAAACTCTATAGAAAGCATTAAAATTCTTGTAAAATAATGTGAGAATTTTTATGCAGCTATGATCCTTGCAAAAATTGCAAAAAAAAACTATGAAAACACATCAAGCATTGAATCCATGTTTTGCAATACCTCAAATTGACTTTATTTTATTTTTTATTTTGCAAATATTTTTTGTTGGAAATGATTCTTCATGTCTTGTTTTCTTTGCTCTAAGACCTTGGGAAGAACAAATGTGAATTAATACCTCAGATTTATCAATTTTTTCCCCTTTATCACTGTTGTTGGTCCATTTGGCTACACTGAAGGGATGCCGAATAGTTTGGAGATGAATTATAATGAGGGCTTGCTCTCTGAAGATCGGAATATGAAGGGAAAAAAGAGATCATCAGTGACACAGTGTCTTCGATTTATGGCAAAATTATTCTGCAGTTTTAGTCGAAATGAATCATAATATGCTGAAATTAACTGTATTGAGACATGGCTTGAATCAGATTATGCAGAATATTGGCCTAACATGAATCTAAAGACTTCAGGATAGAGATTCTGTAAAAAAAAAACAAAAAATGGCTTTTTAGTTTGTTTTGTTTTTTTTAGCTCACCTGGCACAAAGTGCCAAGGTGAGCTTTTGGGACTGGAGGCTTTGTCCAGCGTGCATCTTCGTTAGTTGTCAGTCGCCAACAATTTATTTAAAACATCTTCTTCTCTGAAACTACTGACAGGAAAGTGATCAAACTTGGCAAGGATGTTCCTAAGTTGGTACCCTATAAAATTGTTCAAATTGTTCTGGTCTGTTGCATAATAAGGTCACAGGAGCTAAAAATAGATTTTAAAAGTGAAATCTTAAAAAATCTTCTTCTCCAAAACCACAAGGCCTAGAGCATAGATATTTGGTGTGTGGCTTTGTCTAGTAGACCTCTACCAAGTTTGTTCAAATCATGACCTTGGAGTCAAAAAAGGGGTCACTTTATTTTACATTGACTTGTATAGGAATAACTAGAAAAATCTTTTGTCAGAAACCACAAGTCTGAAGGTTAGATATTCGGTATGTAACATGGCCTAGTAGACCTCTACCAAGTTTGTTAAAGTCATGACCTTAGGGTCAAAATTGGTCCGCCCCAGGGGTCACCTAATTTTACGTAGGCTTATATAGGAGAAAAATCTTCTTGTCAGAAACAAGACATGGAGTTTAGATATTTGGTGTGTATTGCTTCAAGGACATCTACCAAGTTTGATCAAATCACTTATATAGCAAAAAAAAAAAAAAAATCTTCTTGTCTGCAGAAACCACAAGGCTGGAGTTTAGATATTTGGTGTGTAACATGGACTGGTAGACCTCTACCAAGTTTGTTCAAGTCATGACTCTTGGGTCAAAATTGCCCCACCCCAGGGGTCACCTGATTTTACGTGGACTTAAAAAGGAAAAAAAAAGAGAAAAGGTTAGATATTTAGTATGTAACATGGGCTTAGTAGACCTCTACCAAGTTTGTTCAAATCATAGCCCTTTGGTTAAAATTGGCCCCGCCCCAGGGGTCACTTGATTTAACATAGCCTAACGAAACCAGGTGAACGATCCAGGGCCATTATGGCCCTTTTGTTTCTTAAATTTAAAAAAAAAACAAAAAATATACCTGATTTAGGACTATGTTTATTTCCTCAAGTAAATAAATTCAGCCTACTGACATATTCTGTTACCAATTTGTTGAGATATTCGTCACTCTCATTGAACAGCGGTGAAAGTTAATCGATGAAATTAAGACAAATCTGTGAGTTGCTACTGAAATAACAGGAAAATAGAAAATGGTCAAATTGAGTTATATAATAATTATTGAAATATTGTTTGATACGATGAATAAAAAGAATCATTGCAAGAAACCTGTAATTGACGGAATGCAAACATTAGGCGTGAAATAAATTGTCGTTGTTTTCAAACATCCATTCGTTATTATTCTTTTTTCTTTTCAAAGATGAATTGTAGAGTTTTTTTTCTATTGAAGCAGTTTCAAGTTTTATTGCATAGAAATTTCATATCTTTTCCGCACTCCATTACAAATGGAAGTTTTATGCGTCACAGTTGTAATGTTGTTGCATTCATGCCTGTTTATGAGTATTTTATGGGTAAACCAATACTTTATTAATTGTCTGCAGCAAAAAAAACATTATGGTCTTCTTAATTATCATTCAAAGTGTATTTTAACCCTTACGATGCTGTGGGCACTTGTGACTGCCTCTGCGACCAGTGCAGACCAAGATCAGCCTGCACATCCATGCATGCTCTGTGATCAAGGTCATCACTGTTTGCAATTCAATCAGTTAATTTTTAGTAAGCACCACTAAAAACAACTAATGGTACAGTCCAAAAGGAATTAAGGACAAGTTGAATTTAAAAGTTTAGGTAAGGGTTTAAGGTAGCATTTATATGATAGCAGATGCCTATCCCGGTGACTGTGGTGTTCACCTAGAGTGGTCCTGGGTTGCAATCCTGGCTTGACAAACATGGTGTTGATGTGTAGCTCTATTGCTTGGTACACAGCATAATTATAAGGGTAGTTCCTGGACTGGTGTCAGGATAATGTGACAGGGTACAGTGAGGCAGAATCAAATCACCTAATTACAAAAAAATAATAATAATATTATTAAAAAAATAAATAAATTACACTTTCAGTAGGATATCAAATGAACCAAACAATCAATATGTTCTATCTTTATCTATCATAATTATGACAGTCAGACCAAACTGCTTTGGGTTTATAATGATTTCTTTTATTGATGTATGATAGAAAGATGGCCCTTGTGAGTCATTATCATGCAGGCAGATAAACTTCTTAAGTTGCCATCACTTTGAGTTTTGAGTCAGTCATATATACCAGATAGGTCATAATGTAGTCTTTTATTTGCTGTTATTCCTTTATACTTCATAAAACAAAGATATTTTAGATATTTTTAAGAATGTTGATTTAAAACATTCATCTTTAAGTGAGCATATAAGACAGCTAGAGAGATACATATATTAGTCCAATTAAAGGATAATTAGTTATAACATTTATAACGAAAGTCTGAGAAAAGTAATATAATATGAAATTTGTGTTTTATATAATGTCCATAGTTATTATCTGAATTGTTCATTCTTTGTACATAATTACAATTATATTCATAATATCTGAAGGTTTTTTATTGTGGGTAATAAAATTTGCCAAATTACAAAGTATTTGAAGGAAAATGGTATAAAGATTAGTTACGCGAGCTTCTTCCAAGATAGTTTTATTGTGATTTTTATGACTTGTGCCAGTTCTTTAATTCAACAAACTGTGGGCTTTTATGATGAAACTGGGGATGGATTAGAAATTTTAGTAACATCAGGAAACTGTGTTCATCCTGAAACTGTCATTTAAACAACACAGCATGGTGACATTTTCCCCCATAATTCACTCTATTGTGATCACATGGGCCCCTTTAGGAGCTTGATTGGATCAAGCTTCTGAGTGACTAAGACTATGATTCAGGGAACCAGTCTTCAAACTGTTGCATCTAATGGGGGAAAAAGTAGAGGACAGTCTAATTACCTACTGTGCTACGTTTAAAGTCACTATTAAAAGCGATTGTGGAATTTTCGATCATGGGGCACATGTCACTGAAGAAAATAGAGCTGTCAGATCAAACCCTCCTGTGAATGAAACTCCTCAAAATGGCACAATTTGGACCTGTCTAAGACTTAAAGTGCAGGGCTATAGCAAAATTACAAGTTTTCACTTCTTAGTGATCAGTATAAATCACTCTAATTGGTAGGTTTGAAATGATACTGATACTTGTGAGTCCCTGATGTAATGTAATCATACAGTTTGGTTATGTTCCAGAAGTATCGGTTTTATGTTTGGGAATTTCTGTTATTGTATACACGGATCCTCAGTGTGGGGCTTTGTTAATTTGAAGGTGTTTTTCACTCATCTTTGAAAATGTAACATATTGGTATAGATTTTGTTTTGTGAAGAAAGTTGCGGCAAGTTTCTGGCTTTGAGGTCAATTTTGAAAGGTATTGTGAATTTGATAAAGAGTGTTTAGATCTGATGCAAATTCTTTAGATTGAAACGCATCACGCATCAGAAGTGAGTAATTATTTTCAAAAGAGACTAATTTTCATTGATTTTGTGGATGTTTTTACTCTGACTTACATTCATTAACCCCCCCCCCCATCTCCTGATAATTGTTCATATAATAATAGACCTCATATTTTATAGAGCATTGCTACACAAATATAATGCACCCTCAAAATTTTAATACATAAAAAATTTAATGTTAACAAAAAAATAATATTACATTATTCCTGATGGTGTCACTGTGGACTAAAAAACCCTGAAAGTTTTGAAATAGAAGACTAAGGTGACTGCTGGACAACCTTTTATGTTTTAATCTAAAATAGTTTCATATATCCCCACTAGAAAAAAATAATCATAAAAGCTTTTCCTGCATTGTCTGTGCATTTCAACAGCAGTTGCATTATATTTCCATTGGATTAGAGCTTTCAATTTGGCTAACAGCATCAATAAATATTTTGGAAATTAAACAGCAGGGTGAAAACAGTGGAAAGCTGGTTGAGTGTGTCATTCAAAAACCATGTGTTACTTTAGGTATGAAAGCAATATGTCACTCTACAAAATGAGCCTGTGTAACAAATTTGTTTCTTTGAAAATTGAAGCTGAAACATGTTTGGCAAGAAAACTTCTTTCAAATGCGAGATGTCTGTTGTTTTGTTTTGCATGATAAATGGTATATCCGTAAGCAAAATGGAACATTTCTCGTCAAAAGTGGGAAACGTCTGTAGTTTCATCATAACGTGCAACTGTCACATACGGTTTTCTCCCAGGGGGAGCCACCATGACTGTATCAGTAACAGTGCTTCCCTCTTGTGGCCTACTAATTCTGATAGCATTGCTACTTTTTTTCTGCCCCTCAATTGCATATCGATTGAATAGGAAATAACCATCATCAATTACGACTCTTCCTCCAAAATAACGACCATGAAAAGGTGCAATTCGCCTGTGTAGGTTATTAAGGGATGAATTATTAATGCTCCTCCTCTTACTACGGAGCAAAAAAATACATGGTCCCTCCCAACTGAGGATGGATGAATGGGAGCAGAGACTCGGGGAGAAATCATGAGACAGAAGAAACCTCATTGCTCTTTTATATTGCTTAACATTTTACTTAGGGAGAAACCATTTGCATGTGAATTTGCATTTATTTCCAAGGAACAGTTTTCACTGTACTTAAATTTTGTCGTTTGCAATTGTTTTGATGTATTTGTAAAGGAAATCCCATTTGGAGTGTAATTAGTTCACTTGAAGGAGAAGATGGCCATGTATTCCCAGATACACAAAGATAGATGTGTTGCTTAAATGGGGAGTAAATCTTGTCATGTGTTAAGTTCTTTAGTCAGCTAACAGCAGGGCAGTCCTGGAGTCTTGCTGGATTCACAAGAATTAGAGGAAAATCAAGAGATGAAGTAAATACAGAGAGACTTATATGGGACGATCGAGAGAGGAGACACAGACACTGTAACTGAAACTTATTTTGTGGAATTCTGAAAGATTTTTAAAGAGTTTATATCTGATCTGTGGTTCATATTTTTTCCAAAATTTGCATTATTTTGCGTTTGTTTTCGTTGTAAAGAGATAAATATATGAGCAATTTGTAAGCATGAAACCTTGAACAGCTGATCAGAAGACCCATTTGACCAAAGGTATTTTCAGAAGACGTGTGGTATTTGTCTCAGCTGGTCCTGTCTCAACTAAAGTGAACCAATTTTTATTACTGCCTGGTACTGTGACCTATTCAACCATTAATTACAGCGTTTTATATTGCAGTTGTATTTTTTAAAATGGGGGAAGGGGTGGTATTCTCAGGCTAATTATATAATTAATCTAACAGGATGCTTCATGTTTTAACTGTAATGGTTTGTATATGTTTAAATGTCATTTAGAGACTTGAACTAATGGAATATGGTTTGTCTGACATATTTTTGTCCCCCATTCCTCCTCATATCTGTCATTTGATCTGTGATTGGCTAATTTTCTGCCCATTCAAATTACAAAGTAATTAAATGTTATTACAATGTTGAGAGTGCTATATGTGATAGCAAATATTATGAAAATCACACAGTTTGACAATTACACCACTTAACCAATTAAACAGTTTGTCACATACCGACAGTACAAATGAATGAATTGACTTTTGTCATGCAATGTGTTTTCTGTAATTGCGCAAAACCATGGGTGTTTCACCCTTGGGAATATGGTACTCTGCTCTGGTGTTATTAACAAGCGATTCATTTACATTCTCAACAGTTAACATCAATAGACTAACTGACCTGAGATCATTATAGTTTTTCCAGACACATATATAGGGTTCTGGTAGGTGTACCATTCTTAGAAAATGTTTGTACAGTCAAACCCCAGTTTAGGAGAAGAGTAGTCTACTATGTATATATTTTATGGATACATTTTTTTTTATCCATTTCGTCTTTATTTCCTTAATTTTTAAGAGCCTCCAAAAATATTTGGACCTCACACCTTTATCCCATAAACAGTTCCTGTTGTAAGATAAAACCTACTATTCCTGTAGTAATCAAGGTCTATACTTTTTTTTAACCATATTACGCAACATTTCATCATTTGTAATATCTACTTATAGGTCTTCTATTAGCCTGATATTAGCACAATTATGTTTGATCTATGACTGGCAGCTTATATATAAACAATTGCCTGCAATATTAGATATAACTTGCTTCAGCTGACTTCATGAATAATGCTTAAAATTGTATGGTCTTCTAAATGTTATACACTCATAAATTTGAATATGATTTTAACATAATTTGATTTTCATCATTGTGCTCAAAATATATACCTCCATTGTAGACATTTTCTTCCTTCCTGACATAATTTGGAAATCATTTGATTCTTAACCCTTTCCCTCATAGAGGACACCATGAAAAGACCTATGCGAACAGCATAAAACCAGATCAGCCTGCGAGTAACTCGCAGGCTGATCAGGTTTTATGCTGTTCGCTACTCCTCAGTGGTCTGGAAATGAGGATTTTGTAATTAAATTTGGTAATGTTTAACTGTGGTTTTCTGCAGATCAGGCTCTATGTGATACCTATTGAGGGCGTCAAAATGAGTCTATATGAGGGAAAGGGTTTAGGTCATGAGTACCATGATCTTCTTTCTACTCCCTTGATATACTCAGTCGCAGACAAGGGCCTTTGTCATTGTAAAGTTACAGTGTCACCCACTAATGAGGTATCATTAACTCCCTCTCTGTCACATGACCTCATTAATTGAAGATGTCATTTGGAAATGTCCCTGGAAATATGTCACTTTGTAAAGTACTCCGTTCTTGTTCTCACAAATTCACAAGGCTGTGTGTTTTCCGTTTGCTTCCTCTTATTTGTGTTTGCCATAAATCATTGACAAATAATTCAGGTTTTTAAGCTATTATAATTTATTGATTTTTAGCTCACCTGAGCACAACATGCTCATGGTGAGCTATTGTGATACCCTTTTTCCTGGCATCCGTCGTCCTTGCGTGTGTGCGTCCGGCGTCAACAGTTTTCTTTAAACGACATCTCCTCCTAAACCACTGGGCCAAATTGGATGAAAATTGCCTGTGATGTTCTTTGCATGAAGCTGTACCAAAGTTTTTCAAATGGTTCTGGTCTGTTGCATATCTGGGTCACAGGAGCTAAAAATAGATTTTTAAAGTGAAATCTTTAAAAAATCTTCTTCTCCGAAACCCCAAGGCCTAGAGCTTAGATATTTAGTGTGTGGCATTTTCTTATGGACCTCTACCAAGGTTGTCAAATTATGGCCCTGGGGTCAAAATTGGCCTTGCCCCAGGGTCACTTGATTTTTTATGAAAAACTAGAAACATCTTCTTCTCAGAAACCACAAGGCCTGGAGTTTTGATATTTGGTGTGTAACATGGCTTAGTAGACCTCAACCAAGTTTGTTCAAGTCATGGTCCTGGGGTCAAAATTGGCCCTGCCCCAAGGGTCACTTGATTTTTTATAGACTTATATTGGAAAAACTAGAAAAATCTTCTAGTCAGAAACCACAAGGCCTATGGTTTAGATATTTGGGTGTAACATGGCCTAGTAGATTTCTACCAAGTTTGTTGAAATCATGGCCCTGGGGTCAAAATTGGCCCTTAGGGTCGCTTGATTTTACATAGACTTGAATAGGAAACCCCTCAAAAAATCTTCTTGTCAGAAACCACAAAGCCTGGAGTTAATATGTTTACTAGTGGACCTCAACCAAATCTGTTCAAATAATGGCCCTGGT
Organism: Solen grandis; assembly: GCA_021229015.1. Lineage (NCBI taxonomy): Eukaryota > Metazoa > Mollusca > Bivalvia > Adapedonta > Solenidae > Solen > Solen grandis. The sequence continues at coordinate 19,448,127 of CM037777.1, read as the reverse complement.
GTCAAAATTGACCCCACCCCAGGGGTCACATGATTTTATATAGACTTATTAGAGCTATGACCTTCAAATTTTAGATGGCAGGTACAGTTTTTGTGTGGATTTTAGATGACCTTGCTGTACTTTTGCATGGATTATGTATTCAGTATGACTCATAATACAATAATTGGCAATGAAGGCATTGTTTCTCAGGTGAGTGATTCAGGGCCATTTTGACCCTCTTGTTTTTTGTTTGTTTCATTTTAAAAGCCGTTTCCTATCCTACTGCTTTCTCCCATATTTTTAAATCCTTTATTCATTTGACAATCTCATATTCCTTTCTTGGACCCTTAGTCCATCTCTCTCTCCATACTTTTCTTTGTCCAGTTTTGCTCACAAACATCTCTTTTTATTTCCACTAATATTATAAGATTATGTCGATTACAAAAAGACATGTCTGTTTCTCTGATATTTTGCCAAATTGTGTTCAGTCAGTTCATATTGTACAATTAATATTTCATATACATATATGGTTCTTTGATGTTTAAATGTCAAGAAAACAATTTTTTACCCTGATTTATGGACCTTTGACCTTAATAAGCTTGGTTTTTTACTCTGTGCTCGAGAATTATTGTAATCTCAAAAGCCTGTTCATTTACATTCATGAGTATTTTTGCATGATTTTATTATTCCCTAGCTGATGAAAAGACATGAAATTCCAATGGTGTTATTTGAATAGGAATCAAGGAATAGCGCTAAGTTTTATGACCTTGTGAATCGGCTTCGTGCCCGAATGGACATACAATCCCAGGATTCAATGCCACGCAAACAGAGGTCTCGTGTCTCATCAGCGTCTTAATAATTTTGTTGTCACCAAGAGGACAGTGTGTAAGTTAATATTGATGTGTTACCATGGCAACCATTGGAGCTCATTTCAGTGGCTTGTAGAGCAACCATTTCTCATGCCTTTTTTTTTGGTCCCTTCTGTTTTTTAATAAGCAAAATGAACATAAAAAGTAAAACTCATAAAAAAAACAATGCTGGTAGAGAAAATATTGATGAGTCTGTTAGGAATTGAAGGATAAAAAGTTGGATGATAAAAATAGGGGTTAGCGTGATAAATCTATCAAATATTTGACGTGACAGGTGGGTATGTTAGACTGTCAGGATAGATGCTGAATGGCACTGAAAATTTGTGACTTTTAGCTGTTCTGTGCCTTGCATATTGGCATTCAGTTTCATTCTGATATTGATTGGTTCCATGCATGGACATTTTTAATAGCACCCTGTGCAATATAAAGGTGGCATTTTTACAGTTATGTGAAGTTGTCAATGCAGTACTTAGGGGTATGAATTATCATTGTAGACAGTTATGCTGCATGCTACATGGAAATGTTTGTGAAAATGATGGACATTTTACCATATGTATGACATCTTTATTATTATAGAATTTTAAAGACAGACTTGGAATCAACTTTATCTCTTTATGGTGATATTAAATTCACTCAGGTGATATTTTCTCAGTTTGATACAATATTTGATGCAATTTAGACAAAACTTTTGAAAATACACATTTATGGACTTTCTAAAGTGGTAGTTTTTTGGTGCAACTAGGGAAATATTTCACTTTGATACAGTTATGGTATACGCCCCATAATAGCCATCATTTCCATCAAAGCCATGCATATAAGTTTATAATATAAGCTACTGAAATGTCAAACAATGACAATTTTAGGTGCAAATTGACATGTCCATTTTCCGATGGTACAGTTTAGATTTTGATTATGGAATTTGAAACAAAATCAAATAATGCATCTTTTCTTGGAAATCAAATTCAGTTTTTCATATTCACAGAAATTGTATATTTCCCATAGACTTCAATGTTAACTTAAATACAGATTATCTCCCCCACATGAATTGTATTAAAATTTGGAAAAACTCTTGGTGAAATATTTCTGAGATTTGGATGTCTTCAAAGTGACAAAGAACCATCCAGTTTTAAGATATGGAATAATGGCTATTAATGGGGCATATACCTTAAGGTTAGATGAGTCTTATGCTCATGTATCCATAGCAACAGAATTAAAATCTTAATTAGAATCTATCAGCTGAACAATAGAAATATTAAGGATTTTTATAGCATAGTTCGTGATATCGCTCTCATTCTAATTCTTTAAACTCGGCTTATGGTTTAAATCCTTATCTCTTTGGAAATGGTTGAAATATAAATAGCCATCCATTTATGTAACAAAGATATGTGTTAACCCTTTCCCTCATAGAGGACACCATGAAAAGACCTATGCGAACAGCATAAAACCAGATCAGCCTGCGAGTAACTCGCAGGCTGATCAGGTTTTATGCTGTTCGCTGCTCCTCAGTGGTCTGGAAATGAGGATTTTATAATTAAATTTGGTAAGGTTTAACTGTGTTTTTTTTGCAGATCAGGCTTTATGTGGTACCTATTGAGTGCATCAAAATGAGTCTATATGAGGGAAAGGGTTAAAAAAAGTGCCTGAAAATGATCTTACATGATTTTAGGACAACTTTGGAAATCACTATGAAATTAAATATTTTTTATAGAATTTTGATGGCAGTTATACGATAAATTATATCATTTTGAATGATTCTTAAAAGTTTTGCATTAGTTTAAAATATCAGGTTGTCATTTATCTATTACAGTTACCTTTTAATAGCATTACTTAAGCAGGTGAAAATTAATTTATAAGCAAAGTCAATTCTGCAAGATTCCAAGAAAATTCTGTGATTTAACCACCTTAATGGCAGAAGAACACGAAGATAAGTAGGGGTGCATGGCCATTTCCCATCTGATTTGGTATCATGCCAGAGCTTTCATGGGAAAATATGTTAAAATAGTACCCAAATCAAGCATCTCAACAACTAGGATCATCATGTAAATGATCATGATCATTCAGAGTGCAGATTTTATGCCAACATTTGGCACATAGCTGTAAGAGTATGACACTGCATGCAATAATTAGTCATACATACTTGAAGCTGGGGAGCTACTTTGTGGTGTTTAGTCGTATAGTACATACTCTGTGTATGTTTTGGCTCTCATTCGCCACCTGGGAGATAAAATTGTCAAGGAAAATGTTATATATATATGTCCTTGGAGATTGAAGAAGGATGTAGACCTTTAATTTTGCCATGTATTTCATTCACTGTTAATTCTTTAAATAGGCTTAATTTGTATTGCTGTAAAACACACACACACAAAATAAAACAACAGCAACAACAACAAAACCCATGACAAATACTACTCCTGTCTTTATCTTTTCTGCAACTTATCTTCATCATCATAATCATCATCAAATCATTTAATCATCAACAATGTTGATTTTTCCATTTCTGTCAGAATATTTACATTTTCATGCCATTGCTCATTTTTGCCATCAAATATCCTTAAAATATAATTTAATGTTTTTTTTAAGACTTCCTGTAAAGTGTCTTTATATTCAGAAAAAGTCATTAGATTTTGTCTTAATATCAACTCAGATGCACAAAGAGGGTAGAGATCCTCTTATATACGCAGAGCCTTCTTTAATTTTTCAATATCTGTGAATAATGAGTTACTCCATCATTTTCAAATGACAGATGCATCATTCAGTTTTGACACAATAGTGTTATGCAAAATTGCTTTCTCTGCAAATTCTGTATTTAATGCTGGAGACTGTTCTGATATTTTTATTATTATTTTAATATTTGTATGACTTAATGACTCCAGATAATAAATAATATGGAATGAAAAAAATCATTGAAGTAGTTTCAATGTTCAATTTTTGTTTCTAATTTCCCAAATGTTGGTTAGGATTAATTTGGTATACATTGAAGACTCGTGTAAATACTGTAACAAGTTTACTTAACATTTGCACTGTGTATTTGAATTTAAGATAGATTCATGGATTCAATGATTTGCTTAGATTATTCCAAGTCAAGACCCAATTCCAGGAGCATGATTATTCAGTATTTACAGTCTTATTGCTTCCATCAGGTAACAACAGAGTGCTATATACTGCTTTAGGTCAGGGAATCTAACATTCTAATTTCCTTCTGTTTAGCTGGGTGACTAATTGAGCCTATAACTACATACAATAATTAACCAATCCTTTATCAGTACATAAAGGCATTATATCTGCATAAATGACCATTTCTGAATTCTCCAGGGCCATTATACAGTTGCTAGGGCCTGTAGTCACAGTATAAAGGTAAAATATAGGATCCCTGTGGAATACAAAGTTACCACGATGTTCCTTTGTAAGTAGATCTCTCTCATTTTCTTAACTTCACACCATCTTGAAATTTTCTGTTGTGCCCTGTGATACATCAGTCAGTTTGACAAGTTGTTAATTCTCCAGGGCAATTATGCAGTGGCAAGGGCCTAGAGCCACAGTTGAAAGGTGCAATATGAAATCCTGATGGAATATTGGAACTGTACATAATAAGTGACTGGCCAGTGGGTACCAGCTGGACATCTGCTAATGGGACCCAGCCATACATTGAGTTGCCATGGAAACCTGACACTCACAAATATTACTTATCACACTTTTCTCAGTGAATGTCGCACACTGCCGTTGGTTGATCATTAAGACATTTTCACCTAATGATTTGTTAGCCAATTCTCTTGCAGTTAATTATAGGGGAACATTATGAGGCAGCTAGCTTGCAGTGGTCGCTTTTCACATTCCAATAAATTCTGCAACATACATTCCGGCTTCTGTATTTCCATTTAAACTGAAGGTTAGGATTTTGAACTTTTTCTTTTTAGCTATATTCTACTGCAGTCATAAATGCATGGACCTCTTTGCGTGCTAATGTTCTCCTTTCATGTGTACACCTTCCCTTTGCAAATTTTGTGTGATCAGTGTTTAATGGTTACATTTTGTAGAAATTAGAAATAATTACTTCAAAAATCCAGAACACAGCAACATGTAAAAAATCTATAGCTTTTAATTCATTTGCAGACAGATTTTTAGTGCGTATTATTCATCACGCAAAATGAAGACATGGAAAAGGCCGGCTTCAGATTTGCATGACATTAGAAGCGATAGTGCAGAAATAAATCAGGAACAAAAAAATTTAAGCTAAATTATTCAGTTAAAAACATTTTGCATTTTCATTTCACATTTTTTATTCCCATAAAAGTTATCAGTTTTCGCTGACAAGGAAATGTGATTTTTTTTTTGAAGTTTGTTTGTTCACATACAAAACAGGTGGAATTAAGAGATTTTGGATTTTGTGCCCGTCAGGTCATAAAATGATATTAGAGAGGTTTATCATGGGATCATGACACCATAGAATATATTACATGTGCCTGTTTAGAAACCATATAATGGGAATAGTCAGTAATCTAACTTGATTATTGTTAAAAGTAATCCTAAGTGTGTGAGACATGGCTGAATTAATAGTGAATGGTTTTGAGAGGATTTATTTAAGTTTTCTGTCCAAACATTTTAATGTTTTTGCTAATAGATTACTAATTTTTTTGTTGTATTAAGTCATATACATGCTAAACAGATAGAACTGTCTGTTGTTTATCAGGAAATCTAAATCACAGCTGTTTAGTTTTAGTTAAACCTGTACAGACTGAAAAGTTTCAAGATGATTGGATATATTTTGGCCAATACAGTGGTGTATTGGGTTTGTATATATAATATCTTATATTGGATTTTAAACTTGGGCTAATAATTATAGTAGCATATATTGGATCAAATAGTTTGGCCAATATAGCAACATATTTTGGATCAAATATTTTGGCTATTAGCAGCATATTTTGGATCAAATATTTTAGTCACTTTAGCAGCATATTTTGGATCAAATATTTTGGCCAATATAGCAGCATATTTTGGTTCTTATATTTTGGCCAATATAGCAGCATATATATACTGATCTTAGATTGGCTTTAATACGATATCTAAAACTGGATCTTAATTAATTGGACCTAAAATTTGAGGCATACATTAATTTGATCTTGTATCAGTTCTTGGGTTTATATGCACCTTATATTTATTGCATTTTATTTTTTTTCCTGGAAATATATTCAGTTTTATTTTTCATCTTTAAAAGAATCTTATTCTTAGTCTTAAATTGAACTTACAGTGTTGATCTTGTTACAGTTAAAATAAAGGTTTTACATATAACTTATCTTTACTAATGAGTTTTTAATTACTTGACATACAGTAGAATCACATTTACAATAAATTATAAATGATACTGGATACACCAAATAATTATTCAGAAGTTATTTTCAGTCTAAAACACAGAAAGGCTTCATTCTTAAATAAATGTGATGCATCATCCATAATACAGTGTAAACAAGTCACTTCACTCCATGATTAATAGAGGTCAAGGGGCTGATGCCTGAGATAGTCATTAAAATGGTAGATAAATCACCATAGATTTTGTGGGAGCTCAAAGACTTGTTAGCTCAGTGCGTCTGCTGTGCGATACTAACCCCCTGCTTTTGTAAATGGACTGTACCTAACACAAGAGGCTTTGCAACTCCTTGCATTCTCTTCATCATTTTGATTAGACGTTTTTGTCAAGTGTACCCTGAAATTGTAATATTGCATGCATGTTTACCACATTAATCGTACTTGAGGATCTACAAGTGTGAAGAAACATGTTTCTGCATTATTCAGACATCTGATATAATAATTTCAATCCGAAACGCAAAAGCACCATTGCAATTCTTTTGGATGAAACGAGATAGTTTGGTATTGAGCTAGCTTTATGCAGTGCAGTGTATTTATTGCTGCAACACAAGGAGAAGCTGAAGGAGCTCATAATTGATACCCTTTTCTGTCTTCCTGGGGATCACATCGCCAGCGTATTGATGATGAAATTGCGCAATCTTTCTCCAATCGTAGCTTTACTTATGTGTCTGTGGAGTTAACTAGCGAACTTTGCTGGCATGGTATATCTTGATAAACCTGCTTTCTAGAGAAAGTCATTTATTTTTCCAGTAAATTACTCCTATATTCACCCTAGGTGGCCATTCAGCAATCTTTTTGTAGATTTATTTCTCATTTATTTCACATAAAAAATAACTGGTTGGTGGAAATCCAGTGAAATTCCTGCATTGGGATATAGATTACCATTTCTGGCTTGTATAGTATGTGTGTGTATTTATACACTCAGATATTTATATATATGTGTGTGTAATCCCAGATCTCTGTGATGGACACAGGAGTAGAAGAGACAATGTATATGAATGGAGCTGCCGTAATCCAGATAATGACTATATAAGGATATAAAGATGTCATCAACAGTTGCTGAGATAGGGCCTGAGGGTTTCAAATCGATACGACTGGCAACGACTGTCCCCTCCTGATCGCCTGCTCGGATGACGGAACTCTTTTGTTTTGTGCGGGGAAATAATTACTTTCCAAACGATAGATCAATAAACAGTGTCCCAGGAAATTGAAGTTGCCAAGGATATTTTAGGGTTAATAAGTGGTCAGACATTGACCACGAAGCATGTATGGACGCTGGTTATCTCAAATTTGGATGCGGTTCATCATAACTGATTAATTCCACTGGAACAGCCGGATAAATGCAGCTTGTCAAGACCAGATGGTTTTTAGTTTATTTGATTAAACAGTCAAAGCAAGAGTATGATGGCCAGATCTTCAATACTCTCTCTCTCTCTTTGTGAATTTATTTCAGGTGTGTTGGTTCAACCGTCTTTACGTTTACCCCTACTCATTGAAAATATACATAAATCCGTAAATCCGGTATGAGCAGCTGAGACAATATATGTGGATAAGAAGTAATGCACCAACCGAATATTCCTCACAGGATAATGTGACTGGGTGTGGTATCATGCCACATGTCTACGGCGTAATACTGCAGTGTGGCAGCACTATATCTGTCTCAAGTAGACATCCTCTCCAAATGACTGAAATACTGTCAGTGGGACGTTAAACCCAACAAACAAGCAAACAAACAAACCACAGGCCCAATGATCCAGAGTCATGCATCCTACCACTGAACTATTCTTGATTTCAGTTAAAATTTACGTAAGATAAGGTGATTAGCAACTTATTTATATATGCTAAGGAAGTAATATTAAATAATTTTCAATGTTATTATAATTGCAATTTATAGACTCAAACTGGTGGTTAAAGAAAGAAACTTTCAAAAACTCAGACAAATTCTACAACATTTGATAAATAAGTAGTTGAAGAAGATGGAATCCTCCTGTCAAAAGCATTTTGTTCAGCTGTAAAGATGGTAGAGATCATCCACACTGCTGTCACATCTTTACCTAGCAATATCAGAAGGGCCTTACAGCTGATGAAAGTTTCATTGATTCTAAAGAAGCAGTAGATCTGATTAGGTGACATGGGAGATCCCAGATTAGGTACAGATGATGCAGTGGTTGTATTGCTTGGTGTTGGAAAACTTCAAGTCAATCTCCAGGCTGGTTGGGTATGGGGTTGAGACAGCAGCTAGAGTTACTAGTAATTGTTCAGATGGCATTTCGTTGGTATGGTTGTGGTAGTGAGGAGGCGCTCATGGTCTGGTGGATATAACAACGAAACATCTAGTGATAGGAGTGTCCTGTAGATGTGGTTAACCAAAATGAGAATGGTAACTCTCTAGACCAGCCACAAGTCAGATCATTAAATATGAATTGACCTGGCTGGTCTAATTAACTTTCTCTGAAAGCTGGAATAACCAAGAAGTTGGGCTCATATCATTGACTGGCCATAGAAACCTAACAATTACACTGATATACTCAGTCAAGCGGGTAAGCTAGTGTGGTATTTTGTGGTATTATGCCAGAATGTGGTATTATACAAATTCCAAAAGATCACACTAGTGTGAAACTCAGCTCAGACAATTTTTATAAGGCTGAAAAAAAGTATTGACCCTCATTACATGGCAGTCCTTAATCCTAGTTTAGCCCTTATAAAACTTCTGTCAGAAAAGATAAAATCGAATAACTAATAAGGTAAGTTATATATTAATTGCTATAAATGGTAAGCCAAGCAAGAAAATAATATATTATGATCTTTTATAAATCAGGGGAAATAATTTGCCATCAGAATTATGACAGTGATTAAAATGAGCTAGAAAGACTAGACGATGCTTGAAATAAGATATTGTCTAAAGGACCACATGGAAATAACCTCACAGTCAGGAGACTCAGTCAGATAGTCAGATGTATTGAGGAAAAATCATGGTGTCTGAGTTTCTTGCAAGTGTCCTGATTTGAAATGATATGAAAGACAAGATAGCTATAGGCCCCTCTCTCTCTAGATACTTTTGATTATGTCAAGTACAGTCTTTAAACCCTTGAATGGTCACCATTGTCCAAACCGAAATGTCAAGCTTTATTTTAGCTGCAGCAAGCATGCAACCTTTAACTCTTGAATATTTGCATACAAATTTAAGACTTCATGGATATTACTGAACTTTGAATGGTACCAATAGATTTTTCTTTGCCATACAGTCTGTGGAATTGGAGGGGAATATTGTTGGCTCATACAATATTGTATGGGTCTAAAAAAATCTCTGTTAAATTGCCACAGTGTTAAAACAGTTCATATGATGTCACAGGTTAATGAACAGAGTCCACAAGTGTGCACTTGCTTGTTTCCCTCTGGAAGCATATAATGCAATATTGAGCACAAGCTTTGGAATTTTTGTAGCAATTTGTTTAGTTTGGTCCTCTGAAGACTTTGCTGCCCCATACCACATTAAAAAAAAGTTGACATTCATTCTGAATTGAAATGAGTATCCTATTTCAAGTGTATGAAAGCTTATATGAGAGTGGATATCATTTAATTGGATATAATTTGAGAGATGATCATGCAATTTCACCTGTATGATAAGTTCTTTTAACCCTTTCCCTCATATAGACTCATTTTGACGCACTCAGTAGGTACCACATAAAGCCTGATCTGCAGAAAAGCACAGTTAAACCTTACCAAATTTAATTGTAAAATCCTTATTACCAGACCACTGAGGAGCAGCGAACAGCATATTAAATATTATTTGTGATAATATGATGACGGGTTTTTTGGTTTTTATGGTATCCTCATGAGGGAAAGGGTTAACTGGTTATCAATTTATTTGAGAAATATATAGTCTATGAAAGTGGATATCATTTAAATGGATATTATTTACCTAGATATCTCTTTATTGGATACCAGTTAATTATAAGAAATAATATATATCTGTTTTCAAACAGTAAAGGGACTGATTACATGCTGCATTGAAGCCTTCTCACATCAATATTTAACCCTTTCCCTCATAAAGGAAACCATGAAAAAACCTATGCGAAAGCATAAAACCAGATCAGCCTGCGAGTTACTCGCAGGCTGATCAGGTTTTATGCTGTTCGCTGCTCCTCAGTGGTCTGGAAATGAGGACTTTATAATTAAATTTGGTAAGGTTTAACTGTGGTTTTCTGCAGATCAAGCTTTATGTGGTACCTATTGAGTGCGTCAAAATGAGTCTATATGAGGGAAAGGGTTAAGTTTCTATGAAAAAAGTATTAAACAGTGAGTGTGCTATGGTACTGACGACAAGTTCAAGAATTTGTCACAACAACTCACCAGGGATCCGACCATTCAATTATTTCTGTTGTCAATTCATCAGGCCTTCGACAATATAACCAGGGAATTTACCTGGAGTCGTCCACATTTCTACAGACAGTACTTTGTGTGGAACCCTAACTGTGCCATCTAGCTCATCTGGCAGTCTGCTGCACTCATCAATAAAACCAGGTTATGTTTGAATAAATTTCCAACTCTCCTGAGATGTCTGTTAACGAAGTATGTTGGAAAGTTTCTATTTTCGATTGGTGTTTGTCATTATGTACAGAAATTTTAGTCTGAAAAGCATTATCTTGATCATGCACCACAAGAGAGATGGTTTTGTTGCACAGCATGTTTTAAAAGCAAAATGTGAATGAAATTTATACATAAATTAGAATGGAAATTAATATTTATTTTATTTATTTACCGCTACAAATGATGGTGTCCAGGTTACATCAAAGAAAAACAATAAAGGGTGCTTAGCCCTAACATCAATAATAAGTGCTTAAAGAATGGAAATATAAGAAACAATATGTTTGTTAGTACACCTGGATTCAGATTGCAAGAAATAAGAGAAGGTATGGAAAACAGAAAAAACACAGCCCCAATCAATACTGATATCTTAAAGCTGTCCACTAACACCTGCGCTAAGAGGGAATCCGTTGTTTTATTTACATTTCCACTTTGTCTGCTTAATGGATTAGAAATATATCTTTGATTTTATGGAGCTTGGGAGCATGGGCAAATTGCTTGATGTCATTTAAAATGAATATTTTGTCAATGTTAACAGCTATAAATGTGCTAATGTTTATGGGGAGGTAACTTGTTTGTTTGTTTAACATTGATTCATTGACATATTTGGCTTTTACTGTTATTGCTGGAGGTGCTTAGGCGGAGAGAAAGAAACGAGATTTTTCCTATACGGATGTTTCTTGGTGATTATACTGAAAGGGCCCATTGGAAATGAAAGTTAGGAAATGGTACATAATAGCACAAATGGCTATACAGCGATCAATTGCTAGAGAAATCAATGACCAATTTTGATGTCAAAATCTCGATGAAATTTAATTATAATGTCTATTGCATTGGTTGAATTTCTGTAGAACATTTTTCATAAAATGAAAAAAAAAATATGAGGTGGAAGAGTAGGTTTCTGTTAACTAACATTTGATGTTTTAATTAATTAAGGTGATTAAAAAAGAGACTCATTTCACTAATTGCTTAGAATGATGCTGAAGTTCTGCAATGGACGAAAATGATTTAATTGTGATAGATTTCCATTAAAGTTCCATCCATAAATGTCATTAAATACCATTTAAAAGTCATATTTTAACTCATCTCTGATTTATATGGGATATGAGTGATTATTTTTTCATATATCTTTGCTAAATCTCACAATTTCTTAATGGCGTCACTCAGATGCAAAGATGTAAACAGGAAATGGTTAAAATCCTCATTAAGACCCTTGTGATAATCTGTTTCTCATGATATCGCAAGTTGTTGACACCTATTCATTATGCATTATACTCAACCCCTTTTGTATACCATCTTGGATCTGGCTCCTGCTTTTATTCGAGCCCAGCATGGGCAACGGTGTAGGTTACCTGTAATTGATAAAAAAAGGTGACAAAACATAAAGGGTTCACAGTGGACCCTTGTTCAGTTCACAGGCACAAAAGAGTTCAGCTGACTAAAATACTGTGCACTGTATATTCCATTGAATAGGAATAATGGTTATGAAAGGTTACAAATAGGTTTTGTTACGGGGAATTTAGCTTTCAGTAGATGACAAATAGAGATTCAGAAGACTACAAATAATGCAGTGTAAGAAGTTAAGAAGGGCGGGGCCCACGTATTCAGGAGCCCCATTTACAATAAAAGTGTCATATAAACGACCTACATGACCCTTGTTACATCCTGGTACTTTGTTTTGGATATTTAAACTAGGTCATAAAAGTGAAGAGTAGATTTTTCATGATATTAAAATTAATCTGTATAGAATGTGTTTAAATTTAAAATAAATCTACTGTTGGTATACAAACATAAGTTATTGGTTATCTAATAGAGTGAGTACAAAAACGCCTTATATGATAGAGTTGATAATTATAGTGTGTGTTCATAAATAAAAAATTCTTTATCAATATGTGACATTTAATTAATTAAATTTTTCAGCTATAAAACGTATAAGGCAGTATTAGACAAAACACAAAGACTTGCTTGCATCGCAGTCAACGGTGTTCAGTTGTTATCAGTGATATGAAAAGGAAATTTTACCTAATGATTTGACAAACATCATTTTAAGTTCCTTCTTTCTTTTTCAGTTGGCCTAATAATTGCTACTCTGTTCTAACATCACATGACACTTTCATAGTCAGAGTGCAGATGGTACTACTTTAAGCTTTTCTTGCATGCTTATGCCTTTAAATAGTTGATATCCTACTATGTGAAGAGGTTTCAAGAAGAAATGCAAAAAATAGTCCCTATCACAATTGCGCTTTGTTCTTATACTTTTTGTGCAGTCAGCAAACACGTTTTTATCATGTTATCGCTGATAGTCCGGTACGATTCCAATAAATCACAATACTTTAATGACTTTTAACATGCAAAACACTGAATTGCTAAGCACAAGAATTAATTATCATTTCCTGATAAAAGGAATTATAGCGTATATTTTTTGTGCCATTTTGGTCTGTTTATCTCCATGAATTGCAAGAGGCCAATTTGTAAGTTTCATCTGCCATGAAATTTTAATTTCAGAACTTTTAATTACTTGTTTTTTTATTGAATAATTCATGCTCCCACTGCATTTATTCTGAATCTGTATTAATTTTAGAAGATTCATGACTTGTTTAAATATTGTATGGTGCTGTTTACCAAATTTATGTCTTAAAGACCTTTTTTAAGAGCATGGATTCTTGCAATAAAGTTAATGTAAACAAAATGCTGAATAAACATCTTTTTTTCTGTCTTTTTTTAAATGTAAAGATTGAAATGTAAAGATATGAGTAGAGTTGCAATTTTCATAAGAATTTGTATTTCTTTTGTTGCTTTTGAAGTAGCTTTATAAATAATGTCCTTCAATTAAAGATGCAAAATGTATACAGTTGAAACAGAACTTTGGGGCTGTAGCATTCTGTTGTAGACATAGAACATAGGTATAGAGTGTCCATACCATAAGCAGGAGGACACATGTTCAGTCTCAGATCCTTAAAATGGTACTGCTGTATTTCTCATACTAATAAAACTCATTTTTCATCTTTCAAATGGAATTGAAGGAGCCAGCAACAACAGCAGAATACATTTTCTCCTATTATTGTGATTTCTTTTTCTCTTAAATCAGGATTTTTCCTGCAAAGATGGGTTTACTATAATTGACCTTATCACTTGTTGTCCATTACTGACCTGTCACTTTTCTGTCGCATCCACATGACAATTCTTTGGCTCACTGTCGGAAATTGTGACAATTTTGTGAATTCCTAAATGAAATCATTTATTTTGGAGTATATTTTTTTTCCGTTGATTACAAAAGTTGCTGACAAAGTCAGTCAGCATTAGTTGAATGTCACACTTCGTAACATTATGCGTAGCTTTTTCACGCAAATAAGATAAAATGGTTGGAAGTGACATCGTTTCTCAGTAGAATAAGTGACATTCAGGATTATTTTGTCTACTGACAGCAAGAAGAGTTCATCAACCTTGTTTTATATATGCTAATGAGCCCTTATGGCTTTCAATGGACACTCATATATATTTAACCCTTTCCCTCATAGAGGACACCATGAAAAGACCTATGCGAACAGCATAAAACCAGATCAGCCTGCGAGTAACTCGCAGGCTGATCAGGTTTTATGCTGTTCGCTGCTCCTCAGTGGTCTGGAAATGACGATTTTGTAATTAAATTTGGTAAGGTTTAACTGTGGTTTTCTACAGATCAGGCTTTATGTGATACCTATTGAGTGCGTCAAAATGAGTCTATATGAGGGAAAGGGTTAAGTTGTCCTTTACTGTGCATGTTTTATAAACAGACCTGTGAACTCTCCCGATTTTGAGCGGGAGCTACCGATAATTGCTTGCATCTCCCGGTCTACCGACCAACACCAGAAATCTACCGCCTTTGATCTCAAGGCCCCCAATATACCGCTTATCAACTTTGTTTGGCGCATACGAAGAAGAAATCAGTAAATTAGTACCGCGGTTGTTTAAGTTCCGTAATGCACAAAAATACAGGTCGCTCTACACTGTATACTACTTAAAGTAACCAGCACCTGCTGTGGGATTATCCAATCAACACGCATTTTAAGGCTTCCTAATTATGCAAAGATGTGGAATACTCGGATAGTATTGGCAGCTTATATCTTGTTTACATTTGTCACACCCTCTACTGACTTTTGTTTATACCTGCATTTGGAACTGTTATGAAATTGCGCAATCATCACAATGGCGGCCAATTGCGAAAAACATCAGCAATGTTTACTACCGTTTCTTTTAAAACATTTAAATTGATTAATTGGTTAACCTAGCTAGATTCCAACTGGTAAATAGCATAGATGTACCGATGTATATAAATGACTCGATGCTAATCGCTAATGGAGCGAGTCAAAACGTATCCAAACCAAAACGTACCCAATATTTAACATACCCAAGTATCTTTTTTTTTTTTTTTTTTATTTTTATTTTTTTTAAGAAATTTTTTTTTTGACAATTGAATGAAATATTTATTTAAATTTATTTATAAAACTAAATGTGAATTAAATTCATTTAATTAACATTTAGAATTATATGACAGTTTTTGTAATGTTTTTATTTCAACATATTTTTAAATTTTAAAATTTTTATTTTTAAATATTATGCACCAATTGAATATGTCTTTGACAGTCCAAGTATAACAAATGCATATATCATACCAGAATATAAAGACAATAAAGTATTCTGAAAACATATTGGAGCCACTTGCTTTAAATTTGGCTCCAACTTCTTAAATATGGCTCTAATTTTTCTCATTTGGCGAATGTGTTGGCGCAAACATTTTTACATGTTGTAAGTAATTAGTTAATAAGTAATAAAAAATGAAATAAAAGTAAATGAATAATAAAAAAAATGTGTTTTGTTATTACTGTAGTGCGAAAAAAATGCGCTGCGAAAAATCTCCCTCTCACACAACCCAATCTCCCACTTTGGGAGCACAGATCTCCCACTTTCAGACCGAATAAAGTTCACAGGTCTGTTTATAAAGTGGATCTGGGCCATATTGGGATCACAAGCACTTTCTTGTCCGCACCTATTATCTGATATACATTACAATGGCTTGATACAAAACTATTTGAACTGCTTCATTATTAATTCATTGTATCCTTTTTATTGTGAATCAAGATGGTGAGGGATAGGTGATCATTATCTTTAATGAATTTTTCCTTCCCATTTTATTTTTCAAAATGCAGTCGTAGGGGAATTGATCACTTGTTACTATTTCTAGTGTTTAATCGTAAGATTCAGAGAACATGTATCTCCCTATGTAATCCATTTTGCCAGATCTTTAACATTTAAAAAAGGAGTTTGCACCTGAAAAGTTGCATTGATCATCTCCTGGTTCCTGGCACAGCTGAAGTTAAGGAATTCTGTGTGTTTTCCCAACATAAAGGCTGGCTTGCATGACATTTGGTAGTTACAGTGGTTGCAAAACGTTGGAACACAAAATGAAAATGATGAAGCCCTGATCAAGGAGGATGCAGAGGTCTATAAAGCATTTGAATTTCACACATCCATTTAGCCTCATGCATCCTGTCAACCTGGATTTTAAGCATGGAAACAATTACTACGGTATATAGACTTGCTCCGGAATCATGTGACTTCCTGTCCCATGCGATCCTATTCTCACAGTACATGAAGAGAAGGCGGGATGTGAGGACATCAATCGCCATTAGTGATAACTCCAAGTTTTATTGTTTTTAAATTAATCAGTTATTAATACTTTTAAGGTCAAAATGGTCGTTATTTTCAACTGAATGTGTATGATTTACGCTTTAATTTTATGTAGAATTTACCTTCAGATATCATCAGGAAATGCAATGAGTGAAAATGATCAAAAGGTGCAAATTCCAACGCCCATGAATAAATGACAAAGCTTTTGATGCATGAAATAAAATGAAGGAAAACTTTAGAGGGAAACTTACCAGGAGAGTTTTAAAATAATAGTGTGCGTTGAAATATGCATAAACTATGGAGACATCAAACAGTTTGAAACCTTCATACTTATCTTTCTTTAGTACAATACCATTTACTTGCCAGCTTGGGACTCATATAGTTGAATAAAATTCAGGTATGTTTAACACTAATTTATCGCATTTATTACCATAACAGTGAAAACAAATTTGCAGAAAAAGTGCTGAAGTTGTCAAAAAACTGTTTTGTTGCATGATAGGTTATATTAGCAGTGCACAGTGCTTTGAGATTAAGGAAGACGTATCCATCTCAGACTAGAATGCCATCAATTATTTAGAAGTCTGGAGTAATGTGTTTTATTCATGCAGACTTTAGCAAAACATCTTCGATTACATAGATTAGTTGTAAAACATGACTGAGGGAAATGACAAGGTCATTAGTTATAATATTTTGATGTGCTACCTTGTGAAACGATAAATTTTCTATAATGTAACTGCTTGAACAACTTCAAAAACACTTCAAAGCTTCTTAATTTGCACATACGTATGCAAACAACACAACTCTAAAGCTCTATATTTAATGCATATATCCTTTCATGTTTAGTTTCTTCATATAGGTAATTGCTGACTCCTTGTTCAGTAGACTGTACACGATGAGTAGTGATGAATAATTAACGCTAAGCCAAGCTGAGGATCATATCGCCCAGTGGTCAGCAATTAAACAAGTTAATGATGTATGGGACGAGTCGTTTCCGCTGTTCAGCCGATGTGATTTCATGACTCGAATCAGTCAAGAGTTGTTGGCTTTATTGTGATAGAACAAGATATGTGGGTGGGGTTATCTATCTATCTATCTATATATACTGCACAAACTCCCCTTTCGGGTATTACTGGCAGGTTATGAATTATCAGTTTTGAATATTTTTTTGTTTGTTCTATTTACTTTTACATACAGTCCACTTGTATTAAGTATTGTCTCTAAGGCCTCTTTAAGCAGATGCGGAGTGTCACTATTTTTTCACGTCTGAGGGTCTCGTCTAATGAAGGGGTGAACAGTTGATCACCGACTGAATTTTTGTACCAGTAGTGCCGAGTTCCAATGTCATTAAAGGTCTCATTCTGTTATTCATTTATCTCTTTTTAACACAGTATTTAGATATTCTAGATAAATATTAATAAAATTCACACAGAGATTTCAGCCAGCTGTAGGTGATGCTTTCTCTATAACTTATGGTTGCAGACCTTGTTAAAACTTTTGTATGGTAAGAGAAATCCACTAGTTTATTTATCTGACTTGGTTGGACCTACTGTTACATCCTACATCTGAGATTGCTTGACAATTTCAGACATAGGAATCTGGTTTCTTGAATTTAAATTGCCGATACACATTCTTGTTTGGCTGTTAAAGGTCAGCTCTGAGGCTATATTTAATAGATGTCTGATTATTGATATTATCAAAGAAATCCTTATATTTTTTTTAAGTTTATATAACCTGACTAAAAAATTGAATTGTTCTAAATTTCCCCTAAAACTTCTGGGATTTTCGGAATTTATTAACATAATTAATGTTGACACTGTGTTAAAGATTAGTATACTCTCCAATTTACATTCAGTCAAGTCTGTATTTATGTCTATATTTAACTGTCCAGACATATTTAAGTGATTTTTTGAATATTTTTAAGCCAATCAAAGTGAATATACATTATTAGTGTATTTAACTTAGATAGTTTACCAAAGGAGCATAACTTTTACAAATTTCAGAAATTAAAATCAAATTAACCCTGTTGAATCCTGATCAGCATGCTGTGTGTGAATCTCCAGTTGTGGAATTTAATAAAAACAAGCAACTAGTGTAAAAAAAAAATTGAAACAAGCCTTTCTTGCCATCACCATAAACTGAAGAAAGCGGGGTAATAGCGAGTAACTATACTCATTTTCAGACATGAATATTTAATGAGGTAATCTTGTTTTTTTATGAGTTTTGCGACCTTTGATTGGAGGTGTTTTATTACGATGGTTCGTCTCAAAAGAGGAAGTGCTGCCGCCATGTTTATCTCTGTAATTGGACAATTTTGAAAGATGACTTCAAACTGAATAATTCAGTCCCGATGGGGTCCCTTGTCCTCTTGAATCACCCATACTCTTGAGTTCTTTTCTCCAATGGAATTCGGTTGGAATTTGGTTTCATTACATTTATGTGTAACTCTGTTTATTTTAAGGATTGAATCTACAGTCATTTGCATATGACCTTGTAGGATTGTAACAGTTGGTAGAATATTAAGGAATGTGATCTTTTCAGACAGTAGCTATCAAAATAATAAGATTTCTGTCTCTGCCAATCTGTCTTTGGAAGTGAGGATCTGATATCGGAAAAAGTTAATTTCCTTTTTTCTTTTTATTAGTTGAAATCTAAAGTCTCTCGTAAAAGCCTTTACAACTATTAGTCACCATCTTCAACGGTAAAAAATGCAAGTTCTCCCTAGAATGGTTAGACATTTAGTTGATTCAATTTTTTTTGTGGGTTCGTTTGTCATATTTTTTAAACATAGTGGCATATTTGTATAATCAGATGATCGTTTACTTGCGTAATGAAATTTTCTTCAAGGGTGTTGGGAAATCAGGATTGGCCATCACTCATAACTTAATTTGCAATTTCTGCTGAGTTGTCTTTCAAAGTTGTACTGCAAAACCTGATGATGAATTTGAAGAATGGATTGATGTACAACAGATTATCAATATTTCTGCTGGCTTTTGTATCAAGATTCTTTTTTTATGGAAAAGAATGAGGAGGGGGGATCTATTTTAAATTTGGGTTTAATTACTAGGATTTAAGATATAATTTTGGAGAAAGTAGCCTTTGTGTCATGTAATATTAATGATATATCAAATAAATGAATGATATCAAATAAAGGAATAATATCAAATAAATGAATGATATCAAATAAAGAAATGATATCAAATAAATGAATGATATCAAATAAATGAATGATATCAAGTAAATGCATGATATCAAGTAAAGGAATAATATCAAATAAAGGAATAATATCAAATAAATGAATGATATCAAATAAAGGAATGATATCAAATAAATGAATGATATCAAATAAATGAATGATATCAAATAAAGGAACGATATCAAATAAAGGAATGATATCAAATAAATGAATGATATCAAATAAAGGAACGATATCAAATAAATGAATGATATCAAATAAAGGAATGATATCAAATAAATGAATGATATCAAATAAAGGAATGATATCAAATAAATGAATGATATCAAATAAAGGAACGATATCAAATAAAGGAACGATATCAAATAAAGGAATGATATCAAATAAATGAATGATATCAAATAAAGGAACGATATCAAATAAATGAATGATATCAAATAAAGGAATAATATCAAATAAAGGAATAATATCAAATAAAGGAATAATATCAAATAAATGAATGATATCAAATAAATGAATGATATCAAATAAAGGAACGATATCAAATAAATGAATGATATCAAATAAAGGAATGATATCAAATAAAGGAATGATATCAAATAAAAGAATAATATCAAATAAATGCATGATATCAAATAAATGAATGATATCAAATAAAGGAACGATATCAAATAAATGAATGATATCAAATAAAGGAATAATATCAAATAAAGGAATGATATCAAATAAATGAATGATATCAAATAAATGAATGATATCAAATAAAGGAATGATATCAAATAAATGAATGATATCAAATAAATGAATGATATCAAATAAAGGAACGATATCAAATAAATGAATGATATCAAATAAATGAATGATATCAAATAAAGGAACGATATCAAATAAAAAATGAATGATATCAAATAAAGGAATGATATCAAATAAATGAATGATATCAAATAAATGAATGATATCAAATAAAGGAACGATATCAAATAAAGGAACGATATCAAATAAATGAATGATATCAAATAAATGAATGATATCAAATAAATGAATGATATCAAATAAATGAATGATATCAAATAAAGGAATGATATCAAATAAAGGAATGATATCAAATAAAAGAATAATATCAAATAAATGCATGATATCAAATAAATGAATGATATCAAATAAATGAATAATATCAAATAAAGGAATGATATCAAATAAAAGAATGATATCAAATAAAGAAATAATATCAAATAAATGAATGATATCAAATAAATGAATGATATCAAATAAATGAATGATATCAAATAAAGGAATAATATCAAATAAACGAATAATATCAAATAAACGAATAATATCAAATAAACGAATGATATCAAATAAACGAATAATATCAAATAAACGAATAATATCAAATAAACGAATAATATCAAATAAACGAATGATATCAAATAAACGAATAATATCAAATAAACGAATAATATCAAATAAATGAATAATATCAAATAAACGAATGATATCAAATAAACGAATAATATCAAATAAAGGAATAATATCAAATAAATGAATGATATCAAATAAAGGAATAATATCAAAAAAATGAGCACTTCATGTATATAAAACAAACAGAAAATATCAAATAAATGAAAAATAAAACCCTTTCTTTTAATTCAGGAAGGAGTGTTTCATTGTTTTCTTCATTTCTGTAAGATATTTTTTTTATACATCATTCTGCTTTATAATCACAGAAAAGATTTATAATGAAAATTTTATGGCTGGTCTAAATTACCCAGAAATCTTATACAACATGACATGCTGAAAATATAGTCCTGATTTTATTATTTCATAGAGCATAAAATGTGTGTATCCATGACTTGATTGAGGAAGCTAAATGAATATTGTAATAATCAGGTTTTATCCTTAATGTTTTGTTTTTTATTATTATTAATTCAACGTTTGTTATGATCACAATGTTGAGAATACATCGTACATCTTCCTGATTTGCATTTCTTTGGTTTTGTTGATATTTTTAAATCAGGTGTGAATCCAGGCAGTCATTTTTTCACAATTATTAAGTCTGTTTTTTGTCCCTGAAATTCTCTTTTTGTTGCACAAAATCCGAATATCAAATTCTGTGCATTTTCTCGGAATGCAATAAAAGTCAGTGTGGAATTAATTAGTTTGTTCTGTTCCTACCATCAGTATGACATACCAAGTCGCTTGTTTGAGAGTTAAAGGGATAATTCTGGTTGGATAATGATCGGGTTTTAAAATCCTTAAACGGATTTTATAAAAGATTGAATCAAATATGGTAATACAGATCCTAACTGGATTTCATCAACAAGTCTTGCAGACTCCTTTAATTTTATTGAAAGCTGTAAACTTTTGAGAACTTCACAGTCAATTTGTAGAAGCCTTTGGGGGATGCATGGGCCACTAAAATCATTCGAACCATCGAAATCTTCAGTTCCTTGTTAGGCTCAATGACTCACGGAGGTTGTTTAATTTATTTCATTAAAGACTCTGGCGATAAAACTAGATTTTGCAGATATTTTTTTCTCAGATCACGGCTATGTTGAAGAGCTCTTCAGTCCTTTCTTGTGTGACAATCTGTCACTCAATTCCTACTTACAAGATGTCAGATTCAGGTAGTGTTTTTATAGCAGCACTTTTGGTTGTCCTTGATCCATTTCTTTATGAAGATGTGGAATCATGCTGAGAAAATGATGGGATATGTTTTTTGGCACAAACTTGATGTTTGGTCTTAAAACTACAACTATTATTTGTGGAACTTATCTGATGTTCATAGCATTCATATTACATTGGAAATCTCTTAGCCAGAAAAATATCATATCCGAGGCGTGTATAGCAGGCATGTATTGTCTGCTTATGTCTGTTACATTCCTGATATGTCCTGAAATTGAGATTTGTGTGAAGGAGCTGTCAAATATGAATAATCTTAAGGTCACGTCAGCTTCTCTGGTCCAGACTGAAGAAAAAATGTGTGAAGTCAGAAGACTGGCATCCAAAGATTTTTTTTAATGATCAGAGAAACTTGTCAGAGTTATGCAATACAGTTATTCTTCTATCACAAGGCACAAGAGGATTCATTCAAAATTTATTCCTACTAAAGAATGCAACAGATGTTGCGAATTTTTAGACGGGTTCTTGGACTTGTCAGCATGGCATCATTTTAATTACTTTGTCAGGTTATTGGCAATTTGTTATGACAATGTTTGTCTGATATTTCATAATTGTTCAATGCTATTAAAAATATCAGAATCAATGCTTGTGACAGTCTTGAAAAAATTGTTTGTTTGTACTGACATGCTACATTATTTTTGTTTATAGAATATTGCTGACTGTTTTGAGATGTTACAAACATCGTGTGATTTTGACAAATAAAGCGCAGCTCCAGATATTTATAGTTTGATTGCATGTCATCGCAATGAGTGAAGACACAATCAGCGTGCCTCTCTGTGACAATATTCCTTCCTGCTTCATTACTGATATTGTTTGAAACCATTTCCGCCGAAAAATGGACACTTCAGAAGCTATTGTAAGCATGGTCACTTGCAGGAAGTTGATCTTGGTCAACAGGAGACTGATTTCATAGACACACTCCACAATAAAGACTGATCAAGCTTCTCCCTCACACTGATTGCTTGAAAGGTTTGGCTATTAGCTTTGATTGAAATGCACTTTTTTCTCGTTGTCTTTTATTGTTAAAGGAAATAGTTCTTTGGGTGCTTTGATGATTCTCGTAACTAGAATAGAAGAATGCCAACATAGGGAGTCATTATTTAGTTTAAAATCAATGCATTATAATGGTCTTATCTGCACCAATGATGTCTCCCTTAAAATACACTCTTCTATATAATGGAACTTTATTTAAGTATTTCCTTTCTCTAGAAATCCTAACCCTCTAAAATCTTACATATTATCTCAATTTCATCCATTTTTTAGCTCACCTGAGCATTACCCTGTGTCTGTCGTCATCCGTCGTCCTTCATGCGTCGTCAGCAATTTACTTTAAATGACATCTCCTCTGAAACCGCTGGGCAGAATTTGATTGAACTTGGCAGGGATGTTCCTTGGGTGAACCTTCACAAAAGTTGCTAAAATAAACTTGATCCATGTGGAACTCTGGTTACCATGGCAACGGAAAGAAAAAAAAATAAGGAAAACTTTAAAAATCATCTCCTTCAAAACTATTGGCCAGATTTCAAAATATTTTGGTACAGATGTGCTTTGGTAACTCTCTACTAAGATTGCTAAAATTATTCGGGAAATTATTATCGGGGAAAAAAACATAGCCCCCAGGGGCGGGGCTGATTTGCCTAATATGTATATAGTGAAATCTTTAAACTGCATCTTCTCTGAAACCACTGGACAGAATTATTATATTGGCAGGATGATCCTTGGGTAAAGCATCACAAAAGTTGCTAAAATTATTCGGATCCGTAAAAAAACATGGCTGCCAGGGGCGGGGCTAATTTGCCTTATATGTATATAGTGAAATCTTGAAATGACATCTCTGAAATCACTGGACAGAATATAATTAAATTAGGCAGGGATGATCCTTGGCTGAAGCTTCACAAAAGTTGCTGAAATTATTCTAATCAATAAAAAAACATGGCTACAAGGGGCAGGACTAATTTACTTTGTATGTATATATAGAAAACTTAAAATGACCCCTCCTCTGAAACTGCCAGACAGAATTTGATAAAACTTAGCAGGGATCATCTCCTTCAAAACTACTGGCCAGATTTCAAAATGTTTTAATACAGACATGTTCCTTGGGTAACCTTATACTGAGGTGAGCGATCCAGGGCATTCATGGCCCTCTTGTTAAATATTTTGAAGGTTTTGAAATCTAAGATACATTTGATGACCTTGGACCTTTTTTAGGTTGTCCGTTTTTCAAAGAAAAATAGTAGAGGTATTGTCATCACTCTTATGTTGTTGTTGTTGTTGG
>CM037777.1:19373414-19423414 GCA_021229015.1 Solen grandis | reverse complement strand
TAAAATTTTAAAATAATCAGTCAATGCATTAGTTATAAATCCTTGTTAATGACAAACACTGTGGTGGTGCTAATTGACTGTGACTCTGAAGATTGCAAGCTTAATCCCCAATGGTGGCTCCTGACAAGATTATTTTCTACAGGTGCAAGGAACTAGTCCAACTCTAGGACAATTGTTGGGAAGCAATAAAAATAACAGTATCAGTTGTTAAACCCTTTTTCAAATCAACATATCAAAAAAAAATATAATAAAAAAATACATTTATAATCAGCCATAGTAGCCTTGAAGGCAAGAAAAAATGCTGGAGTACAGAAATGCTAAAAGATTATCAGCCTTTCTTGGGATTGCGTAATCTTAAGACCAGCAGGTCTGATACAGGCATTCTTGACAACAAAACTGCTGACCAGTGACAGCTCTATTGAGGCAATATTCCTAACTGTCTGGATGACAACATAAATAAGCTTCCTCCCAGCAGGTGTAACACCACTAAATTACCTACATTTGTCTAGCATTCACAGAACAGGTAGTGCCATTTCTCTAACCTGGCCACTTTGCTTGCCCAGCATTATTTTTCTGACAGTTTCTTTTTTCGTACACCAAAATGAAAATGTCATATGGTGCAACTAAGAGGAAGTGTTTCAATGATCCTAATTTCATCTGACGATGAATGAATGATTTAATGATCTGATAAGGGAACTAGGAAAAAGTGTAAATAACAGCTGGAGCCATACTGGAATGAAAATTGTACACATTGCTACTCTGAAGGCTTTAAGCATTAAAAAAAAAAAGCCTTATTGCTAAGCTCCTTACAAAACCTACTCTTTTAAAACTAAAACACCAGGAAAGCAGCTTCGAAATTCAGCACAAAAAAAGCAAAAGGAAAATTTATATTTTAAAGTATTTCCCAAGCCTTCAAACATCAACATAAAAAAACTCAACAAAATCTGAGAAAATCTTAAGAGATTCCACTGCCTGATACTTGAGTCTTAAAAGTAAAAAAGTTAAAATGCTAAGAACAAAACCAAACCTGGGAATCAACACTGCAGGAAAATAAAACTTGGTGAATTATGTGTCTGTTGGAGAGGACGTGAAAAGTCATAAAAACAGTATTCATCAAATTAGCAAAAACAGTAAAAAAATATTTATAATTGAAAAGATTAATTAATATAATTGCACATATTACACACAGATGTAAATCATTGGGTTTAAATTAATTTCAATTTTAATTTCCAAATGCAACTTAAAGTCGGGGAGCAGTCAGTTTAACCTGATCATTACAGGGAGCAGTCTATGAAACTGATAGTCAGGGAGCAGTCAGTTTAACATGATCATTACAGTGATCCATCAATCAACTGTTAATGAATTTTTAATGATAATTAGTCAAGAACAGTCATTATTTTTTTTTTTACATGAAGGGAGGTGTGGTTCAGAATTAAAACACTGAGTACAGAAACTCTTGTATGTTAATATCAACATGTAGTTGGAAATCTTTCCATTTACCTACAATGCTGAATACTCTTTCAGAAAACACTGAATTACAGTCATAACTTTGGTAATCTTAGCATGAACTAATCATTCAGAATTAAAAAATAACTTTTATTTTCATCCCTTAGAATCTTTCATGAAAAAATATTTTGTTTGTTTGAGGTATAACAGAAAACAGTATCACTTCTAAATTGAATGACAGTGAACATAACTTGTTTTAGAACTAAACCAGCGCTACATGTTTAATTGTTCATAGTTGTTGCTGTATCGAAATTTAGGGCATTATTCAGAAACATTTGGTGACTGAACCCTGATATCCTGTCTGTCTGTTTACTGTACGTAACTGACAAATTTCCCACTAAAATCAGAGGTTAGAAATTTGAAAAAAAAATCACCGATGTCGAACACAGACCTCAAATATCAACCTGTCATTTTCAACTCACTGCACCACCAAAGCCGGCTGACTGCATCAAAATGGAGAGAAATGAGAGAAAAGAACTGCAGGAGATGGGACAATGTCAAGAGTTGAGAAATGATAGAAAGACTGCAATAAAGGCATTAGCGACTGCTTAATGAGAAGGGACTATAAAGAAAAGGCATTACAATACAGCAGAAGTGATTAACAATGATACAATAGGTTATCTACACAACCGATGGTTGGCTGGCATAAAATGATTCCTCTCAGCATGCTATTGATAAACTTATTCCCCAAACATAATATTATTCTAAAACTCAACTTGAAAATCTTTTGCCTTGTATTAATTATTTGAGATATGAAACTGAAAGCTCAACTCAGATGCTGCTAAGATTGTGTGTTGATTACCCCTTACCGTCCTTAAAAAAAAAAAAATCTTACTTTTTATTTCCCCGTTACATTGCTTCACATCAAAATTTGAAGAAGTTTTAATATCCAGTATTTTGATAACCAATTACTGATCTAGTACTTCCCACAATAATATTCTGAATCTTAAATAAACCTTACAATTAGACTGGACTCCAGGAATAAACCTACCACAACACAAATGAATACTCCCTGAGTTTATGCTCCAACAAATACTCCCTAATATATTTTCTGTGGCCCTCACAAATATGAAAATACTATCAACAAAGCATCCCCTATTTATCACATCATATCTATTATCCCCATAAGAAAGGAAATATGGATGAAACATAAACCTCTACATACAAATAAGCGTCTTTATATTCTGACACCGTTATCTTCGCCACGTAAATCTATCTTTAACGCAGGGCAGTCAAGAGCTGTTATACTGGCTGTTGAGCCTTATTGAAATTCAGAAGAAACCCCGTATTCAGTGAATAAAAATGCTTTTAGCCTTCTTGTCCTATAAGAAAAGAAATCAAATAGAAAACAAAAAACCTCTTCATCGATTCATTGTGGGTAAGTATGGAACCAGAATCAATTCACCATGGGCAACTCTGGAACCGACACCCGTTATATTCATGCTCTAATAAACAGAGAGGAATTACAGACACTTGTGAAACGCAAATCAAACGTTGAATGACACAAACATATTTCTGGAATACTTTGTATTCAACGACTTAATACCAACACCTCAAAAGGCACACATCTTTCTAAGCAGACAGGGAGACATGTTAGGAATCCATTATAAATATGTCCATACTTAAAACAAATAACTCTTATTCTATCACCTTGTCATTTCAATCTATTTTCTGCCATCTCTGAATTATCAGTAAAGAAATACAAGGTTAACTTTATTTCTTCAGTCGATAAATATCAGTTTATCAAAGCATTACATTGTGGTGTTTATGACATCTAAATGTCTTTTTTTGAAATAATCAAATTGATATAGATTAAAACTAATTCAGCTGTTTCATGACTTGAAGAAAATTTAAGAAAGAGGAGATTTTTTATGTATGAATATAATAATTATTACATTGAAAACTTACATTCTGTAAAAAAAATATTGTATTCTGTATCAATTCAAATTAAAACTAAATCATGAACTTTTTTAAGTAACTTGACCCTAAAAATTGACAAATGACAAAACACTAAAAAAGGAGAACACTTTGAATTATTTAGTTTTTAAATTTTACTAGAGATGCAGATTATTTATATCTCTGGTTTTGAATTACAAAAATTAGTAATCTTGTTGTTCCTCTGTAACCCTTTAGTCATCTTATCAAGATAAAAAAAACTTTTGAGTTTTTACCCAACAAATGATATGCTCCATATTGCTTATTATTTTTCCCTCATACTTTGCCTTCTAGTGAAATCCTACTTATCTTTGCTCAATATCTTGAGATGAAAATCATAAATGTGTCATAATTCCTCTAGACTTGCCAACACTCACATATTAATCAATTAAAGTTTGTGTGAAAAACTGTGTAAAAAACCTAAGACTCAGTACCACTTAGTGGGAATGAACTTTATGGTTTGTGTTATCTTCATTTCAGATGATGATGGTAATCAATCACTGTCAGAAATTAATTAAAACGTGAGAAATAAATGTCTCACACGCTTGTGAAAGTTACTAATTTTTAATAAATATTTCATAATTTACATGATATTATTGTTTAACAGTTTTAAATGTCATATATTTTTCTCTTATTCTTAGCACACAGTGTTATGTCACTTTGTCTAAACATTTTTTTTACTTGTTTTGTTAATTTAAATTCAAAACAATCAAAAGTTAAAATCAGACATACAACTTTTCATTTAAAATAATATCTGTTTCAAAGCAACAGCTTCCTACCATTTTAAAAATAAACAAGAAAAAAAAAATCAACATACCATAAAAACAGAAGATATCCAATTATTTTATGATTATTTTGAAGCAACTCCCTCGTATCTCCTTCAATATTCAAACTTCTTGAATCAAAACCACTAGTAATGAATGACAAATCAATTTCTGTTTCTTTAGTACACTGAATAAACCTCTAGGTATCACTGAAACTGATACTTCTGAAAAATCTACAGTCCAGTGTACAATCAAAGCAGGAACTACCCGATGTTCCGGTCTTTAACTGAACCTCTAAGTATCCTATACAAAATATTTACATCCAATTTCACGCTCCTCCCGTTTTCGACTCTCTGTATGCAAATATCCCGATCTGCACGCGACCAGATCACTTGTCTACATGTGTCACCACTCTCCCGCGTCCACTCACCACAATACGGCTATTATCCTATGAGTAAACAATCTGCTGACAAAAAAATACTAACCATTGAAATCAAACTCCTGTCTCCTGTCTCACTACTCCACTTCTGTCCTGCTCTGTTCGGTTTACTACTATTATTTGATCACAGATTATACAAATCTTAGATAAAACTCCTCTCTGTGTCAGTGAAGTTAACTTCGCTATTATTCAGGGTTGAGCCATATATAACTGTTTTATTTAACTCAATTATTTTGTTTATTTACAAATTGAAATCCTCTCTGGCTCTCTGGATAAATATCCGATATTGGAAAATACACTCTATTTAATAACTCAACAAATTTCATTAAGTATCAAATCATACAGTAATATCCATGCAGTTCCCCTTCTTTCTGCACAAAATAAATAAACACTCAGTCCTGACTATACTCGTATAAATCCTAACGAAGGTATTCTTCCAAACTCCGCTAAGAATGTTCTCATTGTGTTTCCACAAGCTGCTGGCTTAACTCACAGCCACATGTGACGGCAATACTCTGCCTTCTGTCTGTACCAAGAGAGAGAGCTCCGCTACGTTGACACAACATCCGAAGATACTACCTCATTCCTTCACTTGTTTTCAAGTGCTCTGCTGTTTGGCTGATGGTTTACGCAGCGACCGATACAGAGGTAGGCTCTATCGCTGAAGCACGGGAGACAGAAAATTCCAATAGTTGGAGGACAGAGCCGAATGTGATCAGCGCACACAGAGAATAAAATACGATACTCAACACTCGGGAGTCTCTGGCCATACATTTAAGTTCAGAGAGTCGACTTTAATCATTTCACATTTTATGAAAATTTCCACAGTTTATTTTATGGGCTCAGGATGTAGCATGTAGCTTGAAATAGACTTTTAATCAGAAATAGTATTCTCTCACTATGGGGTCACAGTTTTTTCCTGGACACTTGTTCAATGGTGTCAGCACATTTTGTTTTGAGCTCACAGGAGAATTGTTTTGTACTGAATACAAAAATTTATAGCTTATGGAAAGCAATTAGTGAATTGCTTGAACTGTATTTTTTTTATATAAAAGCATAAAAATAGTTATTGCTGTATTCTTTGTTCAGTTTGGGGTTTAAAAAAAAGAGTAAAATAAATGGACCTGTTTATGGTCACTATCAATGTACATTTATTATTTAAAATCCTCTTCCATGGCCAAAAGATTTTTTTTTTCAAATAACAGAAAAAAATTATTCTTGAACAAAACAGATTAGAAAAAAAAAGAAAATTCCAATACTCCCTCCATCCTTATTTAGTTTGAACATAAATCATTTGACTTTGATTGGGAACTTCTAATAATCCCTCTCAATAGTTTCTGGGATGGACCAGTACTTTGTGCCTGAGATCTCTGCACACCCCCTCCCCCCCAATTTTGAACTCACAATCTTTGGAACCCTAGTCATTTATGTTAACATGGGACCATGGCCCTTTAGTAAAACATTTTTAAACAGCCATAAAAATGACTTGCCTAATAAACTTCTACAGAATTATTTTCTTCTTTTAAAGTGTCAAAACCTGATCAGCAAAGTGAGGATTTTAAAGTTGTTTAAAAAAATATTGCCATTGAAAGTTCTTTTTTTTTAAAGATTATAATAACACTTATTACAAACATCCTGAAAATGGCATTTTCCAAACGATCAATTTCAATTCTTGAATACAATCCAACAATAAAATAAAATGAGAGGTAATTTTGCAAGGTTGGGTCAATTTTCTCAAAACAGAGATTTGGTTTTTTAAATGTCTAGGGTCATTTTTCTTAGTTTTCATTTGACAGAGTTAGACGTACCTCTCATGCCTAACTGTGTAAAAACAGGCCAGACTATATCAAATAAAATAAGCATGATCCTAAGTGAAATCTATGTGTCTGGGCCATACAGGTAAAATTTGTTTTAGGATCATCCTTTGTAATCTTTGCTCAAATTACTGAAATTTTGTAAAGGCAGTCTTAAACTGTCTGTAGCCGTTATAGGGCTTATTTCAAGATAATTTACAATTTAAATTATCATTATTAATGTCATTTAAAGACAAAGAAAACCTTAAATTATTCACTTAGAGTGTTTAATACCCCTGCTTCACTGTCTTGATTTAATGATATTAAAAGACTTCAAGCTTTTGTTGAATGTAACAGGATGTGACACAACAAGTGTACATGATTGCTATAAAGTTCCTACATCATTTTGTGAAGTTAGGGAATAAAAAAATTGTAGAGTAAATTTACTTTGCCCTAATATTTCAAGAGGTACACAACTTTTACATCTGGTAGATTTGAGAGTTATGCATTTTGAGATCAACAGATGTTGGTGTTCATAATTCTATAAAGGATCATGTGTTCTCATGCACATTGCTGAAAATTTCTTTTTTAATGAAAAAGCTGAATAAGAATGCTATTTGAGATAAGAAATAAAATAATTTTTAATGATATATATTGATCTGGAGTATCCATACTTGGTGTTCTTCCTGAGATTGAACTGATATGGATATCATGTACAACTAGATTTTACCAAGAGCTCTCAAATCCTCACTAATGTAATGCCCTTGACTCGGAAATATGAAAAGATAGTAGGCTTTTTGTAAAGCTGGACGGGATTGTGACACAATGGGACATGACGCAACAATAGGATTGGAAATTTGCACGCTTTTCCTATATAGCTCTATTTCACCTAGTGAAGCAGGAATAAAAATAGAATGCTAAAATTCTATTTCTTCCTCTTGCACTTTTCCAATCCTAGGTGACCCCCTGACAAATACAGGGAAATTATCAACTATATCATCCAGACATCTTTATCTGAACTTGGAATCTAACAGACTTTTTTTTTAAAATACAGAATCATGACTAGGTTTCTTGGGAACCCTTAAAAATTTCAGACAATCAAAAGTATTTAGACTGTATTGATCAACCTTCCTAAAAAAAAAATCTGCATCAAATTTTAATAAGTCTGGTTTCCTTCATGCACAAAAAATTCTACCACAATAGCATAACTAGCAGTGCCCTCTAGGGAGCCCTGTATATTCTATGTGACCCATGTATATCTTTTATTGTATGGGACAACTGTCAGACGATGCTGGAGCTTTAGTCTCATTGATTTCTCAACAAACTTCACAAGCTTTTCTTATCCAATCTGAAAAGCCAGGTCAGCCTCTCAATTCCTTCATGGTATTTGTTTGTCAGTTCTGATGACACGCCTCGTTTTCATGTTTGATGGATTAAGCTATGAAAAGGGGGCTATAAAAGCAATTTATTCAATAATTTTGTTATGTTG
This sequence comes from Solen grandis, assembly GCA_021229015.1. Lineage (NCBI taxonomy): Eukaryota > Metazoa > Mollusca > Bivalvia > Adapedonta > Solenidae > Solen > Solen grandis. The sequence goes on along the minus strand of CM037777.1, from coordinate 19,415,488 downwards.
TGACTGGGGATTAAACCCAAAACCTACTCCAAAGACCAGCCAGTTGGACTTGCATTACATTACTTGTACCATTTAAATCATTCCAGTATGTTACAATAAGGAATCAAACCCACAAACTCCCATTCATGTGGAAAACACTTCTTTCCCATCTAATCATCCTGTGTAAAACTTCATAATGTAAAATTAAGGAGAGGGCTCATTTCAACTTTTTGCTAATCATATATCATGGTTTTTGCTCTGATCATTAAAATCTGAATTCTAAAATATGTTTAAATACTAATATCGATGAATGATATTTAATAAGCCATGAATGTTATAAACTAAAAACTCCCCAAATTATGCAGATTTATTCCTCATTCTGTGCAATTTCATTTAATTTCAAGCCAGGAATATCTTTTTTAGAGTAATATTCAGACAAAAATATAACCAACCCTCATCCACAACAAAATATGATTTTAAAATTAAATGTAATTTATCCCTTGATTTTTTATTCCCCCATTCCATATATGGCATAACTCATGTTTTACCAATTCTAAAATGACATGTAGAAAATATATATTTACCAACCTGTTTAATCCAACATAGCAGAATAAATGGGTTAACAAAAGTGTTATTTCCAATGTATATATCCAATGTATTTTTCTAATGAATTTCCAATTACCCACAATCTCACATGTGGCATGATAACATCAATCCAAACATTTTTAATTATGTCTAGGCATCAAAAAAAGAAACAACAATTTGCATATCTGTATTTGTTAGCGATACTTACAAAACATTCGCAACACAAATTAAAACAGGTAATTGATAAAATCTCTTGATCCCTTAACTTCAATTAAGTGATGTCAGAAAGATATCACTCTGTTATCAATTAGTGCTCCATTTGACATATCACATGATGAGATCATGTGACCAGGAAATCCCATGACACCTTTCTTCAACACCTCTTGTTCTGAAGGGTAGTCCTCGTAATGGCCCCTGGACATGGAGACTGGACATAAAAATGTCACAAATGAAATAGCAATCAGTAACACTTGTTTTCCTTATCTTTTCTGTGATCACTTCTGTATTATGTATATTTATGTTTGATGTATCATGTTTCTTATGGATACCCTTTTACTATCTTCATTTAAATCTCTCTTTCTCTCTCCTTCCCCTTTCATCTCTTGTATTGTATTACACACATGAACAAAATCTACAACAAGCAAAATTTATTTTTATTTACTTCTGTAAATTCATCTTACAAAAAATGGGGGCCTCTGTGGCCGAGAGGGTAAAGTTGCTGACTTTAACACTCACTCAGTCCCTCACCGTGTGGGTTCGACTCCAGGCACGGTCATTCGGATTTTAATGTGAGGAAGATTTCCAGCTGGCTTGCGGTAGGTCGGTGATTCTACCAAAATGCCTCAGTGCATTCGGGGTCTTCCTCCACCTGTAATTAACTGGACATCACTATATGAATGAAATACTGTCACAGTGATGGTAAACTAAAACAAGAGGGCCAAGATGGTCCTAAAGACACTCACCTGAGAAAAACTGCCTTCATTGCCTGTACAAGTTACTAAATTATAGCATAGTTGTACTGAATACATAATCCATGAGATCATTTATAATTCCACAAACTAAACAGTGCCTGTGGTCGAAATTTGAAGTAAAAGTTGACTGAGAAATTATGGCTTCAAACACATAACTTTAAACATAAAAAGGGGCATAACTCTTGACCTAATTGGTCGGTATCAGCCATAATCGAACTTGGCCAGGAGATAATGGTAATTAACATTGCCACAGAGTTTGAATATGATAACTTGAGGAATGAAGATGCTAGAGTGCAAACAAACTAAAATCTGGCATTTTTTTAGAATTAAAAGGAGCATAACTCTTGCCATAATGGGCCAATATCAGCCATAATCAACCTTGGTCAAGAGATTATGCTAATTAACATTGTCATAAAGTTTGAAGATGATTGTTTATGAAATGAAGATACTAGAGTGCAAACAAACTGAAAACTGGCATTTTTTAATATTAAAAGGGGCATAACTCCTGACATGATAAGCCGATATCAGCCATAATCGAACTTGGCCGAGATATTATGGTAATAAAGATTGTCAGAAAGTTTGAAGATGATTGCTTCAGAAATGAAGATGCTAGAGTACAAACCAACTAATTGTGGACGAAGGACTGACAACGGACATTCATCGATCCTAAAAATCAATCAATCAATCTTACAAAAAATAATATTGATTTAAAAAAAATAAACCCACACACAAGGAAATTATAAAATATTTAAGATGAAGAATACTGTGCTGCTCATTCTCCAAAATATCTGCTTGTGATATATATTTATCCAGACGTGTATGCTTGCCAGTATTTAAAAGATTAACATCAACCACTATGCAAAATACATGGTAAACTAAGATAGACAGCAGGAAAAATTATTCGACCATCTGTGACATGCAGATAATTGACCTAATTATTGATCCCTGGGTAATTAATTAAAGCAATACAAGCTGCATTACAGGCACTCCCGCTATTGACACAGGCAGCGAACAGCCAAAAAACCAGACTGAAGCATGCTAAAACAGCAAATATTTTAATAATCAATTAAATGAACAGACTGATAACGCTAATCAAGGTGTGCAAACAGACTTGGATCAGATTGGGTGAAATTCTCTGGGAGACGTTTTTAAGGTTAATTAAAGTTTATACAGTACAATTTTGGAAATAAATTGCTTTTTTCTTCTCGAAACCCATCTTCTATAACAAATATCTGTTATCATGAAGAAACTCAGTCATGGCCTAAATTATTTCCCTTAGTAGCCAAAGATAGACTGCACGAAGAAAGGAGGTGTTTAGAACAAGTGGCTCAAATTCATCCAATAATACTGTGCATTTGGTTATACTTCATAAACTTCTCGTTCTTGTTATTCAAAAAGAAACATTGAAATACTGTAAAATTATGAATTTTTGTTGACATTAAATTCTGTTGATTATGTACCTAAGGGAATTTTGTGGGTACATTTATTCATGGATATATGTTCTAGAAAATATGAGGTCTTTATAGGAGACAAGATTTTGTGAGGATTAATATTCATAGATAAAACCCTCCACGAAATCCATGAAAATTAGTGTCCCATGAAAATAAAATCATTTAACAAACATCGGGAGTCAGAATGGTAATCATTAATGTCAACTTAAAAAAGTCCTTTACTTTGTACATGAATAATGATGTGATAATTAAGATGTTCAGCAGCAAGCCCAGTCTGATTTATATGAATATATATTTATATGAAAATTTATTAATTGTTAGATTTAGCATTAAGACTTGCCTACTTAATCCCAATTTCACATTCTTAAGTCTGTCATTAAATCTTTTTCCAAAACCTTTACCAATCATCATCATATTTAAATTAAATGAAAATAATTCAAATCAAGACAAATATCAAAATATTAATTATTACTTAAATTGAGACTAATATTGAATTCAAAACTTCACTGTCCAAATAAAGAGAAAATTAAGACCAATATAAATGTAGCAGTAAATTAAGACCCACATTAACCCTTTCCCTCATAGAGGAAACCATGAAAAGACCTATGCGAACAACATAAAACCAGATCAGCCTGCGAGTAACTCACAGGCTGATCAGGTTTTATGCTGTTCGCTGCTCCACAGTGGTCTGGAAATGAGGACTTTATAATTAAATTTGGTAAGGTTTGAGTTTGGCTTTCTGCAGATCAGGCTTTATGTGGTACCTATTAAGTGCGTCAAAATGAGTCTATATGAGGGAAAGGGTTAAAGTGCTAAAACTAAAAAGGATCAATACTTTAATATTTAGGACCAATATTAATCTTAAAGACAAAATGATGTGCAGCTTATATTAGACTAATAGAATGTACCTTGTGGTGATTTAAAACCATTATCTGTTATTCAAAGGTCGTCTGAAATGTTTTGCAGTATTTCCGTCACATTCTAATCAAGCTGGGCCTAAAAAAACAAAGACAGAGTAGCATACATTTTGAGTATCTGAGCTTTTTGTATGTTATAATTATACAGGTCACAATAGGACATAATTACATTGTTAATCAAAAGAAACATAGAGACGCAATTAGAGGAGAAAGACAATCTACAATCTTTTAATCAAACCCATATACCCCTATACAAAAACAAGCGTTTCTAGAATGCAATATTCTGCAAGTATCTTTTCCCCAGGAAATAAACAAATGATGTAGGTCTAACCCTGCATTAATAAAATCCCCGCATATCTTGCTTCTGTTTAAAATTAGAGACTGTGAAATATGAAACACGAGAAAGAGCAACTTTAAAGAGATGCAAGTCTTTGACGATAAAATCCCCTTGGCCAAATTCTCCACCCATAAATAAAGATCTCCCCTTCCAAACCTTCAGTACTCAAACTATCACGCCCGAGAGCCTGTAATATAACCTGACATCTACTGCTCAATGATACCGCTGGCAAACGCTTATCTCAATTGTTATGAATTAATCGAATGTTTTATCAGCCAGTTAACTCGCTCTGCCAGATGCAGTTTCATGCATGTTTAGACTCTGATGAACCATTCCCATCATAGCAGCGGAGGTCCGAACTATAATATTAACCACATATGCTACCATTGTTTCCATGACAACCATGTAAAAAAACAATATCTACCCATGATCCAATAGTTTACTGTTAAGGAAAAAAAAGTTCTTGATTTATAAGTTTTCCCAGAGATTCTTTTTTTTAACAGATTAGTCAGGGGGGTGCAATAATGTCATGGGACAACCATTCTTAAGCAGGATCAGCCTGAAATTAGGTTTCAGTTTGACAACAGTTATTACAATTTCTTCAGTCTCTTAACCCTCTACCTCATGAATATTCATATATAAATAAGTGATTATTGATGATTATTGATTGACTTAATTTCATATGCTATATGAAACAATGGAATTTTCTATACCTTGCAGACTGTGTACCACACTGTATAAGCAAACAGTTTGCTAATGTGTCAAAATGAGTTAATAGGAAAAAGTATATTTCAAGACTGATCAAACTTCATACTGTTTTTTCAGGTCATTTTACCAAGTGGAGCCTCTGTGGCTGAGTGGCTGTAGTCACCGACTTGGTGTCATTTATTCCCTCCTAGCTATTGGTTCGAGTTAGCCTGGTAACTAAATATTCATGTCAGGGAGCTTAGCAGCAGGCCTTGCAGTAGCTTGGTAGTTCATGATAATCATGTCAGAAAGCTTACCAGCAGGCCAGGCAGTAGCTTGGTAGTTCATGATAATCATGTCAGAAAGCTTACCAGCAGGCCTTGCAGTAGCTTGGTGGTTCTTGATAATCATGTCAGAAAGTTTACCAGCAGGCCTTGCAGAAGCTTGATGGTTCTTGATAATCATATCAAAAAGTTTACCAGCAGGCCTTGCAGTAGCTTGTGGTTCATGATAATCATATCAAAAAGTTTACCAGCAAGCCTTGCAGAAGCTTGATGGTTCTTGATAATCATATCAAAAAGCTTACCAGCAGGCCTTGCAGAAGCTTGATGGTTCTTGATAATCATATCAAAAAGCTTACCAGCAGGCCTTGCAGAAGCTTGATGGTTCTTGATAATCATATCAAAAAGCTTACCAGCAGGCCTTGCAGAAGCTTGATGGTTCTTGATAATCATATCAAAAAGTTTAGCAGCAGGCCTTGCAGAAGCTTGATGGTTCTTGATAATCATATCAAAAAGCTTACCAGCAGGCCTTGCAGAAGCTTGATGGTTCTTGATAATCATATCAAAAAGCTTACCAGCAGGCTTTGCAGAAGCTTTATGGTTCTTGATAATCATATCAAAAAGTTTACCAGCAGGCCTTGTAGAAGCTTGATGGTTCTTGATAATCATATCAAAAAGCTTACCAGCAGGCCTTGCTTGATGTTGATGGTTCTTGATAATCATATCAAAAAGTTTACCAGCAGGCCTTGCAGAAGCTTGATGGTTCTTGATAATCATATCAAAAAGCTTACCAGCAGGCCTTGCAGAAGCTTGATGGTTCTTGATAATCATATCAAAAAGCTTACCAGCAGGCCTTGCAGAAGCTTGATGGTTCTTGATAATCATATCAAAAAGTTTACCAGCAAGCCTTGCAGAAGCTTGATGGTTCTTGATAATCATATCAAAAAGCTTACCAGCAGGCCTTGCAGAAGCTTGATGGTTCTTGATAATCATATCAAAAAGCTTACCAGCAGGCCTTGCAGAAGCTTGATGGTTCTTGATAATCATATCAAAAAGCTTACCAGCAGGCCTTGCAGAAGCTTGATGGTTCTTGATAATCATATCAAAAAGTTTAGCAGCAGGCCTTGCAGAAGCTTGATGGTTCTTGATAATCATATCAAAAAGCTTACCAGCAGGCCCTGCTTGATGTTGATGGTTCTTGATAATCATGTCAGGAAGCATACCAGCCTGAGAAATTTGCTTTTTTTTGCCTTTTACAACATAGTCATACTGAATACAAAATCCAAACAGAAGAACAGCAATATAATTTTAATTCCACACAAAAAGTTTCCATGTGGTCCAAAAAACCAAGTTGGACTGATTTTGAATCCATAAGGCAATGTTACATACCAAATATCTAAACTCCAGGCCTTGTGGTTTCTGAGAAGAAGATTTTTCTAGATTTTCCTATTCAAGCCCATGTAAAATCAAATGACCCCTGGGGCTGGGTCAATTTTGACCCCAGTGCCATGATTTGAACAAACCTGGCAGGTGTTCATAAAGTAATGATACACACCAAATATCTAAACTCCAGGCCTTGTTGTTTCTGAGAAGATTTTTCTAGTTTTTGTTGTGCTCAGGTGAGCTAATCATAAAGAGGGCCCTGGCATCGCAGTAGAGCTAAATTTATAAATTGAATCTTTCAAATGCGGTACATATGTAGCTGTATGCATAGATGTTGCTATGACATGAAAAGTTATGTCCTTGATGGAAATTAATATGAACTTATTTACAGAGTGATTTTCATCAGAAATTTTAGTAACATCACAAGCCCTTTGGTTAAACCTAAATCAGCTTTCGTTCTATACCTCAAAGTTAAGAAATACACTGGAAGGAACTTTTGGTAGGCTAAAACTTGGAAGGTTGAAATACTGTTACATGAATGGTAAACTCCAAAACACAGGTATTTTGTACAGATTCTTAAGTTCAACCAATAATACTTTATTCCATCACTGGGATACTTCAAAACTGATCACCCATAATCATGTAAGGCTCAAGTGACTCATATTTTTTTAATTTTAAGACTCAAGTGACCTCAAAAGGGAAAATTCATCCACCAAAGACACATTAAAACCCCAAAAATATAGCACTGAACATTTCAAAGATGTCACTTTAAAATAATAAATGTCACACTTATTTTTTATGAAAAATGTTCAGAGCCTGACAAATGTCACATTAAAATTATTTCTTTCCCAGCCTTTGCAATTTTTTGCCATTAATTTGATCTCAATTAGGTGATAATTCAAAAGGAAGTCTGTCCTCAGAAAAAAATAATTGCCATTTTATTTGTATCAAAGACAGTTGCAATCTTTATCAATGTCTCCGTAACTTCTGAGTTGGACTAGTTAGAACTATTTTGCCCAGGCCTTAAAAATACTTGCTTTTTGACTATTATTTAATATAGAAATTAACCCTTTCCCTCATAGAGGATACCATGAAAAGACCTATGCGAACAGCATAAAACCAGATCAGCCTGCGAGTAACTCGCAGGCTGATCAGGTTTTATGCTGTTCGCTGCTCCTCAGTGGTCTGGAAATGAGGATTTTGTAATTAAATTTGGTAAGGTTTAACTGTGGTTTTCTGCAGATCAGGCTTTATGTGGTACCTATTGAGAGCGTCAAATTGAGTCTATATGAGGGAAAGGGTTAAATAACTACAATACCAATGTATAGAACCAGATTAGAATGATTTTGTTTGCTTCAATAAAACATTCCACAAACAGTATATCAGTCATTTCAGAACCTTGTATACATGAGACAGAAGTAACTCTGCTTTCTGCGATATCACAAGTGGCACAACCAGTCATGTTATCCTGACACTGGGCCAGTCCTGAACTTACCCTAGAGTATATGCCGAGTGCCAAGTAAGGGAGATATGCCAGTAACATACAAACAATTATAGTATGTCACTCAGGCACCAGGAGAGTTATTATTATGTCACAGATATAAAACCAGAGTATAACTGAAATATGGACTGATCAGATTTTGTTCAAAACAGTTAAATTGGAATGATATGTATTTTTGGGATTCTTGATAATTGCTTGGGCTGTATTCAGAGTTCACATCATAAGTTAAATTCACTAAGGTGAAAAACTAAGATTTTTTGTCTCCTATATTTCTCCTTTATAAATTCTAATTTTCATAAAGAAATAGGTCCATAAAGGTAGATTCTGGTATATTATCTATTTGGTTTGAGAACCTAATATCTCAAAAATGATTGTAAAATTCTACCAAATTTGAGTTTTTGTGAAAATGGACGAGCCATAATAATCTCATACCCAGTACTTTGGAAGCAACTAACATATCTAGACATGTTTATATATATACCTTGTTGGGCTGTGGCAGGAAGCTAAATCCAGCACAGATCAATGACATCATTTTCAATATTAATTTGTTGCCTTCATTATACCTGTGGATCTTGAAAGTTTCTTCAATTTTCCCCCCCCCCCAAATTTCTTTTTGTTTTCTTTAAAAAACAGAAAGCCCAAAAATTTGAAGTACATGACTTGGACAAAATCAACCTTTCTGATGACTATGTATAATATACTTTTTACGATATGCACACAAAATAAGTATTGATTATACACTGAAAATGCTTCATATTTGTTCATTGAAAAGTTCATTTTATTATTGGTGTTTTTCATTTAGAATACGGTATTGATTATATTGATGATTTTATCTTTGAATGTTTAAAATTCAATTATTCATCAATCAGAAAAAGAGTGCATGCACTTCCAAGTATCAAGCACAAAAGTATCAATTGGAATACTTGATGTACCAACATGACTGAGGTGAAAGATTTGAAGACAAAGACTGAGAACCAAGAACTTATAACTTCTACTGATTCAGTAGATCAATGGGTTGAAAATCTTGTAACATCATTATAAAAACATATATGGTACAAGCACCCCTGTATCATCATCATCATCATCTCATCATCATCATCATCATCATCTTTATCACCACCACCATCATCAGTAACATCATCAATCCCAATTCCACACCACCATAAACTTCCACATCACAACAACATCCACATCATCAGTAATACACATACCACCATATATTAAATCATCATCATTTGTACATCATCATCAAAATTATCATTATCATCACAATTTCAATCACCACCATAATCACCATCATTTTCATCATCCTTCTTGTCACCATCATTCCCACAACCACCATTGTCATCAATAATGTTATTAGTATCATCAACAACACCAACATCTGTAGCAGTTAATCATCAACAACAGCGCCAGCAGCAGGACATTTCCCCTCATTCACGAGTACATCCATCCTCAACTTGATACACCAGCAGCTAGAAATAACTTTAAACATGTTCACTTTTTGAAATTACAAGTTTGACTAAACAGACAGTGTTATTACCATCTCAAATATTTACAATTCTGTAAATTGAATTATTATTTCATCAAAACATCTGAGAAAGTCATTTGTTTGCGAAAAATAGTTTACAAGAACTTGCAATATTGCTTACAGGAATTAGCAAAAAACAATTCAAATAATACGCAGCAGTAAATATGTGACAATTTCCCATCAATTGTGTTCAACTAACAAATGCTATTTGAACATTTCTGCAATTTCTACTCCAGCTTTGACATTGTTTATTTTTTTCTGCTGAACAAGTAATTTTGAAAGAAAATTGTTTACACCAGTGCTCACCTATTTTATTTATGATCACAAAATTCTTGTTTGTTAAGAATTATTACCTCATACTGCTCAATTATTCATGATATCCTAGAAGGTTCTACTAAACATGTACAAAAGAAATATTCAAAACCTCCTATTGTGGTGAAAGTGCCACAAGAAATAAGTCTGATGAATAATTGATTAAAACATCCTGAAATAAAACTTAAGTATTTAAATAAACCTCAGTAAGGGATAGTTATCCAGTGGCGAAACTTAAACGTCTCCTCCAAAATACCACAGATACAATAATATATGACATAAGTTTTAATCACAGCATCTTTTCGATTAAATTAGCCCAAGAATTGCATTATGTATTGTGGCATTCTGGGAAAAAATTACAAGAAATTTTCCTTATGGTAACTACAAATAATTTTTTATTGCCACACAAGTCAGATGTCAGCTCTTCCACATAAGAATTTACGGCAAGTATTATAATGACATAATTTCCGGGAGATATGTTGTCTTCAACGACTTTTCAGCAGTAACATAGCTTGAGCATTATTTGTCTGCAGCATTAGATTGGCCGTCTTCATGGCTGAATAAAATAGGATGCAATATTCAGAGAGAAAATAGAGACTTAACAAGATGCAACATGGGTAATGTCCGTTTTATTTCAACCATACTCATATTATAAGAATTTTTTCCAGCCTGTTTTTTTATCTTTTCTCTCTCTCTCTCTCTATACATACATATATATAATGTGAATACAAAACATCTTTTTTTTCTCTGAAATTTTTGTATTGTAGAATTTGATCCAGATAAAATTAAACACAAACCATCCCCTGTGGCTGAGTGGTTAGAGCATCTGCCTTGGGAGTGGGAGGTCGTAGGTTCGATCCCCGGCTGCAACATACCAAAGTCGTAAAAAATAGTACTGCTATAGCTCCCTTGCTTGGTGCTCAGCTTATAAGGGTATGGCCCGGTGTCAGGATAATGTGACTGGGTGTGGTATCATGCCACATGTCTATGGGGTGATACTGCAGTGTGGCAGCACTATATCAGTCTAAAGTAGACATCGTCTCCAAATGACTGAAATACTGTTGTTAAACACAACAAACAAACAAACAAACAATTAAACAAAAGATCTAAATGTACAAGAGATTCCTAAAAGATTAGAATTACAGTCAAACCTGATTTTTTTTTTTTTTTTTTTTTTTAAATCACTCTGTATAAAATTCATTTATTTACATTTTGGACAACTTCTTTACTCTGGATTTATATAGCTCTAGCAAAGAAGTCACTGATTTTTGTCTGTTTACTTTTGTTTGCTACAAAACTGGAAAATTCCTCTTTGACAAGAGTTCCATCATGTTTGTATGTCCATATTGTCCGCAGTATAGCAAACTCCAAAGCTTTTGTTTTAAGAAATGGTCCTATTACAACAATTCTTCTGGGGCCGCCGTGGCTGAGCGGTTACAGTCGTGGACTACAAATCTCTCAGACCCTCACCGCTGTGGGTTCGAATCCCGGTATGGACTTGATTTTTCATGTGAGGAAGCCTTCCAGCTGGCTTGCGGTAGATCGGTGGTTCTACCCGGGAACCTCTGTGTACTCGGGGTCTTCCTCCTGTAATTAGCTGGACGTCGCTATATGATTGAAATACTATCGCAGCAACGGTAAACCCCAATACAACAACAACAATTCTTCTACACACTGCATCTTTAAACCATACTAATGTAACATCATTTATCTGTTCATTCCTGTAATATGTCGCCTAAGTTTCGTGTTGACAGGAATGTTGTTTTCAAAGTCCTGAATTAAACCTCAAGCTTTTTAAATTAGAGTTTTTCCTATGCCAAGTTCTTGTGCAATTTTCAATGCCAGAATACCACTATCAAGATTTGATTATGTCATGTTTCTGTTGCAAATCTAAAACAAATTGTTTTTTCTTTGTTACCAACATTTTTTTCTCAAACCAGAAGCATGTTAGTTATCTTTCATGTCATCAAGCTTGACAAAGTCTATAAAAACAGGGCTTGGTTGGTAATCGTGTTAATCAGGGAGTCCTTTAATACAGTGCAAATACGTAGCGAAAATCATGTAGCAGACTTTATTAAGGTCGTATATGACAGAGAGTCATATAATACCCCTTTCCCTCATATAGACTCATTTTGACGCACTCAATTAGTACCACATAAAGCCTGATCTGCAGAAAACCACAGTTAAACCTTACAAAATTTAATTACAAAATCCTCATTTCCAAACCACTGAGGAGCAGTGAACAGCATAAAACCTGATCAGCCTGCGAGTAATCGCAGGCTGATCTGGTTTTATGCTGTTCGCATAGGTCTTTTCATGGTTTCCTCTATGAGGGAAAGGGATACAGTGGGTCACTATAGCAGGTTTGACTGTATATAAAAATTGTCATAAAAATTTTTTGCTTGGGTTTTATATCCTACCAATACAATTTCAGTAATTTTAGGGCTTTCTTTCACCATGAGACATAGAGATACATCACTGTAGTATCATGCCATTGACAAATGGCATGATACCACACCCAGTCACGCAGAGCGTGCCAATGCTCATTTGTTTTACATGTCAACAATGGTGTGCCATATTTGAGATTTAAAGTTTGAACACCGTAAGGTATAAAGAGCAACACTTACTGTTAAGTTAATATGAAAAAGAAAAAAATTGTGTAGAAGAAATGTAACTGCTTTGAATAAAAACAATTAAAAAAAAAATCTAAGTTGTTTTACCACTGTGTCTTATCATGATTAATCAGTATTCTAAGTTCTGTGTTGATATCTTTCATAGTTTTCAAAACATTCTACTTAATAGGCAATTTTGATTAAAATTCTAAGTTAAGAAGGGACATAACTCTGAAAATATAAATTTCAGAATAATGCCCCTTGTCTTAAAATTGCACCTTATCATGTTTATCAAGTATCCCAAGTTTGGTGTTGATACCTTTAAAAGTTTTTAAGTAATGAGCTACATTATAGTTTTTGCACAACATTAACAAAAACGACGATGACCCAGCGATCATAATAGCTCGACTTTTCTTCGAAAGAGATGAGCTAAAAAACAACGTTTTTTCAAGCTTTACATCACAGAGTTCTCCACTGAATTTCATGTTGGGTCCATATGCTATTCCTAAGGATATAGCTGTTAGCATGAAATAACATCAATAAATAAGAAGAAAAAAACTGCCCCTTTTCAAGTGTAAACAGCCTTTTTTTCAAGTATATACAGCCCTTTTTCAAGTTTGAAGTTCAATGACTTGAAGAATTAGCATCAAATTTATGAAATTTACTTGAAATTTAGAGGCTCGGAAGTCCCATCTCAGACACTGAAAATAGACAATGACAATGAAGTCAAAATATACATAACAAATACATAATATTGCTTGTTTTAGAGGTCCAAGTACACCAACGACAAAACAAACAAGAGGCCCATGATGGCCCTAAATCGCTCACCTGAGATAAATAGGTTGACCCAAGGAACATCTGTACCAATTTATTTTAAAATCTGGCCAGTAGTTTTGAAGAAGATGATTTTAAAGTTTTCATTTTTTTTTTTTTGTTGCCATGGCAACCAGAGTTCTACATGGATCAAGTTTATTTTAGCAACTTTTGTGAAGGTTGACCCAAGGATCATCCCTGCCAAGTTTAATCTAAATCTGTCCAGTGGTTTCAGAGGAGATGTTGTTTAAAGGTTTCTCTATATACATATAAGGCAAATAAGCCCCGCCCCTGGCGGCCATGTTTTTTTACGGATCGGAATAATTTTACCAACTTTGGTAGAGGTTTGCCCAAGGAACATCTGTACCAATTTATTTTAAAATCTGGCCAGTAGTTTTGAAGAAGATGATTTTTAGAGTTTTTTTTGTTGTTTTTTTGTTGCCATGGCAACCAGAGTTCTACATGGATCAAGTTTATTTTAGCAACTTTTGTGAAGGTTGACCCAAGGATCATCCCTGCCAAGTTTAATCAAATTCTGTCCAGTGGTTTCAGAGGAGATGTTGTTTAAAGGTTTCTCTATATACATATAAGGCAAATAAGCCCCGCCCCTGGCGGCCATGTTTTTTTACGGATCAGAATAATTTTAGCAACTTTGGTAGAGGTTGACCCAAGGAACATCTGTACCAATTTATTCTAAAATCTGGCCAGTAGTTTTGAAGAAGATGATTTTTAAAGTTTTCATTTTTTTTCCTTTTTGTTGCCATGGCAACCAGAGTTCTACATGGATCAAGTTTATTTTAGCAACTTTTGTGAAGGTTGACCAAGGATCATCCCTGCCAAGTTTAATCAAATTCTGTCCAGTGGTTTCAGAGGAGATGTTGTTTAAAGGTTTCTCTATATACATATAAGGCAAATAAGCCCCGCCCCTGGCGGCCATGTTTTTTTACGGATCAGAATAATTTTAGCAACTTTGGTAGAGGTTGACCCAAGGAACATCTGTACCAAATTATTTTGAAATCTGGCCAGTAGTTTTGAAGGAGATGATTTTTAAAGTTTTCAAATTATTTTTCTTTTTGTTGCCATGGCAACCAGAGTTCTTCATGGATCAACTTTATTTTAGCAACTTTTGTAGAGCCTTACCCAAGGAACATTCCTGCCAAGTTTCATTAAATTCTGTCCAGCAGTTTCAGAGGAGATGTCGTTTAAAGAAAATTGTTGACGACGGACGACGGACGACTGACGACGCACGACGGACGACGCACGACGCACGACGACGGACGCCGGACGAAGGGCGATCACAAAAGCTCACCTTGAGCACTTTGTGCTCAGGTGAGCTAAAAACAGATGCTGTCACTTTCACTGTCTGGAAAAAAGTAATAAGTCACTTTTGTTCAAGAAATTGCTGTTACAGAGAGCACCAAAAGACTGCTAAGGTGATAAACACAACAAGAATCACAAACACTAATGAAAGCTGACATTCAAGTTTTGGATGCAGAAACTCTACAGACAAAATGCAAAATATAACCAAGCCCTGTCTGGAAATGTGGAAAACCGCACATACCAGGTAAGGCACAAGACATTACCGGAATGACGTGTTCTAACTGATAATACATAGTGATCATGCTAAATGTGATGTGCCTGATAATCCTCATGTCTGAATGCCACACCTTCAAACAATTATGATGACAGGTAAAAAAACAGGAATTAAGACAATGGAGGGATTTAAGGGGACTCAAGGATAGATGGAACTGAAGCTGGTGATGCTGTTCCTTAATGGCATCTCAAAACCCTTATATAACTGAACCCCCCCCATTTATTCACCCACCCAGCATGTGTGGGCATCTGTTTTCTGATAAGCCAGGCTGCCACAGTCTGTCACGATGTGCCTGTCACACAGGTATTGTCCAAGATCCAAGTGTATGAATGCTATATTTGGGGGTTGAACATAGTCATTCACAGTTTGTAAAGGAAATAGTTGTGAATTACGCAATCCTAAATATCAGAAATTATTCTATCAGTTCTTTTTTTATTCTTTTTTATTTAATTAAATATAAATCTTTATTTGTTTTCTTTCTTACTTTGTTGGTTGATTTTGTTATTTCTTATACATTTTGTTTTTTCTTTCTTTCACTCTTTTAGTTCTTATATATATTTTAATTTATATTTTATTTTGATTTGTAAAATTTACCATAAAAAGCAACATTAAGTTTGGAAATAAATTATGTATTACTAAACTTGTATCTCTTTCATGTATTTTCAAAATCAAATATTTAATTATGAAATAAATACATAATCATGCAGTTACAAAATTGACACCTAGTAATTAATGCAATAAAGAATATGTAAGGGATCATACAGTAAACAACCCATATTATCACTAACATTCATTAAAATGTTTATGGCTTTGTGTAAAACTAGCCTACTGTCTCACTTCCATACTAGCAGGTAATTTAGTTTTGCATTAACCCATCAGAGGTTTTACTGTGACAGATTAGTACTATATTGGCTAAAGACTCCCTGGTCACAGCAGGTGGGGGCCTGGCTCAGTGGGATACCACATTCCTTTCAAGATGCCTTTAAGGGGCTGCCATAATCATACCTAATTGTGCTGAGATTTGCCACAATGTCCAGTTCATAACAAGGAGAGGAAGACTGTTAGTACACACAGGTACCTGGGAAGAACTATAGTACACACAGGTACCCAGGTAAACTACAGTACACACAGTACCCAGGTAAAACTATTGTTCACACAAGTACCCAGGTAAAACTATAGTTCACACAGGTACCCAGGTAGAACTATAGTACACACAGGTACCCAGGTAGAACTATAGTACACACAGGTACCCAGGTAAAACTATAGTACACACAGGTACCCGGGAAGAACTATAGTACACACAGGTACCCAGGAAGAACAATAATACACACAGGTACCCAGGTAGAACTATAGTACACACAGGTACCCAGGTAGAACTATAGTACACACAGGTACCCGGGAAGAACTATAGTACACACAGGTACCTGGGTAGAACTATAGTACACACAGGTACCCAGGTAGATCTATAGTACACACAGGTACCCAGGTAGAACTATAGTGCACACAGGTACCTAGGTAGAACTACAGTACACACAGGTACCCAGGTAGAACTTAAGTACACACAAGTACCTGGTTAGAGCTATAGTACACGCAGGAACCTAGGTAGAACTATAGTACACACAGGTACCCAGGTAGTACTTTAGTAATCATAGGTACCTAGGTAAAACTACAGTACACACAGGTACCCGGGTAGAACTTTAGTATACACAGGTACCCACATAGAACTTAGTACACACAGGTACCTTGATAGAACTATAGTATACACAGGTACCCTGGTAGATCTACAGTACACACAGGTACCCGGGTAGAACTATACCATATGACTGCAAGCCCTTATATTTAGATTCTGAGAGTAAATCTTTTTCATGCAGCTCTCATATGTGGAAAGAGGTTTTAACTGCAGACCACACAAGATGTAGCAGCTTGAAAACCCATGAATCTTTGTTAAGCCTGTATCATAAAACATTGTGACAAGCCCTTACCAAAACAAAACAAAATACAAACAAGAGGGCCATTATGGCGCTGTGCCGCTCACCTGAGTAAGATTGCTGTGCTAGGCATGATGACAAAAAAAAGTAGCATCTAAATTGTTTTTCTAACATTTGACTAAGTGACCTAGATTTTGATCCTACCTGAATTTGCACTCAACTGGGATTTCATGCAGTCATCATTCTTATCAAGTGTAATGAAGACTGGTACAAAAATGTAGGCCCCTAGAGTGTTCACAAGATTTTTCTAAAATTTGCCCTGGTAACCTCTTTTGACCCCATGTGGCCCAGTTTTGAATTCATCCGAGACTTGATGTAAACAAACATTCTGACCAAGTTACAATAAGGTTAGGCTGAAACTGTGGCCTCTAGAGTGTTCTCAAGGTTTTTCTAAGATTTGACCTGGTGACCTAGTTTTTGACCCCATGTGACCCGATTTTAAACTCATCCAAGATATCATGTAGACAAACATCTTGACCAAATTCAGGGTTTTCAATTTCATATCATGTAGACAAACATCCTGACATAGTTTAATGAAGATTGGGCCAAAACTGTGGCCTCTAGAGTGTTAACAAGCAATTGTTGACGACGGACACCAGACGCCGGACAACGCACGACGGACAAAAAGCGGTCACAAAAGCTCACCCTGAGCACAAGTGCTCAGATGAGCTAAAAAGTATTTATCTAAATTCTGATATTTATCACTTATTGAGTTGTCTGCAAAACAAGAATTGCATTCACTATGTATGCAGAACATTTATTTTGATAATGATGAACTCACTAGGGTGTTGCAGGAAGTTTACAAACAAGCCAGCAGTGACAAGAGATAGCAGCTTTATATTACTGAATAAGAGTCAGTTCGACAAAACTCGACCTGCGTTCCTTGTGGACTCCCATCAAACATGCCGCATCCTTTGTAAAACAATGCTTTTGACATTTAACAATATCAAACGATGTGCTACAGGAGAATCTCAAACAATTTTATTGCATGACAAAACTCCATAGCAAGACCCTATGAATTATTTTCTAAATCTCCTATCCTCCATTAACAGAGAATACATTCGTACATTCAATAAAAAACAATCAAAACGACCACCTAATGCTTGTCACGCTGTAGAAATTAATTGGAAACAATAAAAGTACCAATTCCATTCTGCCGTGGTCGGTTATAATTTGTGATATAGCGAGCAATGTAGATGGTCATAAAAGTAAAGAGGCTGGAGAGACACCAGTAACACAGAGGAGAACCAAATGAGCATGCAAGCTGCCAATACATTTCAATCAGTGGTTGCTAGGGAATTAAATATGATTGTTGCTATGGAAACTAAATGCTTGTCAACAGGGATAAATTTCTTTGGATGACAATAATAAAAACAACTTCCAATTTGTAGCCACAAGGGTGAAAGTACTAACTGTGAACGAGAGGGTCTAAAAGGTCAATACTGATAAAAATATAGAAATAGTGAGCTAGGCAACTCATATGTATAGAATTATTTATTTTACTACCTAAAACAGCCTCACTGCATGCAGTTTTCTCTTCTCAACAAATCATTAAACTACCAGTATAAATGTCCTGAATCAAGAGACCAGGGAGATTTTAAAATTTCAAAAGTTCAATATCACGCATAAATTAAATGTTGTAAATTTGTACAAGACCAATCCTAGTCTTTAGCTTAATTTTAATCTATTGAACAGTATGTGTCCATTTAACTTCTCTTATTTTTTCACTTTAGATTTCCAGCCAGGCTATTAAACAAAGTTTTAAGTGAAAGAGAAAAAAGTAACAATGGCTGAATAAACAAACTCTGAAGGTGTGAGAACTCACTATGACTTGCACCATTCTTTGGCATTTACGCCATGTTAAGCATTAACAATAATTTACACCTTGCATACCAAGTTTTGATGAAAAATGAAGATGTACACACTTCCCGTCGGGTTAACTTGCCTTTTTCTGTACACGACAGAGCCGCTTCCCGATGATTAAGTCTCGTTTCACAACAATGTTAGCACGTTCTCCCTTATTTGATTATATACTCTTCTGCGGTACTTATAAATAATTTAGACGATTTAAGAGAGAAGTTGGTTGGAGCCTTTTGAACAAAACATTAATCAATAACCGCCGAGAAAATGGGAGGGGGAAAAGTTTTTTAAACAATAAAACATCAATTATACGTGGAGAAAATATGAGGGCTCACTTCATAAAACATGATACAGACAGAACACCATAGTCGAGAATATGTTTTCAAATAAATACTTGTTTTGCTGCTGTTTATAACCTCTTGTTGCAGTTTCTATATTTTTCAAAGTGAGATTGACGGCTTACATAATACTGCCTCCAGCATTTTCCCCCCGACAGATCGAGAGAAAAACAGGAAACAACATACAAGTATGAATGAGTAAGATGGAAAAAGAGCATGGTGTATATTAGAAATACACTGTTGCATAAGCAAGACACAAGAGTTATAACTTCTCCATGTAAAATACGTTATTACCTCGTAGACAATTGGATAGATACCACATTCCATTACATTATCTAAACACCAGGCTGGAGGGTCCAGGAACTGTGCAAGCTGTAAATGTTTGGAACAGCACATGGGGACCTAAAATATTTTTTTCCCTTAAGACTTGGGTGGCTGAATCCACTATCATGCCTCAACAAGAAGTGGACATTTTTAGCCATGGAAATTTTACCCACAAGTCATCAGGTTATTTAAGAAATTTTCATCTGTGACCAGCTACAGAAATGTTGAACCTCTGGCATTTACTTCAACATTTCATGAACACACTACCTTAAGTTTTTGTCTTTATCCATGGAAATATTTTTTTTTCTTTTCAGCTGAATTTTAACCCTATACTAATAGTTATAATCCAGAGAATTTATAACTTTAAGTTGGTTTCAATCTTTGTTGTTTTTTTTTATCACCAAAACAAAATCTCAGTCCCTCTTTAAACACAGATAACAGTGATTTACATAAAAAAAAAGAACAAAAGAAAAAAAAAAGGAAATGAAAACATCTGCCTCAATTTTATATCAAAATAAAAATAATATTTTATTTATTTTACAATTGCAACTGAACTGTAATTAAGTGCATCAAAAAAAAAACATAACATGCTTTTATTGTTATTTTCCTTTCAACCCTTTACTTCATGAATATTCATGAACAAATTTATTACTTCATAAAAATCAATTAACTTTAACTGGTATATGAAAAAGTGAATTTTTCTTTGAAATTTATAGTTGCAAAAGATTTATCTCAATAACTGTTGCAACGATAAATATTTGGTTGCACTTGTTATTTTGGATCTCAGTTACAAATGTATAATTAGTTGCAACTGTATTTCAAATGAAGTTGCAATTGTATACTCATTTACAACAGTTTCTGCAATTGTACAATAGTAACCTTACGTCATTTACAACAGTTTCTGCAATTGTACAATAGTAACCTTACATCATTTACAACAGTTTCTGCAATTGTACAATAGTAACCTTACGTCATTTACAACAGTTTCTGCAATTGTACAATAGTAACCTTACGTCATTTACAACAGTTTCTGTAATTGTACAATTGTAATCTTATATGATTTACAACAGTTTCTGCAATTGTACAATAATAACCTTACGTCATTTACAACAGTTTCTGCAATTGTACAATATTAACCTTACGTCATTTACAAGAGTTTCTGCGATTGTACAATTGTAACCTTACGTCATTTACAACAGTTTCTGCAATTGTACAATTGTAATCTAATGTGATTTACAACAGTTTCTGCAATTGTACAATTGTAATCTTATGTCATTTACAACAGTTTCTGCAATTGTACAATAGTAACCTTACGTCATTTACAACAGTTTCTGCAATTGTACAATTGTAACCTTACGTCATTTACAACAGTTTCTGCAATTGTACAATTGTAACCTTACATCATTTACAACAGTTTCTGCAATTGTACAATTGTAATCTTATGTGATTTACAACAGTTTCTGCAATTGTACAATTGTAACCTTGTCATTTACAACAGTTTCTGTGATTGTACAATTGTAACCTTACGTCATTTACAACAGTTTCTGCAATTGTACAATAGTAACCTTATGTCATTTACACAGTTTCTGCAATTGTACAATAGTAACCTTATGTCATTTACAACAGTTTCTGCAATTGTACAATAGTAACCTTATGTCATTTACAACAGTTTCTGCAATTGTACAATAGTAACCTTATGTCATTTACAGCAGTTTCTGCAATTGTACAATAGTAACCTTACTTCATTTACAACAGTTTCTGCAATTGTACAATAGTAACCTTATGTCATTTACAACAGTTTCTGCAATTGTACAATTGTAACCTTACATCATTTACAACAGTTTCTGCAATTGTACAATTGTAACCTTATGTCATTTACAACAGTTTCTGCAATTGTACAATAGTAACCTTATGTCATTTACAACAGTTTCTGCAATTGTACAATAGTAACCTTACGTCATTTACAACAGTTTCTGCAATTGTACAATAGTAACCTTATGTCATTTACAACTGCAATTTTATATTCCTCATGGTTGCAACTGTATTTGAGATATGGTTGTAACAGTAAAGGTAATCCATCCATCATGAAATTATAATCATGGTCCTTCAAATGCTTTTAAAGACTTCAATGCAGATGCAAGCATCCACTGACTTTGAGTTAAAGGCTTTTTTGCTCAAAGTTTATAAAGGCTTGCATTAATCAGAGATTTATAAACAGAGATTGGCAGCTTTCTGAAATAACATGCTTTATCGTGTGCATCAAGATTTAACAAGAGCACGTCCATCTGTCACAGGGTGGGGACATTTCGGTGGGGCTTGAGGGAATCTTACAAAACAACATTTACTTTCAAAACACTTTTAGTATATTTACTGATTTTAGCTTAAGTGAGTTGAAATGAATGAAAGAAGAGGATGGGTGCATGATAAGAGTATGGAATTTAGTTTAATTATAATTAAGGGAGAGAGAGGAAGAAAGACAGGTAGATAACTGGTCTGATATGACTAAGCGTGGCATGAGATAACATCGAAATACATGATAGCCCAGGCCCGGATTCACCGGGGGGGCCGAGGGGGCCTTGGCCCCCCCAGCTGCCCTGGTTATACTTTTTTTTTCTAGGCTGTAAAATCCATTGATTACATAATGTTCGAGCTGTCTAGAGGAAATCCCCATCGTTGGCCCCCATACTGAACATACTGGAGATAACCACCTGACCAGCCAGACTCCTATTGTCTTATGGCCCCCTGCTGTTAATGTGTAGGTAATCCGAATCGGCAGTCATCCATGACTTAGTGATAAGCATGTGTTTAAGGTACTGTGTATGCAAATTGATTGACACCTTCACTGATTCACAGGCTATTGTCGAGTGATACCTAAGGACATCTTGTCTGCCGAGCGATCTAATGATTGAAGAATAATAGGCAATTACAAAAAACTTTATATCAGTAAAACTATTCTAGACAGGTGATGTTTAGGAAATAGCATAAAAATCGATTAGTATAAAATTAGCCACTAAAAACAACAACTAAGTTGGACATTAAAATGTAATTGCTATCGAAATATTTTCACTAGAGCCCAAAGAAATTATTGATTTAACAAATAACTTTGACTAAATCTAATCAACGAAATTTTAAATTCACTTTTCTCTACATCTATAAAATTTTAAATCTTGAATTAAAAGCGGGCAATTTAACTGCCAGGTTGATGAACTTTCAGGCATGAAAAATTGGAAAAAAAATTAAAAAGCTATTCTCCAGGGAAGATGCATACCAATCGCTAGCCATGTAAATTAAACTTTATCAGAAATGGGTTGTGTTTCTAAATGTCATCAGCTATACCATTTTTACATAACTTGTAAGTATTATTTTAACGAAGCAGTTAAATTCTTCTTAACTAACTCTCTCAATATATAAATACAGAAAGTAGATCTATAAATCATGTTCACTTTTCTTATTATTTACGAATAAAATAATAATAATTATTATAAAATATGTGTATTTTAGATTTATGAATATAATTAAGAAATGAAAGAATTTGAAAATTGTTAACTGCCATATTTTGGGACAATGTATGTGTAGATTATGATTACTAATTCAAATCAAATCCAGGTAATCAGTTATTGTTCAATGTTTCTGATAAGTCAGTGAATACTAATGCACAGAATACACACTTAATGTGCAAAATAAAACGGATATTAAAGATTTTATATTAAATATCAACATCTATTGTTTGTTTTGTCACTGATTAAACATTAGAAAAACCAAAATGTTTCAACTAAAACTAAAACTGTACAACAAAAAAAAATGACACACAAAAGGGGCACACACCTACCCTATAACGTGCGCCTGATTTTTTTTTTCCGAGAATTACTGTGTGAAGACTGCTTCCAGATCGACAATTTGACAGCCAATATCATTATGGTCGAACCTATTCCCTTCCACATTTTTGACAAAATGATTATGTTTAACGTGAAAATTGATTTTTTTTTCTCAGTCTTTGACAAAACTGTCTTTTTACACTGTTGAGTCAAAAACTAATGATCACAAGTCACTTTTTGTGGGGGTTCAGGAAACCCTTATTAAATATTTTATGCCAGTTTGTGAATGAAAATACAAGATAAGCCCGTATTTCTTAACCGGAAGAAGTAATGCCCTTTCAGTAATATCAGTGTCCCCCCTCACCACCACCACCAGCGCTTCCATCTCCCCCACCGTTATTTTTATTTTATTTATTTTTGATCGGGGCCTGTAAATGCAATTGTAATCAAATTCATACGATTGCACAGCAGTTATTCAATAACATGACTTTGCGCCGGTAAAAGATAACATTATATCGCTCAATGCTTAAGGCTCGGTCCCACTTGGCATTTTTTTTTTGCATCGGGGATGGGATGCATACGTACTCCCGATGGAAATAGCGTCGCGAGCCATGTGGAGTCATCGTGTACTGCAAAAAGAATTCATTGAAATTTTCCCGATGTGTTCTCGATGTTTTATCGGGAAAATAAGCCGGGCAAATATCCGCAGAGAAGCTCCGGTCAGCATTCACGGAGCTTCCGCGATTTATTTTCCTCCGATGAATCCCCGATGCGTCTGTGATGTCTCACCGAAGTATCGGGGGGGGGGGGGGGGCATTCGGGGATATTCGGCGGCCTTTCTGTGACACATTCCCGATCTTATGGTTGAATCTCATAATATTTGCAAAAAAAAAAATAAAAAAATGGCAAGGGTTGAAAAGCGCACCCAGAAATTAGTTTCTGTTTTGGCCAGTCTTAGACTGAGACGGTCAAAAAGGCCTTTGTCGCTTAATTCCACCATCAAATTTTCATACTCTCAATAATCTTCCCCAAGACACGTAGGGTGGTTCGCAAGATCCCCTAATCTACGGGGATATTCCACCGATGATGTTACAAACTCAGTGATACTCCGGGGCACCTTCGCCGATCATCGGAGGAGGTCCCCCGGTGCTTTTCCGAACATCGGGACTCAAGGCTATTGTGTCATAGCCGAAACAACAGTGAATGTTCAACGGACCAATCCCGAAGCCTAATAATTGTCATTTTTCAACGGACTGCTCAGTCTTTCTTTGCTCAAACATCGGGAGCCATCGGTAGAAAAAAAATGTTTATTTCCACATCACCGATTTTTTTTCCACAGTGGGACCTAGGCCTTCATGTTTCAAAAATATATATCGGATTTAAAAACAAAAACAACAACAACAACAACAAAAACCTTCACTATTATCCCCAGATACCCTTCAGAATGCTTCTCCATCACACTAAAAACTTTTTTTTTCCGGGGGAGCATGCCCCCGAACCCCCCTACCACTCCTATCACATTCGGATTTTGGCCCCCCCAGCAGAAAATTTCTGGATCCGGGCCTGTGATAGCCTCATGTACATGTAGGATTAACCCATGATTTTTGCTTGTTAGGGTCTTCTTGTTCTTTTGACTGGTGTTAGTAACACAAATCTTCAAAGGAAAACATGTAGAATGACTGCATACTGATTGATTTGCCGTGTGGTCGATCAACCTCACTGACGTTTATGTAAAAAATAATCAAACAAAGAATTTACTAAACAAAATAACCATATCAATACTATATTAATTTAAATATCAATTGGAACTTAACTAAATATATATTTGATTTCCGGTCTCGTCAGGGTCTCGTTGAAATCTCGTTGGCTGCATGCAACTTCAGAAAATTGTTATTGGCAAAGAATAAGCTGCCAATCTCTCTTTTTAAGTCTCTCCATTAACTATAAAATTCCCACGATCACTTGCAATTTGATAAGACCATGATCACAATTTAATGATTGATGGATTACCTTAAAGTGACTATTGGCCCAATTAATTGTACAATAGTATGCCGTAATACGAGGACAGACAGGCAAACTGACTGAAAGACATTTACATCAAGTTGTGTCAAAATAAGAAAATTGAAGGAAAAGCTAAGCACATATTAAGTACATAAGATTAAATATCTATAACCCATCAGACCAATGGATGGACACTGGCCATATTCCCCATATTCTAATGTGGGAGTAATTGCAATAAACAAGCACATGTCAATGAGAGGTCACATTAAGAGGTCATCTGCAACAGACTATTGTGAACGCAGTGGGAGACTCCCCCATATGATTCAAACAGTAATTACAAATAGGCCTCAACTCTGCTGCCGAAGCAATAGAATGGTGTTTTATACTGGCAAAACAGGGTTCAATTACAGTGGTGCAAAATAAAACAGAAATAAAGCGGGAATTTTATATGCAAATGTTCTAACTTTTCAGCAGGAGCAGCATGAGTAACCTTCACATTTTTGCACTGTTCATCTTTCCAGGCAATTTTAGTTTGACATTCATTAAGATATGGAGAGAGCTCAAATAACATTATATGCCAATTGAATACAGAATATTATCTATATATATGTGATAGGCATTACAATGCATTATTTTCATAAAGGCCCAAAATTGAGCATGAATTTCCCCAAATGGATGATTAATCAAAATAAAGCGCGTGTGAATGATGGTGATTCCGGTTTTATGACCAGTGCATTATGGAAATCAATGATGGATTTCTGGGACTTCCTAGTGCCGCTGCATCACGTTAGACTTATCATATTCATATAGTCACAGTATTTAAATATGCTGGTTTGTTTCGATATAATCCGCAAGGTATGGGATGCTTTAAAACCAACTGAATGTCAATTATATGAATCAAATATTTCATTATTTCTTTATTATTACTATACATTTTATTGACTCAAGCTATCAACCATTTACCTCATATGGATGGCAAACAGAGCCAACCCAGATCTGACAGCTTAATTCTGGAGTTAACTTGGAATCCATGTTATAATATGATATTATTATGTGATTTACAAGAATGTTTAGTCATGAATCTATCATGTATAAACACCTCATGTAGTAAATAAAAATTATAAAAATAAATATAAATTTAATACTCTTACATTAAAAATGACATATGAAAAGTATACTCCAGCGGAAACCATTTTAAAGCACAACATCTATTTTCACCTGTAGTGTTTTAAAGAGGGATGACCTAGAAACAATTCAGAGTGCATATAGAAATAGAAGGGGATGGAGCAGTTTCACAGTCAGCTCTTGATTATGTATTTAAATCGGATTTCATGTCCTATAGCATACATTATTGAATTTGGAAAAGTGTTCCTTAGCAAACATCTTTAAGAACAAAGCATTGTTGGTTAAATACATATTTAATGAACTAAACATACTCTAGTAACACTAGTAAATATTATTTTCAATAGTATTCCAGCAAAAAAATTCAACAGAATTTCAGTTATTTGGAGACTATGTCTACTCTAGACAGATAAAGTACTGCCTCAATTCAATGATACCACATCTTGACTGCATATACTTATGTAGAGTGCCGAGCTGGGAGCTACCAGTTATAACTAGAACTAAGGGTGATTAATACCCCCCACATGTAACCCTGTCTTGATGTGATAAGAGTAAGACATGACAAATGTGATGGGGCGTGACCAGGGTAATTCCTATATAGCCCCCACCTCTATCAGTCAGGCTATTACTAGTAATATATAGGCATCAGGATACATTTCCTGTAATAGGCTGTTATTTTTCTTATCAAAAGCAAGGGTTTCACTCTTGCCCAACTGCACATCAATTCTTCCAACCATGTTTAAAAAAATAGTACATATATTCTGTTAATTTTTATTAACTGGAGCAATGAAATAAGTCTTCTATATGTTCTAATGCAGCTTTTTGAAAACAAGCTCTATATATATCAACTGCAAAACCTTAGACCTGAGGCAAATATTATTGAGCTCAATAAATGCCTCTAAATTCTGAATAACATTCTCGGCAGGGAATTGAGTAAGACAATTACAGAAACACTTACTGAAATAATTGTTTATTAAAATATAAAACCTAAATATCATTATTTTATACTAATTTGATATAAGAACTATAAACTGTCAACAGTGCCTGTCAAATGCATTTCAGCACTTCATTTTCACTTGTCATGTGTTCTAATACTATCATAATTAAACCATTTTATGTTCTGATGAAGATAATTTCTAGAAATGTTATGTTTATTGGATAAAAATTTCACAATTATTTCATCAAAGTTTCTCAATACCTTTTACAGTAGGTTTGAAAGCAACAATTAACATTTGCAGTAATGTGTTAAGTGTTCTATTAATTCCCTAATGTATATTTGTTTGCTGCGTATCACAGAAAAATCTCTTATAAAAGCCATTTATTCATTAGTGTCATTTTATTTAAAGACAACCAAATACAACAGATGAGTCCTATCAATTTCCAGGATCAAGGTTTTATTTTTCTTAGATAAAAGCAGCTCATTCACAGCTGATCCGTAGAAATAAAAAAAAAAAAAAAAATCTATTCTCCCTCATTAATGTTGGTGAAGTCTTTTGCTTCCTGACAAAGAAACTTGGCAAGTATAGGTCATAATATATGGAAAAACACTATTTTAGTACACATAATTTCGGTGAAATCCGTTAACCCTTTCCCTCATAGAAGAAACCATGAAAAGACCTATGCAAACAGCATAAAACCAGATCAGCCTGTGAGTAACTTGCAGGCTGATCAGGTTTTATGCTGTTCGCTGCTCCTCAGTGGTCTGGAAATGAGGATTTTATAATTAAATCTGGTACGGTTTAACTGTGGTTTTCTGCAGATCAGGCTTTATGTGGTACCTATTGAGTGCGTCAAAATGAGTCTATATGAGGGAAAGGGTTAAAGAGATAATATGGTATCCCCGAAGCAGGTGCTTGTTGTACCACATGATATATTCCACAACATCTTCACCAGTTCAGGGTAGTGATTTCATAAGTTCAGCCTATGAAGTTACTGCATGCACAAAGAATGAATCTGATTAGCTAAGTGACCACATATGAAAAAAGAAAGAAAATCTAAATATAGGTTTAATAATTCTAAATATAGTTTCAATACTGTCTGTGACGGCATTGCCTGTGATTGGGAAACTACCCAATTTATACAATCACGGATGGTTGCACTGGGTGATAATGCATTTGTAGATGGGTATTTACAAATTAAAGACACATTATGATACACTAAAACCTGTGAACAAAGGACACTAAATGGAAATTAACAAGTGTTCTTTGGGACATATGTCACCTACTGAAGCTTGACAGAAAAAGTGTGATGGACAGATAGTAGATTCTCTATAAATTCAATGCTGGACTCCAGTCACAGGCCTTTGTACACAGGTAATGGCTGTTATTCAGAGGGTATATTCACTATAAATTCAATGCTGGAACTCCAGTCACAGGCCTTTGTATACGGGTTGGCTGTTATACAGAGGGTAGCTTTCTGTAAATTCAATGCTAGGTATTTCTTAAATTCAATGCTGGAACTCCAGTCCCTGGCCTATGTACTCAGGTAATGGCTGTTATTCAGAGGGTATATTCTTTATAAATTCAATGCTGGAACTCCAGTCCCTGGCATTTGTACACAGGTAATGGCTGTTATTCAGAGGGTAGATTCTCTATAAATTCAATGCTGGGACTCCAGTCACAGGCCTTTGTACACAATATCATGCTGGCTGTTATTCAGAGGTGACTGCTAATAATGTTGACTGTATAGTCCATAGTAAATCCAAAGTCAATGACCATCTGTGAACCAGCTGCTTTAAAACAACCAGTTAAAGTATTTATTTTTCTGGAATTGTAATATGGTATGATTGTGTATTATTGAACTGTTTCTCAACCACAAAAAAATGTTTTCTTTTTATAATTATTCTTTTTTAAAAATGTAGGCATTTTGATGCATTTAACTGTAAATTATCTTTTTTTTTCAATTTATTCATGAAGGATAAATGCACATGGGTTATCAAAACATATTAATTTCACACAAGTGTTTTACCTAGTATGGCCCAACTCACAAAACTGTACATTTAATATATGGACCAAACTGCAGTGCACTTAATATGGACCAAACTCCACAAAACTGTACATTTAATATATGGACCAAACTGCAGTGCACTTAATATGGACCAAACTCCACAAAACTGTACATTTAATATATGGACCAAACTGCAGTACACTTAATATGGATCATACTACACAAAAATTGTACACATTAGTATTGACCAAATTAAAAAAAACACACACACAAAAAAAAAATATACACTAAATATGTACAAAAAGTGGACCAAACTCCAGAAACCTTTACATCTAATTATATGGATCAAACTCCACAAAACAACTTCACTTAATATATTTTTTTATAGAAAAACAACAACAAAAAAAAAACAAAAAAACAACAAAAAAACTACACAATTGGACCAAAACTACTGCACAGTTATTTTTATACATTTAGTACAGATAGAATAGAGCTTCATTTATGGGCCATAATGATCTCACTATATCAATGAAATACTGTTGCAGTGATGGTTAACCCCCAAAGAACGATGTTTCACGTGCAGTTGTCGACAACGCAAAGGGACGTAGTGCAATACCTAATTTTCCCCCAGATAACAAAGTTTTAAAAGTAACTGACAGTTCAGTGATAAACCAAAAACATGATTGTTCTGCTTGCATTACATTTTTTTGCTGACGTATATTGTTGAAAAAAAAGAAAGAAATGACGCGCCGCTTTGAAATTAAGGTGAGTGGGAGTGTAAACTATATTAATGTTATCTTTTCCAAAAGTGCAATTGTTAATTAAGTTACAGAGGTGGGGCTGATTTATAATTCTAATAATATCCTTGTGTGATATAATATTGCTTTCATGTGAGCAGTATTTGGAGTGGGTGTGGGAAAGATTATTTGGAATACTACTTAGAATCTTAACAACATACTGTCATTGTTGCTTTTGAAATAAAGAAAATGATTGGAGCAATTACATTCATTTTCACCAATTTACCAATATTTTGATAATGTTTGTTTGTTGAGATTAACATCCAGCGGCAGTATTTCAGTCATTTGGAGACTATGTCTACTTCAGGCAGATAGACTCAGTCACTGTGCTGCCACACTTCAGTATCACAACGACATGTGGCACCACATCCAGCCACATTATCCTGACACCGGGCCAACCTGAGTCCTGGAACTACCCTTATATGCTGAGCGCCAAGCAACAGAACTATACCAGTACCACAAGGTCTGTCACCATTATACAGTTAGTGTTTTAGTACTGTTGAAGGGAATTACATATGAATACAAACATATCATGAAATCATACTTATTCACAAACCACTATGTAATGTACTGGGATCAAACAAGAAAACAAGATTAAACAAGAAACCTCTCTGGAATCAGAAACCATATGAGTGACATTATCCAGCTTAACAAATGATCACAAGTGCTTAAATTTACTATAAATCTCTTTTTTTTTCCACCAGTTTTCTGAATACTTTCCACTGCATCCTTATAGACAAGTATTTCACACACCCATGGAATTCAAACTTAAAACAATCAAAGGTCAAATGAAGTAACTTGAGCATGTTTTATCTTTAACTTTTCCGCCATTCACACACTTAAGATACTGATCTTGAAATTCACTTAAAATGTGAATTTAGCAACCTAATACTAAAGATTAAAACAAAAACTAGTGAAACAGATGAATAAATAGAGCAAGAGGATGGCCACAGTCAACACAAACAGTATATCTTCAGAAATCTGGGTTCATCAAGTGAATCTTTGAAAAAAAAGGGAGTAGAAAAACAAAAACACTATTATTTTAAGTACTAGACAAATTAATTTTGCAAACAATATACTTTCTTACAGGCACATCAAAGGGTGCATGGACAAACACTATTAAGTTACACACTTTAGATCTTGTATATTATGTGCCTATGATCATTGTGTCACCATTGTTCCTTTGTGTTAGTGTTTTGTGTTTTATGACTTTAAAGTTTCACTGACACCTTTGTTATGGTGGATTTTTGAAGTATTGATAATTGTATGTTTTTGCTTCTTAGCTCTGTTTGACGTAGGACATGTGTTGTTATTGTTTTCTTTACATGAAATGATCCTTATTATCATTTCCTTGACTTAATAGTTCATTTGTAGATCAATATAATCTTTAAGTATAAAATGTCATTTTCTAATTAGATCAACTTACAGACTTACCATAAATTGGCAAAATTTGAACATTAAATTTATTCACAAAATTAATTTAATGAGACACATTAGAAGCTGCATTTTAGGGGGGAAAAAATGACCACAGACCATCCTTAGTGTTATGTTGGCATAATTATGCTGACTTAATATCTGTTTCTATGGCAACATGGTCCTGTTGGACTAGACTGACTGTTTTTGCAAATGATGAGAGATTCAGGTGTGACAAAATTCTTGTATGGTATTTCTGGGTAATATATACTGGTCAAACGAAGGAATCATCAAACAGTATCTAATAATATGGTAACAAATAATAATATATATACAGAAAGTATGGTACACAGGGTCCCGTACACAAGTGGTCGCTTCATCATATCCTGCGGCTAAAGGTGAGACAGGGTTGCTGAATACAAGTTCATTAAGGTAGACTTGAAGTGATAATTAGCGGTCGCTAGTCGCATAAGACAAAAGTTGCTTAATAAATCAGAGATATATAGTAAATTCTTTTTTCGGGGTGGGGGGGGGGTGGTGGTGGTGGTGGTGGTGGTGGTAATAAAATGGTCGTTTAAGACAAAAAGTTGCTTAAAAGGACGTGATCGCTTGGACAAGTTTGACTGTAATAACATATAATTAAAAGCACTGATAAAACAAAACTGAATGAGTATAATTCTTATCAACAACATCATCTGCTTTAATGCCTTAAAAATGATGATCTTATTGGTAAAAAAGTCAATATCATCATCAGCAGCATTATCATCATCATCATCTGCTTTAATTCCTTAAAAAATGATGATCATACTAGTAAGAAAGTGCCAGTAAGAAAGTCAGTTTCATTATCACCACCACCATCATCATCATTACCACCACCACCATCATCATCATTACCACCACCATCATCATCATCATTATCATGCAATACATTCAATGGATAGTATAATGTCAGTCAAGCCTCATCTTCCTTCATTCATTTTATGGTCATGTTTTATAGCCTCAAGTTCACAAAATCAATGGTTGCATCTACATTGAAAAAAGGCCCCTCAGAAATTTACTGCAAGGCTAAATTCAATTTCATTGATCTTTGGATGAACGCCTACAGCTTCAAGTATAAACCTTGTTCAATGGATTTGAACAAAATTGGATACAGTGGACAGTGGTCTGAATATTGCCAAAATCTAGGTTTGAAAATGAGAGAGAAAAAGGAAGAGAGAGAGAAGAAACATGAAAGCATAAGATAACAGAGAGTTAGAGAGCAGGGAGGGAATGTGTGTGTGTGGAGAGAGAGAGAGAAAAAGAGAGAGACGCTGACAGACCACAAAAGAGGAGAAAAATAGAGTAGAGAGCATCAGTATAGATATAACCAGGTGTTTCCCGAATCAGTTAATGTGACATTATTTATTCCTATATTGCGATCAAGATTATGAAATATTTATATTACAAACTAGAGAGTGCATGAATTCAGAAAATCATAGTTCGTTAAATTTGTACAAAGAGATTAAAAATTCTTAGGAATTTAATTAAATTAGATAGTATAAAATATAAACAAATGATTGCAAAGATTTGTCTATTGTCACAAAACTAAATATTGAACTAAGTAGACATTCAAACATTATAAGGAGCTAGAGAAAATGTACTCCTCGTATTTTAAATGATATAGAGGAAGAATTCCATTTCATATCGAGATGTCCATTGTACGCAGATATACGTAGAAATTATATACCTCGATATTATGTTATAAATCCTAGTATGAGTAAATTTATTGATTTATTACAGACAGATAACAAATCACTCTTGGTTAAACTGGCAATAGTTTGTGTTAGGGCTTTTGAAATAAGGGAAGATTCTTGAAAATATACATCAAACGCATGTTCGATCATTCTCAAGGGTCTAGAATGCATTGTTTCACTTTTGTCTTCGTTTACATATACCTAATATTGTCTGAGAGTGTGTTTGTGTGTAGGGGGGGATGGGGGTGGGGGGTGAGTTTGTCGCATGCGTATGTTATTGATTGTATCATGATTGATGACAATGAGCTGTTTATCCTTAAGTCAAAGAATGAAGATTCTGTTCTGTTATTAGTGAGTAACATCTTAATTACCAAACAAAAAATGCTTCACATCTATTTCCCAAATATCAAACAAATTAATTTACATGAATTTAGAATTCTATCCTTAGTTAATTTCTATAAAGTCCAATCTGCTTTCTTACCTATAAAATTTGCTGACATATACATTTTCTTTTTTTTAAACATGCGATACAGACATGTTTAAAGTGTTCCATAATTACCTTTCTATCAGGGGGAAATTATCTTGAGACTTCCCTTCAAATAACTATAGGAAATACTCAGACCAATATGTTGTTGATGACTGCAGTACACCTAGTGAACCTGAATTGTGAACATTTTTCAGTGGTCAATCCTGCTTACATCAATTTTATGAAGAGGGATTATTGCCAAAACTTAGTGCAGTCCATAATGGATAGCAACAAGAGTCTCATTGACTATCTCTGGTGAAAAATGAAAAAAAAAAAAAAATCAAATGAGAATCTGTTTACAGCAACATAATGACACAAGGATGGATCTTTGCAGGTGCGATGAAATATTAAGGAGTTTCCTTTCTTACAGCTTCCAATGACTCTGATTTTGAGTTTGATGGGTTCCAAGAGAACACTGTTAATTTTGGAAATGTTTTATCAGTTCAAGGGTCCATAATACCAGAGTGTCTGAAACAATCTGGAATGTTATCGAATTGGGTTGAGATATTGTGTCCATACACATTTCTATCAAGTTTGATAAAAATCGGTTCATGTTCGTTAGAGTAGAGAGCCGACACTGTTAAATTAGCCATTTTTTTTAATCAATTCAAGGGCAATAACTCAAGAGTGCCTGAGATAATCTGACTGGTTATCATGCTCGGCTGAGATATTGTGCCCATATACACTGTAACCAAGTTTGGTATTTGTTAGAGATAGAGAGGGGGCACTGTTAATTCAGCAATTTTACATCAATTCTAGGGCCATAACACCAGGGTATCTGGAACTATCAGGCTATTGTGCATTTTCCATCAATTCAAGGGCCATAACTCTTGAGTGTCTGGGACAATCTGGCTGGTTATCGAACTTGGTCCAGATATTGTGCCCATATACACTGTGACCAAGTTTGGTATAGATCAGTTTATGTTTGTAAGAGTTAGAGAGCAGACACTGTTAATTCAGCATTTTTTTATTAATTCAAGGTTCATAACTTGCTGGCTGGTTGAGATATTGTGCCCATATACATTGTGACCAAGTTTGGTAGAGATCGATTCATGTTTGTTCAAGTTAGCAAACATCAGTTGGCATTGCTTGCCCAGCAACTGTAGGTGAATCCATAACGCGTCTCGTCTTTGATGGGAAAATAAAAATAGCAAAGAAGAAAGGCTGAGATTGAGCGTTATTGAAAATGGCAAATTCTTTTCATTAGATCATGAACAGTGTACAATGCAAAGCAAAAATGAGACATGATCAAATGTACTGCATGAAGACTGTGTTGAAATAACCTTCTAGATGACACCAATTACTTATAATTAGACTTGATTGCCAATCATTAACAGACTATCAAAACACATTCAATCAATAAATCATAAGGAATATTCCCCCAGCTTTAATTCAATTAGCAATAAAATGCATTTTGATTTGATTATCAAAGTATATCATCTCTGTCACATAGTCATGCAGGTCCTGCCACATCAACATAATTACATGTACACAATTAATCTGATGATAAAAAATTAAGATATTTAAATAATATAAAAAAAATATAGCAAAAACAAAATAAAATAAAGTAACTTAATACATGCACACATATACATATTTCAATGTATAAATAATACATGCATAACTTAATACACATGCAAAAAAAATCTACAAAGAATAACTTGATTAGCTTAAATTCTGCCTTATTACTATGAATAAACTCTTTGACTTGACTTTGACTTGAATGGTCAGGTAATTAAGCAACTTTTCAAATGGCTGTATAATTCAGTAATAAAACAACTGGTTGAAGAATTCACTGGCCTGAATTCTATTAATACCACGTAGCACTAAGTAATACTTAATTTCTTTCATTATGTACAAATACATTCCACCACTCCTGCTTAACCCTTTCCCTCATATAGACTCATTTTGATGCACTCAATAGGTACCACATAAAGCCTGATCTGCAGAAAACCACAGTTAAACCTTACCAAATTTAATTATAAAATCCTCATTTCCAGACCACTGAGGAGCAGCGAACAGCATAAAACCAGATCAGTCTGCGAGCAAGATCGAAACTTAAGTCTGGCTACATAACCTTTTTATAATTTGACTGGCTGACATGGTATAATTAACGGTGTAAAACCTGATCAGACTGAAAATTCACACACATTCTGAAACACTTAATAAAAATGTCTGAGCAAGAAATATAAGGTCCCATGAAGAGACAGATCATGAAGATAAATATTGGGAACAAGAAAAGAACTATATGCCTAGTAATTTTATTGGCCTTGTGCAATGAACCTGTGGCCATAGATTTCTTTCACTTCTTGACTTTGCTATATATCTATGCTGATAAGATGATCTTACAAAGTAAGATATATTTTTTCTGTCACATAATATAAATGTATTGCCTCCTCTCCATCCGCAGACATTTTGAAAATCTTAAAGAAAAAATATATACCTCTGAGAAAATTTAGACTCAGAAAAAATATTAGAGACAAAAATATAAGAAAAAAAGAAGAGAAAAATATACTCTAATAGATACTGCCATAAATCATCAACAGACGCAACTCTCTAAAAATGGAGGGAATTTTAGGTGATAAATGGCGGGAAAGTGACTGGTCCCCATTCATATATGAGGAAGCAGATTTCCATAATCAGTCACTTTGACATAACCAGTCTACAGTCTGTACAAGCCTGTACGATATAAAGACCATATATTCTCCCAGTAAAAATGCCTGTCAGTTTCAAAGTTAACGTTTCCTTTTAATTTCTCTGAAGAGTGAGTGAGCATGAATTGCTCGGAACTTGGTATTGATCTAAGCAGAGTGAAAGTAATGCAGGAAAAAGAAAACACCTACAGTGAAAAATCAAAGCGCTGAAGGCCCTTAAGTGTGTGTGTGTCTCAAATGAAAGAGTGTTTGAAGTGCTGCAAGTCGTTCACCAATAATTAAAGTCACTTTGATAACAAAAGAAATGCGGCATTCCTGTTCTTTCAGTGCTATCAGAGCTTTGATTTATATTTCTTGTAGTACCTTTTCTACAACAGACTCTATTCATAGGTTGAAGCAATTGTGCAAATTTTCTGCACAGGTCAGAGGCTCTGAACTCATTTCGGATAGTAGATATACAGGTTTAGGTCATTTTTTAGTGTAAGAAATAACCCTTGGAGATATCTGAGGTCGATAGATGGATGTGATTATTAGTATGTTACAATGATTTGTTTTGGACTTCACATGGGTTATTGTAACAGTCTAAAATGACAAAACACTGCACAAATATCAAATTTATTTGCGAGCCACCTTTACATCGAAACAAACTATATTTGTGCGGTTGGTAAAGTGATCATGTGAAAAAAACAGTTACATCATTTGATTGCAGTTACATCAGCATAGAAAAATAAATCCTCTAAGGCAATTTTTGTAGCCTGTAAGTATTTATTTTTGACACAGCATTGATTTTTCAGCATTTTTGCTTAATTCTAGTATACTTATGTTGTAGAGATATAAACAATTGTTTGATCATATTTACACTATTGAGAGGTAACCGTATACACCGGCAGATTAGGCACACTTATTTTCCAGATAGTTCAGGTTTATGGAGGGGGTGCGCCTTATATGATGATATACAGCTTTTCAGGTTTCTTTTTTCAATTACCGAGAAGTGAAATTTACCGGTATACGATCTCAGAAAATGGATATACTGAAAGTCAATGAATACGATAATTTGCCACAAAGTCTATACGAAACCATGATAAACAATACCAGATTATTGCTGTTGTTCTTATTAGTTATCCCACTGGTATATTTCATGATAAAATGATCGTGAGAAAATGAAACAACTTTATGGAAGCCAAATAAGTTTATGTTACGGGACCACATGATGTATAGGAGAAACTTGACAGGTGGAAATTGTTATGTTATGTTTGTTAGTTGGGAGAATTTTGACAGGTGACAATGGTCCCCAGTGTTAGAATGCAGGGACACGATTGAGTAATGTCATGTTATGAAAATGTGTCACCTTTATCCTACCCGTCGTTAATGTAACCGTCTAACAGTAATCTTATGCCATGTGTAAATAAAACGGTTCACCGTCTATCAAAATGTACATAGGCACAAATTTCAAAACAAGATTTCGCCGCATAGGATACGATAAGTGATTTTTTTTCTTCAAATAAGTTACCCTGAAAGTTAGGATGCGCCTTATACGTAGCTGCGCCTAATCTGGCCGTGTGTACGGTATTCAGTTTTAAATCTAAGAGAAAATGGGTTGAAAACATTGTATTATAGTTGGTGTGACTGATGTCACACACAACAAACAAGAGGGCCAAGATGGCCCTGAATCGCTCACCTGAGAAAGATGATTGCTTAAGAAATAAAGATGCTAGAGTGTAAAAAAAGTGAAATCTGGCATTTTTTTTTATAGTGAAAGGGATATAATCCTAAATTAACTAGCCAATATCAGTCATAATTGCGAGATTATGGTCAAAAACATTGTCTTAAAGTTTGAAGATGATTGCTAAAAAAAAGTGAAGACGCTTAAAGGTGTAAACAATGTGAAATCTGATTTTTTTTTTTAAAAAGGGACATAACTCCTGACCTAATTGGCCATAATCAAACTCGATTGAGAGATTTTGTCATGAACATTGGCTTAAAAGTTTGAAGATGATGTTTTAAAAATTGAAGATCCTAGAGTGTAAACAATGTGAAATCTTGCATTTTTTTTATATTAAAAGTGGCATAACTCCTGAACTAATAGGCCCATTTCAGCCACAAATGAATTCAATTAAGACATTATGGTCATAAACAATGTCATAAAGTTTGTAGATGATTGCAAAAAAAAAAAATGAAGATGCTAGATTGTAAACAAGGCAGTCCAAAGGACAGCTATATCCCCCGCCGCTGACCAAATATTAGAATTTGTTTGGTCATAGGATTATGTTCACCTTAACCTGGCATGGTTGTAGCAGACATAGAAGATCAGTTTAAGACAATTTAACTTTCCGGAGTTATGTATGAATCTCAGAATTCGGAGGCTCATATATTAAAAGTTTACTGACAAGTTTTACATGGGAAACAGTACAAAAAGTGAACATCAATGAAGTATAGGATGTGTTAGGTAACCACAAAATACATGTGTAACTCAATTAAAAACTTTATATATCATGACATAATTTGTATGATTGTGAACATGACATACTATTATTTACCGAATACAATAAATCACGAGATATCGAGATGACATGAAAAAGTGGAGGCTTAAACATTTGACCTTCAAGTATGACATTGACCTTGAGCCAGCATGACCGGCTCATACCTTCTGCACATCAGCTCAATGAGGTTAACATTTTAGCCGAGTTTGAAGAAAATGTGTCCAAGCGTTCATTAGATATGGAGCGGACACGAAAATAACATTTGACCTTCAAGTATGACCTTGACCTTGAGCCAGCGTGACCGCCTCATGCCTTCTGCACATCAGCTCAATGAGGTTAACATTTTAGCCGAGTTTGAAGAAAATGTGTCCAAGCGTTCATGAGATATGGAGCGGACAGAAAATAACATTTGACCTTCAAGTATGACCTTGACCTTGAGCCAGCGTGACCGCCTCATGCCTTCTGCACATCAGCTCAATGAGGTTAACATTTTAGCTGAGTTTGAAGAAAATGTGTCCAAGCGTTCATGAGATATGGAGCGGACACGAAAATAACATTTGACCTTCAAGTATGACCTTGACCTTGAGCCAGCGTGACCACCTCATGCCTTCTGCACATCAGCTCAATGAGGTTAACACTTTAGCTGAGTTTGAAGAAAATGTATCCAAGCGTTCATGAGATATGGAGCGGACACTAAAATGTTTCGGACAAACTGACGGACTGACGGACGGACTGACGGACAGACGGACGGACGAAGGGCATTCCTATAACCCCCCTCCCACTTCGCGGCGGGGGATTAACAAAGTGAAATTGGCATATTATGATATTAAAAGGGGCATAACTCCTGACCTGATTGACCGATCTCAGCCATAATTGAACTCAATCGATACATTATGGTCATAAACATTGTCATAAAGTTGGAAGATGATTGCTCAAAAGATAAAGTTGCTAAAGTATAAACAAAGTGAAATCTTGTATTTTTGTATTAAAAGGGGCATAACTCCTGACCTAATTGACCGATCTCAGCCATAATCAAACTAAATTTAGACATTGTGGTCATAAACATTGTCATTATGTTTGAAGATGATTGCTCAAAAGATGAAGATGCTAGAGTGTAAACAAAGTGAAATCTGGCATTTTTTGATATGCAAAGGGGCATAACTCCTGACCTAATTGACCAATCTCAGCCATAATTAAACTCAATCAAGACATTAAGGTCATAAACATTTTCATAAAGTCTGAAGATGATTGCTTTAGAACTGAAGGTGCTAGGGTGTAAATACCCCACATGACCCAATTTCCAACTTGTCCAAGATTTTATAGAGACAAACATTCTGACCAAGTTTCATGAAGATATGTCTTTAAATATGGCCTCTACAGTGTCAACAAGCCAAACTGTTGACGCACGTCGCATGACGGATGAAGGGCGATCATAAAAGCACACCTTGAGCATTTGTGCTCAGGTGAGCTAAAAAATTGTACATGTCCCAACATTAAAGTTTCAACTTTATAAATACATATGGATTATCTCCCCCTAATTTAAGAACACTTGAAAAACAACAGGAGGGCCATAGAGGCCCTAAATCGCTCACCTGAGTATAGGTTTACCCAAGGAACATCTGTACTAAAACATTTTGAAATCTGGCCAGTAGTTTTGAAAGAGATGATTTTTAAAGTTTTCATAATTCATTTCTTTCTATTGCCAATGCAATCAGAGTTCTACATGAATCAGGTTTTGTGAAGGTTCACCCAAAGATTATCTCTGCCAAGTTTAATCAAATTCTGTCCAGCAGTTTCAGAGGAGATGTCATTTAAAGGTTTCACTATATACATATAAGGCAAATTAGCCCCGCACTTGGCGGCCATGTTTTTTTATGGATCGAAATAATTTTAGCAATCTTGGTAGATGGTAACCCAAGGAACATCATTCTGTACAATAATTTTTTTTTTAAAGTTTTCGTAATTCATTTCTTTCCGTTGCCATGGCAACCAGAGTTCTATATGGATCAAGTTTATTTTAACAACTTCTGTGAAGGTTCACCCAAAGATCATCCCTTTCCAGCGGTTTCAGTGTAAACAAAGTGAAATCTGGCATTTTTTGATATGCAAAGGGGCATATCTCCTTACCTAATTGACCAATCTCACCCAAAATCGAACTCAATCGAGACATTATGTTCATAAACATTGTCATAAAGTTTGAAGATGATTGCTTAAGAAATGAAGGTGCCAGAGTGTAAATACTAAAATGTTGATAATGCAGGACCAACAATCATGGGATCACAAAAGCTTTGCTCAGATGAGCTAAAAACCTACAGGAACTTTTCCTCAGATCAAATATGTTTAACTGGCATTTGAATGACCTCAGATATTTGAATAATTCCTTAAAGCATACCCCATATCAATTATCTCAACATAGGTATATTGGTTCAATTTTTTTTCGGTGTAGCTGTATAATTTCGATTTCAACTCGCATCTTAAACCAATCAAATGTACGCTAACAGCGGTAAATAATTCTAAGCTGAATAAAAGGACTCCTGTTATTGGTTAACGCATCGTTATGGACTATAAAATTACTGTAAATAAGGGGTGCAGCTAGTGTATATCATTCAGCTTGGTGTTATTACTTTTCTTTTTGATGTAAACATGAAAGTATTTTCAGTAAGTTAAATACAATCCTTTTCCATCAATTGAGGAATGCTACTTTGTGAAAATGATTTAAAACAACAAAAAAGAATCCACCGTGTTATGACATGAAACCCCTTAATTACTATGTACAGTCCAACTTGTCTTAAGCAGCCACCTAAGGGACGACCCAAGATTGGCTGCTTAAGACAAGTTGGCTGCTTAAGACAAAATATGACTTCAGCCATATTTTAGGCGCACCTATATAATGTATATGTACTTATATGTACTTATGTATGTGTGCATGTTTGTTATTGTCTTTATTTATTTATTTATTATTATGTCTTCTGTATGTGTGTATGTTTGTTGGGTTATTTTTTTTATTGTAATTAATACCACTCTTTCTTTTTCTTTTGTCTGTTTTCCTTCCCTCTACCTCTCCTCTCTCTATTTTTTTTCTCTTATCACACCATTATCTTTTTTTTTCTATCTCTCATCCTA
>CM037777.1:19356076-19373314 GCA_021229015.1 Solen grandis | reverse complement strand
ATATTAAAATGAAATAGAAACCGTTAAATTTTGCAGTTTTAATGCGTTTAAACTTTAACATTGAAGATAATATCATAGATGATTTTTTTATATATACATGGAATAGAAATATTGAATATATTACCAGATTTATTCTGTTAACGTACTGCCGATGAATGTTAAGCATGCATAACAAGACTTGTCATTGAAGATGATGAATACCACAGATGCTGCTTTGACACTTTGAAAAACAAAGTTGTAATACACTTATACATAAATCGCAGACATAATATATTAAAAAAGGACATTAAATCAAATAGAATTAAGCCGATCACGACGTTTAAGGTATATGCCTGTAGGCATTGGTACTTAAAAATGTGCGAAGTTAATTCAAAAGCTGACCAAAGGGGACAAATCTCGTATACAGAGAGACCGATCGCATATAGCTTCTATGTGTCTGGAGATTTTGTAAGGATTCCTTTCCTAGAGAAATAACTCACAAAACAATTGTAAGAGCATAATACATACTCATCATATCTACCCTAGGCTGAATAAAGCAAAAACTATATAGCGAATTAAAATGAAGTAGTTTTTTTATGTGTAACAAATTCAAATAGGACACTTAATCCGTTTAAATTTCAATATAGTTTTCTTTAAACGCTGCTATGAATATTTTGTAACTTGTAAAATTAACATGTTTTTAAAAAAAAAACACATTGGTTCGTAATTATAAAAAAAAATCTTAAAAGACAAGAGAGTTCTTTGAAACGCATGTGTCACCTGCTGAAGCATGACGGAAATATTGTGACGGATAGAAAGACGGACGGATAGACGGACGGTCAGACGACGGAAAAAAGATCCCTATGTGTCACCTCTGCCTATACCAGGGGCCACAATAAGTAAATGCATTTGATATTTTTAGTCTGATTAAATAACGGAATGTTTTGTTTTTTTCATTACTATATAACATTATCATGAGTTATACTAATAATTCATATTAATTACAAGTCATAATTTTGAAAAACACAATGCAACGGCATATGACATAGATACACTGATACTTGACAGTAAGAAAACACTCGTGACAACAACTGAAACAACCTTAAAGATCATGGTGCGATATCACATTAATATTCGACCTACTATACGGAAATATACTGATGGAATTCACATGTTACCAGCATTCATAAAGAATATGATTTAAATCAATGTGAAATTGACGGTGATTAGTGATTATTTTCAAAAACTCAGATTTTTATATCATTGTGTAATCAAAGATTTGCTCACATATAATAAATATGAATAGTTCACAATATAGCCAATAACGGTATCTATACAAATAGCGTAACGGTAGAAACCAGTGAATGTGGCCGCAAAACAGAAGTGACCACTAAATGAAGTTTGAATATATAGCAAAATGCTATAGTTCGGTATTACATTAACTGACCGCTAAATGCAGGTTTTGCCGCTCAATACAGGTTGCCGCAATTACAGGTTTAACTCTTCATAAAACGTCATTATATGCTCAAGAAATGTATTCTGTTTGACTGATAGCTGTCGACTTGCGGTGATATAAGCGTTACAGTAAACCTCGTCGCAAAGATTATAATTTATGTGTACTTCATACCCGTCTACGTTTGCTGGTTCGTACTACAGCTATTTTGTTGGATTTTCCCATTCGTTTATCAGCAAATTCAAAGAAATTCTTTTTTGCTTTATACATAAACCTGTCGTCGTAAATCAGTTCAACAAAACTTAACCTGAATGCTAATATTTTAATATAAAACTGCAAACATTATACTATATTTTTCAATATATTATAGATCATGAATTAGACACTTAGTATCTAATTTAGGACTCAATCATTTTACGTCGTCACCTATTTATCACTTTTTACCACTGGACGCACTCAGACATATAATTTAATTTGTAAAATGTTAGTCATCGCCTTAAACGCTGACTTTAGTCATAAATAAGTCAAGCCATTAGTCAAAAAGTGCATATATGTCTTATTGAAAT
This sequence comes from Solen grandis, assembly GCA_021229015.1. NCBI lineage: Eukaryota > Metazoa > Mollusca > Bivalvia > Adapedonta > Solenidae > Solen > Solen grandis. The sequence continues at coordinate 19,371,316 of CM037777.1, read as the reverse complement.
CAACCATTCCGACTGTTTAACATTCTTTTCCATTCTCCAAGTCATTATTATGGTTGTTTTTGGATTAACGTCTCACGGATAGTTTTCAGTAATTTGGAGACGATGTCTACTTGAAACAGATATACTGCTGTCACACTGCAGTATCGCGCCCCAGACATGTGGCATGATACCACTATCCTGACACCGAGCCAACCGGTCCTGCAACTACCTTTATATGATGAGCGCCAAGCAAGGGGGCTATAACAGTTTTAACAACTTTGGTATGTTGCAGACGGGATCGAACCCAAGACCTCCTACTCCCGTTGCGGAAGTAACGAATATATTTTCTTTTGTAGATTAAGGGGCAAAAACGCTGACAAGGATATGTTAACTATATATGATTGGTCGCACGACTTGTTTTCAAACACTAAAACCGAGAAAACGCACCCCACCCCCTTACCTGATTTTCTTATAGGTACTGGCTTTCAAGAATAACTATTAAAATTAATTATGCATTTCAGATCCCTGTAGGAAGGCTTCATAATACAAAGCACTTTTCCAAGTACCCCAAAATGTCCTAATTTTTTAAAGAGACCCTTATCCCAGACCGAGTCAAAGGCAGCCTTGTGATCGCGAAAAGCTGTATAAACATTACTTTATTTCTCGACCTGACCTCAAATCCGCGTGGCACGTTTTCTCCATATCGTATATTATAAAAGTATATTTGATTTTAGGCTGGAATATATCGGCTACTTATCTGACGAAGTAATACCCAGAAAGAAACGGTAATCTAGGAATATATGTGTACAGTGCGTCTTGTCCAAAGGCGGTTTAAAAAGAAACTTGTTCGTTATTGTCTACAAGTGTACTCCATAATATACATTTAGCGTAAGCATTATTAGCTTTAGAAGTTTCTTCGTTGTATTGATATTGCGCATTGAAATCGGCTGCCAATATCATGTATCCCACCTGTGCGTTACAGTCAATTATTGACTGAATTTCTTCTAATACATTCTCATCATTATAAACGTTACTACATGCAGGCAAGTATATACAAAATATATAGAGAGAGGTTTTTAAGTCATCTAATATAATCTCAAACCCAGTAATTTTATAATTGCTAAAAGCCGGTATTTCTCTTATACAGGACAGAACAGTGGGAAAATGATTTCTTAAACACAATAGCTGCTCCGGATATGCCGCATTTTAAAAGGCCATACTTGTCAACATTTCAATTAACATTCACTATACTTATACAGTCTAAATGAAAACTATAGAAAAACAAACAACTCAAACAGATCTTGGCAAGAGCTTATATTCACTTATTAGAACTATATCATCATTCGGAGGATATAATGACTCTGCAGTTAAAGCAAATCAGATTGAATATTATGAAAGGATGAAAATATAGTTAATTGTTTACAAAGATTCAATATATATTATGACCAGATTTAGTCGTGATTAAAAGGATGGCAACTAGAAAGGATTCACTCCTATAACACAACACATAACAAAGTTATATTTTGGCTATATCACTTATTGTAAATCAATGTATTATGCACATAAATGTTATTATGTTAGGGGTTTTCATGCATGTTTCCTATTAAAGAAAACGATGGAAAAAATGAGCAATAGTGTATTTCTTCAGCCGATATAAAACAATATGTCAGTTAGCCTTAATCGGTATGATTTACCCATGTGCATGTCACCGCAACCTCAGGTATACTTATTTTTCGCTCCAGTCTAAACGGTAAACTATGGATTTACATCGTTCTTACAATGAAGGAACTCTATTAATATATTTTATTTCGAACTGATAAATTTTCTCTATCATTTAATATGTCTTTACAAGAGTTTGGTCTTATATCGGTTATAAATAAATACACAATAATCAAAACAACAAAATATAAAGTCCCTGAAAAGTAAAAACTAGATAAAATCTCTAATTTTAAAACTAAAATGATGAAATAGCTGATGCGTCACTGTATTAAAAAAGACACTATGCCACTTATTTCTGTATAACGTCGAGCCCTGATTTTTATTCAAACTCGTAAGAACATTTTCCCTGTAAAAAAATGACTCATAAGTTCGAATCCCAGTCTGATCTTAAGATTTCTAACAAATAACGAATAATTTCTCTCTACTTAGCATACTTGACACACAATTCGTCTCCAGATTATTCATCCCTATAGATAGATTACAATATCATACCTCAATTTCTAATTACAGACAATCTCATCATCATCAACCAAGTTAGACTAGCATCTCGCGCTACACTTTCATATTATTAGTCGAGGTCTCTATTTCATATAATGCTGCTTCTATTAAGTTAAAACATGTGTTTCATCTGGTGTTTTTAAATCATTCCCTTTATTAGGTTTAACCACATCATTCAACACAGTAAGAAATCATCGTATTAAGTACAGCTACTAGTGTGGTTAATTGTCCAATCAAAACCATGTTATATACTATCAATCAAACATGAGTCAGATATAAGTTACATTTTAATTCTCAACCTATACTCTCGTAGTATTCGCACTGTAGGATTTTACTCCCGGATAAGTTTAGGTTACAATCAACGAAATCACCTTTTCCTCCTCAGTAGAAATCATGATGGAATCATATATTGATATCTGTCGGAAGTATTACATTATATTGCACTTAGGAACACAACGTAGCCCTGGCATTCCGCGTTTTGTGTCTAGACGTGTTGGTTTTTTACAGTCACTGGCCTGTGCCGCACATTACCTTGAGAGATATCATTTAGTTATGTCGTTGTTAATTTATTTATAAAATGATTAATAAATACACGATGATCAAGACAAAAAATATAAAGTCCATAAAAAATAATGAATAGATAACTTCCCTTACTTTAAAACTAAAATGAAAAATAACTGATGAGTCACTATATTGGTAAAGCATTGCATAGGTCACATTAAGGTGAGGAAGAAGATAGGACTTCGAATTCATCCGAGTGGTTCCGTATGCTCAAAACAATATAAAAAACTAAAAGAATATAAAAACAGCAGAAAAATGCTCAAATCATTATCATTTGTAAAGATAAAAAAATGGTCTAGAACTTAATAAAGATTAATTCCACAAATAACATCCCTTATGCATTATTAAAATGGATTTGGACTGAAAACAATTGCATGACAGACATTGTATTAATTGGACCTTTTGATGAAATCTGAGTTCCTCATTTTGTTTTCTTCATCTTTATTAGCACACAATGACTATGAACAGTTCATTCTATAGACCGTTACAACAAATAGTATGTTTTCTGTGTAAACTTGATGATTAAGTAATATGGATGTTGATGAGTCACTACATTGGAAAAACACTGTATAGGTCACATTAAGGTAAGGAAGAAGATAGGACTTCGAATTACGTATGCTCAAAACAAAATGAAAAGCTATAAAAATATAAAAACAACAGAAAAATGCTGAAATCATTATCATTTGTAAATAGATAAAAATGATCTTGAATTTAATATGATTAATTCCATAAATCACATCCCTTATACATTATCAAAATGGATATGGACTGAATAGATTTGCATGACAGACATTGTATTAATTGCACCTTTTGATAATATCTGAGTTGCTCATTTTGTTTTCTTAATCTTTATTAGCATACAATGACTATGAACAGTTCATAATGTAGCTACGTTATTGTATTGATTCAACCATTGTAACAGTATATGGCATTATACTCGTAAACGTCTGTACAACATATATAATAGCAACCACCTGATGTAAGGCTGAAGGAAACACGCACAATATTAGACCAATAAACTAGATCATCTACCGTTACAATTAAAAGAATGTTTTATACCGTTACAATTAAACGTATGTTTTATACAGTTACAATTAAAACTATGTTTTCTGTGTAAACTTAATACTCAAGAAATATGGATGTTGATAACATTGAGGCGTATATACATATCATATTCTTCTTTTGACGTGATATTAGTGTGGTTTATAAGCATTTCAATATAATCAGAATATATTGAGAAACAAAATTAGGGTAACTGAAACATTTATATGGATCTGTTATTTTAATGCCTCAGAAGTAAGGGAAGTAAGGAAGTGTCATTACAGAGTGTAGATATAAGAAATAAATAACATCCTACTTACCCACTGCCAATGAAAAAAAAATTGCAATATAGAATATTAATATGAAATAGAAACCGTTAAATTTTGCAGTTTTAATGCGTTTAAACTTTAACATTGAAGATAATATTATAGATGATTTTTTTTATATATACATGGTATAGAAATATTGAATATATTACCAGATTTATTCTGTTAACGTACTGCCGATGAATGTTAAGCATGCATAACAAGACTTGTCATTGAAGATGATGAATACCACAAGATGCTGCTTTGACACTTTGAAAAACAAAGTTGTAATACACTTATACATAAATCGCAGACATAATATATTAAAAAAGGACATTAAATCAAATAGAATTAAGTCGATCACGACGTTTAAGGTATATGCCTGTAGGCATTGGTACTTAAAAATGTGCGAAGTTAATTCAAAAGCTGACCAAAGGGGACAAATCTCGTATACAGAGAGACCGATCTCATATAGCTTCTATGTGTCTGGAGATTTTGTAAGGATTCCTTTCCTAGAGAAATAACTCACAAAACAATTGTAAGAGCATAATACATACTCATCATATCTACCCTAGGCTGAATAAAGCAAAAACTATATAGCGAATTAAAATGAAGTAGTTTTTTTACGTGTAACAAATTCAAATAGGACACTTAATCCGTTTAAATTTCAATATAGTTTTCTTTAAACGCTGCTATGAATATTTTGTAACTTGTAAAATTAACATGCTTTTTCATAGTCATAAATTAAACGATTCTCAAAACAATGTATTCATTTGACTGAAAAAACACATTGGTTCGTAATTATATCAAAAACAAAATAAATTTTCGTAAAATCCACGTTTTATACATCTATAAAAGACAAGAGAGTTCTTTGAAACGCATGTGTCACCTGCTGAAGCATGACGGAAAAATTGTGACGGATAGAAAGACGGACGGACAGACGGACGGTCAGACGACGGAAAAAAGATTCCTACGTGTCACCTCTGCCTATACCAGGGGCAACAATAAGTAAATGCATTTGATATTTTTAGTCTGATTAAATAACGGAATGTTTTTGTTTTTTTCATTACTATTTATTACATTATCATGAGTTATACTAATAATTCATATTAATTACAAGTCATAATTTTGAAAAACACAATGCAACGGCATATGACATAGATACACTGATACTTGACAGTAAGAAAACACTCGTGACAACAACTGAAACAACCTTAAAGATCATGGTGCGATATCACATTAATATTCGACCTACTATACGGAAATATACTGATGGAATTCACATGTTACCAGCATTCATAAAGAATATGATTTAAATCAATGTGAAATTGACGGTGATTAGTGATTATTTTCAAAAACTCAGATTTTTATATCATTGTGTAATCAAAGATTTGCTCACATATAATAAATATGAATAGTTCACAATATAGCCAATAACGGTATCTATACAAATAGCGTAACGGTAGAAACCAGTGAATGTGGCCGCAAAACAGAAGTGACCACTAAATGAAGTTTGAATATATAGCAAAATGCTATAGTTCGGTAATACATTAACTGACCGCTAAATGCAGGTTTTGCCGCTCAATACAGGTTGCCGCAATTACAGGTTTAACTCTTCATAAAACGTCATTATATGCTCAAGAAATGTATTCTGTTTGACTGATAGCTGTCGACTTGCGGTGATATAAGCGTTACAGTAAACCTCGTCGCAAAGATTATAATTCACGTGTACTTCATACCCGTCTACGTTTGCTGGTTCGTACTACAGCTATTTTGTTGGATTTTCCCATTCGTTTATCAGCAAATTCAAAGAAATTCTTTTTTGCTTTATACATAAACCTGTCGTCGTAAATCAGTTTAACAAAACTTAACCTGAATACTAATATTTTAATATAAAACTGCAAACATTATACTATATTTTTCAATATATTATAGATGATAAACTTAGTATCTAATTTAGGACTCAATCATTTTACGTCGTCACCTATTTATCACTTTTTACAACTGACGACTCAGACATATAATTTAATTTGTAAAATGTTAGTCTTCGCCTTAAACGCTGACTTTAATCATAAATAAGTCAAGCCATTAGTCAAAAAGTGCATATATGTCTTATTGAAATCAACCATTCCGACTGTTTAACATTCTTTTCCATTCTCCAAGTCATTATTATGGTTGTTTTTGGATTAACGTCTCACGGATAGTTTTCAGTAATTTGGAGACGATGTCTACTTGAAACAGATATACTGCTGTCACACTGCAGTATCGCGCCCCAGACATGTGGCATGATACCACTATCCTGACACCGAGCCAACCGGTCCTGCAACTACCTTTATATGATGAGCGCCAAGCAAGGGGGCTATAACAGTTTTAACGACTTTGGTATGTTGCAGACGGGATCGAACCCAAGACCTCCTACTCCCGTTGCGGAAGTAACGAATATATTTTCTTTTGTAGATTAAGGGGCAAAAACGCTGACAAGGATATGTTAACTATATATGATTGGTCGCACGACTTGTTTTCAAACACTAAAACCGAGAAAACGCACCCCACCCCCTTACCTGATTTTCTTATAGGTACTGGCTTTCAAGAATAACTATTAAAATTAATTATGCATTTCAGATCCCTGTAGGAAGGCTTCATAATACAAAGCACTTTTCCAAGTACCCCAAAATGTCCTAATTTTTTAAAGAGACCCTTATCCCAGACCGAGTCAAAGGCAGCCTTGTGATCGCGAAAAGCTGTATAAACATTACTTTATTTCTCGACCTGACCTCAAATCCGCGTGGAACGTTTTCTCCATATCGTATATTATAAAAGTATATTTGATTTTAGGCTGGAATATATCGGCTACTTATCTGACGAAGTAATACCCAGAAAGAAACGGTAATCTAGGAATATATGTGTACAGTGCGTCTTGTCCAAAGGCGGTTTAAAAAGAAACTTGTTCGTTATTGTCTACAAGTGTACTCCATAATATACATTTAGCGTAAGCATTATTAGCTGTAGAAGTTTCTTCGTTGTATTGATATTGCGCATTGAAATCGGCTGCCAATATCATGTATCCCACCTGTGCGTTACAGTCAATTATTGACTGAATTTCTCCTAATACATTCTCATCATTATAAACGTTACTACATGCAGGCAAGTATATACAAAATATATAGAGAGAGGTTTTTAAGTCATCTAATATAATCTCAAACCCAGTAATTTTATAATTGCTAAAAGCCGGTATTTCTCTTATACAGGACAGAACAGTGGGAAAATGATTTCTTAAACACAATAGCTGCTCCGGATATGCCGCATTTTAAAAGGCCATACTTGTCAACATTTCAATTAACATTCACTGTACTTATACAGTCTAAATGAAAACTATAGAAAAACAAACAACTCAAACAGATCTTGGCAAGAGCTTATATTCACTTATTAGAACTATATCATCATTCGGAGGATATAATGACTCTGCAGTTAAAGCAAATCAGATTGAATATTATGAAAGGATGAAAATATAGTTAATTGTTTACAAAGATTCAATATATATGATGACCAGATTTAGTCGTGATTAAAAGGATGGCAACTAGAAAGGATTCACTCCTATAACACAACACATAACAAAGTTATATTTTGGCTATATCACTTATTATAAATCAATGTATTAGGCACATAAATGTTATTATGTTAGGGGTTTTCATGCATGTTTCCTATTAAAGAAAACGATGGAAAAAATGAGCAATAGTGTATTTCTTCAGCCGATATAAAACAATATGTCAGTTAGCCTTAATCAGTATGATTTACCCATGTGCATGTCACCGCAACCTCAGGTATACTTATTTTCGCTCCAGTCTAAACGGTAAACTATGGATTTACATCGTTCTTACAATGAAGGAACTCTATTAATATATTTTATTTCGAACTGATAAATTTTCTCTATCATTTAATATGTCTTTACAAGAGTTTGGTCTTATATCGGTTATAAATAAATACACAATAATCAAAACAACAAAATATAAAGTCCCTGAAAAGTAAAAACTAGATAAAATCTCTAATTTTAAAACTAAAATGGATGAAATAGCTGATGCGTCACTGTATTAAAAAAAGACACTATGCCACTTATTTCTGTATAACGTCGAGCCCTGATTTTTATTCAAACTCGTAAGAACATTTTCCCTGTAAAAAAATGACTCATAAGTTCGAATCCCAGTCTGATCTTAAGATTTCTAACAAATAACGAATAATTTCTCTCTACTTAGCATACTTGACACACAATTCGTCTCCAGATTATTCATCCCTATAGATAGATTACAATATCATACCTCAATTTCTAATTACAGACAATCTCATCATCATCAACCAAGTTAGACTAGCATCTCGCGCTACACTTTCATATTATTAGTCGAGGTCTCTATTTCATATAATGCTGCTTCTATTAAGTTAAAATATGTGTTTTCATCTGGTGTTTTTAAATCATTCCCTTTATTAGGTTTAACCACATCATTCAACACAGTAAGAAATCATCGTATTAAGTACAGCTACTAGTGTGGTTAATTGTCCAATAAAACCTTATACTATCAATCAAACATGAGTCAGATATAAGTTACATTTTAATTCTCAATAACTCTCGTAGTATTCGCCTGTATTTTCCCGGAATTTGGTTAATCAACCTTTTCCCCCAAAACCATGTTATATACTTAAAATAAATGTTTCTTCTAAGTGATGCATGTGTATAATTAATATTACATACATATATAAGGTATCAAATAGATATATAAACATCTTTTTCACTTTCAAATGTCAAAAAATATATGAAAAGGTTTTTATGGCTTGTACCTACCTACTTGTTTAATTTAAGAAAATGATGATGTCAGTGTTCATGAATTATACATAAACACTGTTAAAATTTGAATGATGTTATAAGTTATATCATTTTCAACTGTGGATGTAATTACTTCTATGTATTTGTATGTATTTATGATTTTTATCCTGTCAAAATCACGAAAATTGTACATCCACATGGGTCATTGACCTTCTGGAATAATTGAATAAAATCTATATAAATCTATATATTGATATCTGTCGGAAGTATTACATTATATTGCACTTAGGAACACAACGTAGCCCTGGCATTCCGCGTTTTGTGTCTAGACGTGTTGGTTTTTTACAGTCACTGGCCTGTGCCGCACATTACCTTGAGAGATATCATTTAGTTATGTCGTTGTTAATTAATTTATAAAATGATAAATAAATACACGATGATCAAGACAAAAAATATAAAGTCCATAAAAAATAATGAATAGATAACTTCCCTTACTTTAAAACTAAAATGAAAAATAACTGATGAGTCACTATATTGGTAAAGCATTGCATAGGTCACATTAAGGTGAGGAAGAAGATAGGACTTCGAATTCATCCGAGTGGTTCCGTATGCTCAAAACAATATAAAAAACTAAAAGAATATAAAAACAGCAGAAAAATGCTCAAATCATTATCATTTGTAAAGATAAAAAAATGGTCTAGAACTTAATATAGATTAATTCCACAAATAACATCCCTTATGCATTATTAAAATGGATTTGGGCTGAAAACAATTGCATGACAGACATTGTATTAATTGGACCTTTTGATGAAATCTGAGTTCCTCATTTTGTTTTCTTCATCTTTATTAGCACACAATGACTATGAACAGTTCATTCTATAGACCGTTACAACAAATAGTATGTTTTCTGTGTAAACTTGATGATTAAGTAATATGGATGTTGATTAAAATACATTGAGGCGTGTATACATATCATATTTTTCTTTTGATGTGGTATTAGTGTGGTTTATAAGCATTTCAATATAAGCAGTATATATTGAGAAACAAAATTAGGGAAACTAAAATATTTACATGGACCTCCGTTATTTTAATGCCTCAGAAATAAGGAAGTGTCATTACAAAGTGTAGATATAAGAAATAAATAACATCCTACTTACCGACTGCCAATGAAAAAGAAAACAATAAAGAATATTAAAATGAAATATATACCGTTACATTGTGCAGTTTTAATACGTTTACACTTTAACATTGAAGATAATGCTATTAATGTTTTATGTTTTTAATATATACATGCCATGCTTTTTCATTGTAATAAATTAAAAGATTCTCAAAATGATGTATTCATTTGACTGAAAAACACATCGGTTCGTCATGATATCAGAAACAAAACAAATCTTCGTGAAATCCACGTTTTATACATCTATAAAGACAAGAGAGTTCTTTGAAACGCATGTGTCACCTGCTGAAGCATGACGGAAAAATTGTCACGGATAGAAAGACGGGTGGACAGACGGACAGTCAGACGACGGAAAAGTGATAACTTTGTGGCAACTCTGTTACAACAGGGGTCACCATAACTAAATGTATTTGATATTTAGAGTCTGGTTGAATAACAAAAGGTTTTTTTTTTCTTTTTTCCTTACTATTTATTACACTATCATGAGTTATACTAATAATTCATATTAAATACAAGTCAAAATTGTGATAAACACAATGCAACGGTATATGACATAGATACACTGATACTTGACAGTAAGAAAACACTCGTGAAAACAACTGAAACAACCTTAAAGCTCATAGTGCGATATCATATAAATATTCGACCTACCATACGGAAATATACTGATGGAATTCGCATGTAACAATTCACAGCATACATAGAGAATATGATTTCAAATAATTTGAAATTGACGGTGATTAGTGACAATTATCAAAATCGCAGATTTTTATATCATTGATCACAGATTTGCTCACATATAATAAGTATGAATAGTTCACAATGTAGACAATAACGGTATCTATACAAATAGTGTAACGGTAGCAACCAGAGAAGTGGCCGCATAACAGAGGTGACCAATAAATGAAGTTTGAATATAAAGCAAAATGCTATAGTTCGGTAGTACATTAACTGACCGCTAAATGCAGGTTTGCCGCTTAATACAGGTTGCCGCAATTACAGGTTTAACTCTTCATAAAACGTTATATGCTCAAGAAATGTATTCTGTTTGACTGATAGCTGTCGACTTGCGGTGATATAAGCGTTACAATAAACCTCGTTGCAAAGATTATAATTCACGCGTACTGCATACCCGTCTTCGTTTGCTGGATCGAACTACAGCTATTTTTTATTGAATTTCCCATTCGTTTATCAGCAAATTCAAAGAAATTCTATTTTGTTTTATACATAAACTTGTCTTCGTAAATCAGTTTAACAAAACTTAACCTGAATATTAGTATTTTAATATAAAACTGCAAACATTATACTATATTTTTCCAATATATTATATATCATGATTTAGACACTTAATACCTAATATAGGATTCAATCATTTTACGTCGTCACCTTTTTATCACCTTTTACCACTGAATGCACTTAGACATATAATTCAATTTGTAAAATGTAATTCTTCGCATTAAACGCTGACTTTAGTCATAAATAAGTCAAGCCATTAGTCAAAAAGTGTATATATGTCTTTCTGAAATCAACCATTCCGACTGCTTTCGCCAAGTCATGCAATATAAGTAAATTATGTTTGTTTGTTGGGATTAACGTCTCAAGGATAGTTTTTATGTAATTTGGAGACGATGTCTACTTGAGACATATACTACTGTCACACTGCAGTATCGCGCCGCAGACATGTGGCATGATACCACTATCCTGACATCGAGCCAACCAGTCCTGCAACTACCTTTATATGCTGAGCGCGAATCAAGGGAGCTATAACAGTCTTTACGACTTTGGTATGTCGCAGACGGGGATCGAACAAAAGACCTCCCACTCCCGAGGCGGAAGTAACGAATATATTTTCCTTTGTAGATTTAGGGGCGAAAACGCTGACAAGGATATGTTAACTATATATGATTGGTCGCACGACCTTTTTTAAACACTACAACCGAGAAAATGCACCCCACCCCTTGTCTGATTTTCTTATAGGTACAGGCCTTCAAGAATAATCATGAAAATTAATGATGCATTTCATATCTATGTAGGAATACTTAATAATACAAAGCACTTTTCCAAGTACGCCAAAACGCCCCTATTTTAAGAAGAGACTCCTATCCCAGACCGACTCAAAGGCTGTCTTATGGTCGCGCAAAGCTGTATAAACATTACAGTCTTGGTGAAAACTATAGAAACAGCTCAAACAGATCTTGGCAAGAGCATATTTTTACTTATTAGAACTATATCAATATTCGGAGGATATAATGACTCTGCAGTTCCAGCAACACAGATTGAATATTATTAATAGATGAAAATAAAGTAAATTATTTACAAAGATTCAATATATATTATATACTAGATTAAGTCGTGATTAAAAGGATGGCAACTAGAAAGGATTCACTCATATAACACAACAAATAACAAAGTTATATTTAGAACTGATAACCATTATCTATCATTTAAAATATCTTTACAAGAGTGTGTTCTTATATCGGTCATTAATAAATACACGATAATCAAAACAAAAATATAAAGTCTCTAAAAAGTAATGACTAGATAACATCCCTAATTTTAAAACTAAAATGATAAAATAGCTGATGAGTCACTATATTACAAAAGTCACTAAGTCATTTATTTCTGTACTACGTCGAGCCCTTTTATGTATTCACAATCGTAAGAACATTTCCCTGAAATTAATGACTCATAAGTTCGAGTCTCAGTCTGACATTTAGATTTCTTACAAATAACGAATAATTTCTCTCAACATACTTGACACACAATTCGTCTCCAGATGATTCATCCCTATAGACTGATTACAATATCATCCCTCAATTTCTAATTACAGACAATCTCATTATTATCAACCAAGTTAGACTAGCATCTCGCGCTACACATTCATATTATTAGCCGAGGTCTCTATTTCATATAGTGCTGCTTCTATTAAGTTAAATAATATGTTTTCATCTGGTGTTTTTTAATCATTCCCTTTATTAAGGCTTAGCACATTATTCAACACAGCCAGAAATCATCGTATTAAGTACAGCTACAGGTGTGGTTTATTGCCCAAACAAAACCATGTTATATTCTATCAATCAAACATGAGTCAGATATGAGTTTCATTTCAATTCTCATCTTATGCTCTCGTAGTAATCGCACTATATGATTTTACTCCAGGATTAGTATAGGTTACAATTAACGAAATCCCCCTTTCCTCCTCAGTAGTGCCGAAAGTATTACATTGTATTGCACTATGGAACATAACGTAGCTCTGGCATTCCGCATTTAGTGTTGGTTTTTAAAAGGCGCTGTCCTGTGTCGCAAATTACCGCGAGCGAAAACGTTAGTTATATCATTGTTAACTTGTTTATACGGTCATGAATAAATACACGATGATCAAAACAAAAATATAAAGACTCTAAGAAATAATGACTAGATAACTTCCCTAATTTTAAAACATCATTCGGTGCAGGATAGATGGTGATATAAATTTATTCATTTTTACTTGTATGTTTACAGGGCTAAAACGCTGTAGCAATGAAGGAAAACGAGCATAAGTTTTGGATTGATCATTTTAACATCCCGACTGTTCCGTTATCTCTACAATAGAGATATAATTCTAAATAAAAAAGATCGTTTCGTTCATAACGACATCCAATTTGTCTTTCAAATATTTTACTTAAATTAGAAAAGTATGTGTCACAGTACCGATTACTCGCAATAGGGGGAGAATAAAGTGTATACGGACGGGAAGCTCGGTCGGTAGAGCATTCGCCCTGTAAGCGAAAAGCCCCAAGTTCGAGTCCGGGTCAGGCTGCACATTTCCTCACCCTGTCACCTATAGGTCCAACCTTTTCAATTATTTCTTTTCGACCTTGTTTATTTTTTTTTAAATAATATTGATCAAATCTTTGTACATGCAATACACAAAACCTAGGCGATGTATAAGTTCCTTAGGTTTAATGTTTTTCTAGTCTACAGCGAAAGAACATAAGTCATGCTTATTTAACATTGTTTCCACCGGTGAGTATGTGTATCTTAGTAAAGGACATGGAAATTTAACTATTAAACTTAATCTTTACTTTCACCTAAAACCCGTACAGCTCACTGACACTTAGAAATGTGGCACTTCTTCCAATAGATGTCATCCGGAACTCGGCAAATGTGGGTTTTTCCCATCTTATCCGGGGATACAAACACACGATGCACTGCATTCACAACAGAACAAGTAACTGGTGTTGTATGCAACACATAAAGTCCCCTACCGGCTCCACCTTGACTCAATATGGTAATCAATTCCATTTTTTGCCATATTTTCACTATTCCCGTTACCATAGCAACCACAATTTTAGATGAAGAACAAAAATAAAATGACGTGCATAATCTACACATTGCCATCTAGTCATATACCAAGTTTCATCAAGTTAGCTTGCTTAGTTATCGCGTGATCCCATTTTTTGCCATATTTTTACTATTTCCGTTACCATAGCAACCACAATTTTAGTCGAAGAACAAAAATAAAATGAGGTGCATAATCTACCCATTGCCATCTAGTCATATAGCAAGTTTCATCAAGTTAGCTTGCTTAGTTATCGCGGGATCCCATTTTTGCCATATTTTCACTATTTCCGTTACCAAAGCAACCACAATTTTAGTTGAAGAACAAAAATAAAATGACGTGCATAATCTACACATTGCCATCTAGTCATATACCAAGTTTCATCAAGTTAGCTTGCTTAGTTATCGCGGGATCCCATTTTTGCCATATTTTCACTATTTCCGTTACCATAGCAACCACAATTTTAGCCGAAGAACAAAAATAAAATGACGTGCATAATCTACACATTGCCATCTAGTCATATACCAAGTTTCATCAAGTTAGCTTGCTTAGTTATCGCGGGATCCCATTTTTTGCCATATTTTCACTATTTCCGTTACCATAGCAACCACAATTTTAGTCGAAGAACTAAAAATAAAATGATGTGCATAATCTACACATTGCATCTAGTCATATACAAGTTTCATCAAGTTAGCTTGCTTAGTTATCGCGGGATCCCATTTTTGCCATATTTTCACTATTTCGTTACCATAGCAACCACAATTTTTCTCTAGCATATACAAGTTTCATCAAGTTAGCTTGCTTAGTTATCGCGGGATCCCATTTT
>CM037777.1:19305976-19355976 GCA_021229015.1 Solen grandis | reverse complement strand
ACGATGAGGGGTAGTCCGATGCTTCGATAAAAACGTATTGTAGCATGTCCCAATTAGTTGCAGTACATCCCCATAATGAGGGTTTTGTGATGAAAAAAATATTTCCACATTCTTGTTTTAAAGCGCGTTAAAACGTTAAAAATACTCCTTTGTTTGGGGGTTTTCAGACGTGAAGAAATGAATGTCATGTTTGTCTGAAAATTCTGAAAGTCCTTTGTTCAAAAATTCTGGGCCTTTGTCTGTTTGCAAAGAGAGTGGTTTCGGCCTTTTTTTAAAATAATAAAAGGCTTGGTACTCTTTCCTTTTGTAAATGAGGGTATTCCCCAAGATATTTTGAAAACAATCAATGACAACGTAAGTACGATAGGGAATTTCTTTGTAAAACTTTGTATATCTGCGGATCATTTGCCTTTGATATCGATACCCCTACCCTCTGTCAGTCGAAATTTTCGTCGTTTTTTTTTATGAAACGTGTGGTTCTTTGACTTTCAACATTCGTACATCTCTAAAGGATAGATTTCAACGTTTTTTGCGCCTTGTGAGCCATTTTCCCTCCAAAACTCGTAGGATTTCAGTTTTAAAGTCATCAAAGTAAGGCCCTTCTTTGTGGGGTTCCCACAAAGGGGCAAAATTCCGGGGTTTTTCCCTTTTTTAATGGTCCTTTTTTTTGATGTAGGGGGGTGGCAAAATCATAAAATTCTCTCCTTTTTTTCTTAAATTCTCATCGGGTGTTTGTTGAAATTCCATCGCGTTTATTCCCACGACTTTTGTGGATTTTGACCTCTCTCAGTCCTCTAGAAAAATTGTTCCCATCCTCGGGTTTTGACCCTTTCCCGCGTCGAAGTAATCATTACCAGATCAAAAATTTTTGAACCTTAAGGGGTTTTCCCATAAAATTCTAAAAGGCATTTTTATAAATTTAAGGAGGGGTTTTTCCATTTTTAAAACAAAAGAGGCCTTTCCCCGCATGGGCGTTTGGGAACACTGTCTGAATTTTATCTTTCAGGGCATCATTTTTTTCCCTTTTTTTCAGTCATTTCTTGTTTTTTTCAGCCATGGTGGTTGAAGGGGTTTTAGTGCTTTTTTATTTTGGGCATTTAAAGCGTTAATACTTCTCCCAAAATTTTTGTGCTTTTTTTTTACTAGACAAAGATTGTCGCAAAACTGATTCTTTTTTTTTCTGTAATGATGAAGTCTGATCACTTTAGGGGTGGGGGGAACCGAGGTGTTTTCCTTCTTTTATCGATTCTCTTCCACAACCAACGGAACATAGGCCATTTCTTTATATTTTCCCAATGATTTTACAGCAAGAGGTATAATTTTTTTTGGTAAGAGTGGGCAAGTGCAAAGGGAGAAAACCCTTTCGATTGAGAGATTTTTTTTTTTCGAACATACTTTTTGGTCGCTAACTGTCGCTAACGCTAACAGTTGTCTCTTAAAGAATCGAGCTTTGGGCCCCTGAAAATGGTCATTGCCCTTTTTTAAAAAGGTTTGGGGAAAACATTTTACAATACAATCCACCAAAACTTTTTGGGGCTTCTTGAATAATCTTCTTTCGAAATTTGGGGGGGAGGGTTCGTCAAAGCAAGCAACATTTTGCCAAATTTACGAACGGTGGGTTTTTTTGCACTTTTATTACAAATGATGATGAAAAGTTTGGGCTCTTTTTTTTATACCCTGTTGAAGGGTTGAAAGCGATATTTCCGCTTTCCATGGTCCTGAATTTCTCATCGAGTAACGCATAGGGGAAAGGGGGAAAGGAGACTTGGGATTGGGAAAATCTTGTGGATGTATGAGGATGAAAAGCCCACTTTTAAAAAATTGGAAAGGTCAAACATTTTTTGTCGAAAGTAGGGGTTTTTAGAAAAACCCTCATTTATCCTTGTGTGTACCCCCCAACCCCTCCAACTTTTATTAAAAAGGGGGGGTAGATGAGGTCAGTGGAAGAATTGGGCCCCAAATGGTGATGTTTGGATGTTGTCCTGATTAAATACGTCGAATCGTATGGGGGCATTTGTGTTCCCTTTATCGAGCGTTTTCTTTTTACAGGAAATCGATCATGGGCAAATTTTGCTTTTTCCTGTTTTTTCCTTACTGGGGACTTGGTTTGGGTTTGGGTCTTTTTGGGTTTTTGTCGGACCGTTTTTCCCGGCGGGGACTTTGTTTGGGTGGTTTTTTTTGCTACTACCAAATTTTCTCAATTTGGTCCCTTCCTCGAAGAGGGGCGAATGATGTGCCCCCCAAAAACCTCCCCCCAGGTTTAAAATAAGTTGTCGTTTTTTGGTCAGATCCACATGTTGATCACTAACTGTCTTAAAATGTCTTTTTTGCGTTTCCCTAAAAATCTCGCTGTTTGGCACGGTTACTTTTTTCTTAAGATAGTCGTGCGCAAGGGGAACCTTTCACCCCTTTTGTTAACCCATTCCCGTCTTGTCCTTTCGTTTGGGTTTTTTCCCCAATCACGATTTAAGCTTTTATCATTTTTGGTGTGTTTTCCTGTAGCTTTATCCTTAATGTGATCGGGGTCATTTTTCCGTCATTTTATACGGTTTTTAAAGATCGGTCCTCGATCTTCACCCTTTTCCCCCGTGGGAACACTCTGTTTTAAAAGATTCTGGTCGGGGGTTCTGGATGAAATCAATGATAAGATATCCATGAGGGGTAAGGGTTTCATCTTATACCCCTCAAATTGGGTATTTTTTGGTTTTCAAGTGTTTTTTATCTGACCTTATTCTTGTGTTTGAAATAATACCCGTAGTGTGGGATTCAGCGATGGTACGACTGCCCTTAGGTTGGGAAAAGTTTTGTTTGTAAATGACAGTGCTTTCTATGGTGTCCCTTTCGTGTGAAAATAATTTATTTTTCCCTATCTTTTTTTTTCCAACTATCATCAAATATGACGAGGGTGGAAAGGGTTTTATCGCTATCTCTTCTCATCCCCAGGGATACCCTGAATGAATTTGATGCTTCACGTTTTGTAATTTTGGTACACTTTTTCCCTTCTTTGTAACCAACATTGTTTGGTACACTGAAAAATCGGGTTTTTTACCAATAAGTTTTTTTTCAAGAGTTTTTCCTGAACCACTTGGCCCTAATAAAATGTTATGGGTGTTGAAAAGTAAATATTTCCATGATGGTCAAAAAATAATAAAACATTTACAGACAACATTTTTTTTATACACTAGAAATAAAACTTAACAAACCCGTCAAAAAAGAAAATATGACAACTCATGAATCGTCTTTCTTTTTAAAATATCCTTTCCGGGATTCGGTATATCCCCGCATTTAAACCCTGCACATTCGTCAAAACGTTCCCGGGTTGTCTTTAAGCCTGTTTTTTGATTTAATTCCAAGTACACAAAAGCCCAAAAAACAGCCTACGCCCTGTTCCGAAATTGGGGTTATTTTTTTTTCGTAGTAAGTTTTTCCCCTTTTTTGGCTTTCATTCGTCTTGCATCTCTGGTATATCTTATTTTGTAGGTGTCCCAGAGGGGTTTGTCTCCCAACTCAAAACCTTTTTAATTGTTGAACGGACTTGAAAGAACTGTTCACTAAGATTTTCCTCTTTGTTGAAATTGCGGGGCATGTTTTTCCAAAAAAAAGTAAAAATTTTCCAATGATAGGTTTGGGGGTCAGTAAATGGAGTTATCCCCGGTGTGGTTCCGGTAGTAAACGGTTCGTTTCCCACTGTATCAAGTTTAGGGGATCAATTTAGTACCACACAGGTCGGGTTTCGTAGAGGTTGTAAATGGCAAAAATCCCTTGAAAGACCCCACTTTTTAATGCTTGGGAAAATCAGCCTCGTACACACTAAAGATATCATAAACTTTGGTTTTAAAAAGAGGGTTCCCCCATTCTGGTGAATTTTTCGTTTTCCAAAGCGCTGTGCCCCAAATAAAAAATAACCGTGCAAAATGCAGCATTTCTCTTTGCTTTAAAGATTCTGTAGACATCTGTTGCATTTCTACTGTAAAAGTTCATCGGAATCTCGTAAGTTTCCACCACGTTTAGGCTATGCACACGATCAAAGCCAACTGGTTATCGGTTGGTAACCCACGGCACTGTCTTTATTATCCCGACCCCGCGTTTTGTATACACTGGGGAAGTTTGTCGTTCTCCTTCCTTTGCGATTTCTTGCTCTTTTATTTGGGTTTTTATATTCGATGACTGTTTATAAATTTTTCGATTTGTACACATCGACCATTCTTAAATTGATTTTTGATAGTTGTAATCCAAATGATGCCTTTTTTTCTTTTCATTTCTGATTCGATTTCCTTTTTTATCGATATAATCAACCCATAGTTTTTTTGGCCCTAATGCCCGGATTTGACAGCGTCCCTTGGGACTTATCCTCCACTTTCCCAAAAGACTCTTTCAATTGGAAAGTTTTATGGTCAGGGTCATAGGTGTAAAAAACAACTGTCTTGTCAAATACGTACCCGATCTCCAAATTTTTCCAAATGGGTGTAAAGTTCAAGTGAGCAAAGGACGAACGAAGGCGTACCTGGGTTTGAAGATAAGGGGCTGTGTTTCTTTTCACCGAGTAATTTACCAACGAAGGTCATGATCGAAAATTCGGGAAAAATGCACAGTGAATACTCGGGGATGGATACACCGGGTTTACCCTTTCCTACTCACTTGGTTTTACATTGTTTTTTGCATTCTTTCCCCAAAAACAGTTCAAAATGGTTTTGGAAACGCTCTTTTTCCTTTTTTCTTTTTTAGTTGTCAACCAATACCCTCTATCTGAAAGAAATTTTGTTTAAAAGGGGGTTCATCACTTTTATTTTTACCCAATTAGGGTTAAACCATTTGCTTCTTTTTCAATTTTAAGGATTTGTTAATACTGTTTATACCATCTTTACTCCTGTGTCCCTTTCCAATTTGGGAAATCTCCAATTGGTTTCCCCCCAAGGCTTTAGTATTTCCCATGGGCCAGGGACCCGTCAACATGCGTTTGTACAAATGTGATTGCTTTTTTTACACTCTTCCTCAGCACAGGGACGGCACAGGTAAAGATATTTTCTTGTTCATGAATGGTAGGGGCTGGTAGCCCCCAGGTTTGTGGTGGAAAAAACGACATTTGTTAGTCCCCTTTACTGGGTTTTTATTCAATCATCTCTTGATTAAATTCGGATGTCCACGGGGATGTTTGTACTTTTTCCGAATGGATCAGTGACAATGTCGCATACTTAATTTTCCTTGGGGGGTTTTATCCATTCATGGTACAAATTTAAAGGGATTGGTTTTGTCCCCCAAACAAAAACATCCGGGAAAAAATAGGTTTTTGGAAGGGGAAAAAAACGTTCACGTACTCTTATTTGGTTTAATCTTGCATTTTTGACAAAGTCACTTCCCCCTTAAACGGGTAACCTTTTGAGACAATCTTTTAACCGAAAGGTTTTGGCTTTTATAATCTCCATAGTTTGAAGTGTGTTTAACCGTTTTTTTTCACTGTCTTCCCCTTGGGGAAAAATTTTTTGGGCATCCGTGTGTCCCAAACCCCCCGAAAATTTGTATGGTGTTCGTTCCTTTGGGAATCCGTCAAGTAATAGGTCCCAATTTTTACTTACCCCCTTTTAAAGCATGGCGAATGTGCTTTTCCAATGGAAGCGTTTTTTTCTATCCAAGAATCCTTTGATTGGTATGGTTTTGTTTGGATACCCTTTTATCGAGATTACAGCCAAGGTCTTTGGAGCTTGAATTTTTACGCCAAACTTTGTTGTACACTTGAGAGATGGTCACTTCCCGGGGCGGGCAATTTGGCACTGGCCCAAAAGTTCTTTCCCAAATTTTCCCCCAACCCCGCTAAAAATGTCCAATTGATTTGCATACTTTTGCATTTTTAACTGAAATGAAACCGCCTTTTTGTGCCATTTTCGAAACGCCCTTTTAGGTTTATGCTTTTGGGGCTGTAAAAAATGTAGGGGGGAAAAGTCTCCAATTAGTCTTGGTATTTTTTCCCTTTGGTAAAATGGAAAAAACCCTCCTTTTGCCATCTCATTTAACCAAAAAAGGTCGGGGGGAATCGGACAAACTGTTTAGAAAACTCAGTAGTCGATGAATCTCACTTTAGGGCTTTCATCAGTAGAAATTTTTCTTCCATTCTGATCAATTCTGGTTTTACTGTTCATGTGCAGTAATCCTCAAAATAAATGTGATGATCCCTTTTGATTTGGCAATCACTTGGTACCTTTTTAAGGGGGTTTTAAAAACCCTCAAAAAATTCTGACAAAGGTTTTACCACGAAAATTTTTTTTGGGCCACCAAGTTGATTTCTGCACGGGTTTCCATGGTTTGACACAAAGTCTCCAAACATCTGAAACCCAAAAAATTTGGATTTTTCACCCAAATCAATGGGCATCAAATAAAAGAAGATAAAAGGGGAAGTCGGTGACTTCATTTCTCTGGTTTTTTGTAGGGGGATAAAACTGGTTCGCTCCAAACTTTCTTGCAATACTTATTTTTTCTGCCAGGAAAAGGTTTTTTTTCCCCAAACCTTTTCCCCACGGGGTTTAAATTTCCCTACACTTTCACAATTTTTTTTAAATTTTCCGGTTTCGTTTGGCGATCAAACTTTTTTTGATATGAAATGTTCTACCCGTGCCCAAGGGGAAAAAATCCTTCTTTTGGGATAGTGTCGAGGGTAACACGACAAAATTCTTGCACAAGGGCTTCTCGTTGTTATAACCGTGTTACGTTTTTAAAATAGTGCACCCGGAAACCCTGTCGAGTAAGCAATCATAATTTTCAGATGAAAAAGTAAATCACTTTTCTTTTGTTGTCAGAGGTGGGTTTTTTAACAACCGTGCATTTTCTCAAATTGGGGCCCCACTTTGACCCAATAGTGGGGAAAAGGGGGGGCTTGAATCTTTTTATTTTCTATCCCCAAAATTGATTTGGCTAAACCCACACTATCTAAAAGTCTTGGCTTTTGGCTTTGAAAATTTTTTCAGATTTCTCTCAAATGCCATCCTTCTTCCGGCTGTATCGTCCTTTTTTGGGTTTTTCTACCCTACCCCAATTATCGTGTCAAGAAATCTGTCGTGAACATTTTTATTTTTCCCCTACTTCGTTTGATTTGGGGCATGTTTTTCAATGCTTAGGGCGATAAAAGTTTTTTTGTTTTCCCCCCCCCGGGGCAAAGACGGTCTTTTTTAATGGGGCCCCCTTGAACTCAAATTTGGTTTTTTGTGATTTTCCTTATTTGTTCAAATATTCCAAATGTGTTTCATTCCCAAAGGAATGTAAAAAGGTGGGGGAGATTTAGGGGAATACGAATTTTATCGTTGTCATTCCCGGTTTTTGTATAAGTTTACATGTCATTGAAAAGTTGATGTGAAATTTAAACGGTTTTTTATTCTTTCAAAAAAACATCGAAAGGGCCTTCGTTTAAAAATTTCTTTTAAATTCTCTGTACCTGGCTGTATGGAAAAAATTTCCCCCAATTTTTGGTTTTTGGGAGGGGGCTCTCATCGTCTTTTTCATACCACTCGTTTTGTTTAAATAAGGAGCAAACTTTTTTTTACATTTAAGCTCCCCCCCCGATTACCAAAATGCGGGGACCCTCCCCTTCTTTACCCAAACCCCATTCAGATGCTTCCTTTAAATGACCGCCCAAAAATTTATTTGGGGAAAGGGAAAATACAAGTATCTGCAACTGAAACGAAAAAGAAAACAAGTAATGACCGGCAGGAAAAAGGGGGAATTTGCCGGAGTACAAAAAGCTTTAAACCCCCAAACAGTCGGGGGCTACCCCTTTTAACCGGGCTTTTTTTCTAATTGCCCCCAAAAAAGCATTGTAAGGCACAACAAGCCACTTTGCACCGCTGTCCCAAAAAAATAAGTACTGTACCCAGTAAAAGCACAGGGGACAGTAAATGCAGAAAAACGTAGTAACAGTGCCCCAAACCTGATTTTTATTAAGAGGCTGTCTCTAGAGGTTTCAAACCCTAGAACCCAAGAAACGCAAAAAACGTCAAACACTCAGTTCCGAGGACCCCTCAAAAGCAGTACAAGTGTAACCGCCGCTAAGAACAAAAATTACATTTGAAACAAAAAAAATCGAAAACAAATTTGTTATTTCTTTTTTGCGTTACCCCCCTTTAATTTTTTTTTGGGTTAACTGCTTTTGTTAAACCCAAAAAAAAATATATACAATTTTTTAGTATCCTTTCCACATTTAAGGGTCCCAAAAAAAGGCCTTATTTATTGAGAAGTGTTACACTCACCAAATAAAAATACCCCAGAATGCGGGGTTTTGGATATGCCAGGAAAAACCCGCAAATGGGGGACAATGGAAAAGGGGGTAAACCGGGAAAATTTAACCCCCTTCCAAATCCCTTTTCCCTTTTTCTACTTCTTCCTTTCGTAAGCCTTCCTTGCACTCGGAATAACTTCAAAGGGAAAATTCATTGAAAAAATACAAACACCCCAAAATTTTGTAAAAAAAAGTGGTTGTGGGTAATCCCCCAAAAGTAAAGGGCCCCAAAAAGATCCAATAGGTAAGGTTAAATTTAATCATTGAATGAAAATTACGTTCTCTGATTGGGTGCGCCAACACAAGAAAGTAGGTCAATCCGGACAAAATTAAAACAGTGCACATACTCTATACTTTATTATTATGAGTGCAACTGAGACCGTACACACGTATGTCCACCCCAGACTTGCAAAATGTTCCTCGAAAATCCCACTATGGGAACAAGGAGAGCGACCCAACAGCAAACACGCCCGAGTTGAGGTGTGTGATCAATATCTCACTTTTTATAAAAAGGGGTGATCCCTAATTACCTGTCAGTTACCTTTAAGATGTACCATCTACCTACTACAGGGATCGGGAGACAGCCTGAACTTCATAGGGCAAGGATCTAACCCGTTGTCATTTGCATCTCCTTGCAGGAGGATAAAGATTGTCATGGGATGGGACTGTACATTGTGGTATGGACCACAATTAATAAGAAACAAAACGGCCCTTTTCAGGGCCAACCCAAATGTCTCGAAAGGACATTTTACAATTGTCAACCCCCTTTATTTTACAAACGTTAAGAAGTGGCCTCCTTTAACTAAGAATAAAACATGACTCAACATGACAAATTGCGTCATTCGAATGTTTGGTATGCATACTCTATCCGATCTTAAGTCATCCTAGTTAGATCTAACAGGTAGGACATGTTTATTTATTACATACGGTGCCATAAAATCTTTTTTTCGATAAAACACAAGGTGCCATAAATTTCGTCGGTGCCATACATTTTTTTTTGAAAAAAATCAGGGTGCCATAGTGCCACCCTTCACTACTGTCGTCACAGGTATAATAATATCTCTGACAACTGCGTCAGGGAGTCTTGTGCTCAGTGGTTAGAGAATTGGACTCGCACGCCGCCGGATCGGGTTAATCCTGGGCCGGGTCGAGTTTGTTACATTGGTGGCAGCAGTGGGTATAATGTCAACTGCCAGACCGGATTTGCCTTACCCACATGTTTCCCAGGCCAAGTCTCGGGTCGAGACTTCTCGGAGGGAAAGTAATGTGACGATTCGTCGTCACTGGTATAAATACAACCTCTGACAACTGCGTCAGTGAGTCGACTCTTTGGCTCATTGGTTAGAACATTGGACTCGCACGCTAGCGGACCAGGTTCGTTCCTGGGCCGGGTCGAGTTTGTTACATTGGTGGCAGCGGTGTTACAATATATTGCATAACTGCATAATGGATGTCAATTTCACTTAAAAATAAAATCAATACGTCTTCATTATAATAATGACAATCAAATAATATCGTTATCATCATAAGTTTAACGTTGCCATATATCATAATATAAATTTTAGGGAACTAATTCAGCACAGGTGTTAATACCCTTTTCGCCTCTACTAAATTATATCCTGTTGGCGTGTATGCGGTTAATACTAATTACCACGCACTTGAAACCCACCACTGACGTATGGTAACAGTGAATATGCTGCTGCCACAAAATGACTTTTTGTACACAACAACAACAACAATTACAACAACAACAGATATATATACTGTTGCCGTTTTCTATAATATTTATATGGCGCTCTTAAGGTATGCTCTTTTTTGTATCGTAGTTTCCAATGCTCAATACCTACCATATACAATTATTTATCAAATATCTACTTTGTTTAGAGTAAGGAAATAAAGAAATATAATAAAACCCGTCGTAATTGATGTATATATTAACAGCAGAGGTTCGCTTAATAACATTTTTATGAATTCGTTCAGTAAATTTGAATGAAATAATAGTTCATATCAGATCCTATATATACGATATGACTCGCCTCGTTCAACTTCGAGACCCTGTGACTACAGTGTGTTTGGGGTCAGTCTCGATTGCCTCGGGATCTTCCTCCATCTTGACGTCATTTTATTATCGAATTACTGTCGCAGCAACAGTAAACTTCGAACAACAACACTTGCAAAATCGTTATGAGTATTTTCCCAATTTTTAAATAACCAACTGTTAGTGTTATACAACTTATGACAGTTCATTGATTCATATAAGTCTAGAGGCCACTTGAGAAAGAATGTGCATGGACAAAACAGAAACATGCATATATCATAACGCTTGCAAATGAAATTTAAACATCAGACGTAAACATATGCAGGAACATACCCTCTTTATCATCATTTTATAGTCGGACAGACAAGATAGCGCAGGGGACATCAGATAACCGACATCAAACGGGACAAGCCAGAGTCCTACCGCAGTTATATCGTGAAATCATTAACTGAGTTAGGAGTAAGTTCGGATTTGTAAAAAGTTCGGATTCGATATAATTTCGGATTAGGAAGATTTCTGGTCAGGAAGAAGTTACGGTTTGGAAAAATGTTTTGATTAGAGAAACGTTCACTTAGTGTAAAATTTATATCATTCCTTATATTAATGCTCTTTTCCATTCTGTAATATAGATTATACTAGACTTTATATCTTAGCCAACTTTGCTGATTCTCATTTAGGGCATATGTGACAGTTTTCTACATTTTCTATAAAGAGAAAGAGAGAAAATTTAAACTGTTCTATAGATTTCTTTTAAAACTTTGCATGATTATAGAGAATCATAAAAGAAACATTTTTTATGGGAAAAAATGAGGGTCACCGCCCTACTTTTTAAAGTTATCTGCCCTAAATGTGATAAGGGCAGATAACTCAAAATAAATTTTACTGATTCTTATTAATGTTTTTGATTTCATTTCAAGTCCTTATGCAAAATTTGAAACCAATTGATCTTATTAAAGTTCTGTTCTATTATATTTAAAACTGTAAATACATTGCATTTATTTAAAAAAGGAGATAGTTTGAGGAAAATTGATATATATTTGCATGAGAGGTAAAAGTATAAAGTCTGTCGCATAGGATTTATACAATATTTTGTACAGAGATAGGGAATAATGTACTAAACATTGATTTTGAAATGTTATGAGGTGTTGTTTGCCATTATTTGAGTTATCTACTCTTGAATATGGCACAAAAGTGCTAAAATATCACATTCAGGGGCAGATAACTCAAAACGGTAGGACGGTGACCCCCATTTTTTTTCATAAAAATCCGGGGCGGATGCTCTAACCACTCAACAATCGGGACCGATAATGATAATCAGTCATTAGACCACTTCATAGACGAATGTTTAAGCGTTTTATTTCTCAGCTAGTAAGAATTTATGTTGTTGTTTTTATTCACAGATACCATCTGCTCACTAAAATGGTTGAAGGTATGACTTTCACACAAACTTTTATCATTCTCAGCATCTATGAGGTTTAAATAAAAGTACAATGTATCGTTTTAACTGAAGCTATCAAGTTTATAGCGATTTGTCACTTTATATAAACATGCAACTCTCTCCAGTAGTAGGGTGCATGCCTGTAAATCTGAAGTTGTGAGTTCAAACCTTTTTTAACCTTCCCAGGTGCAAAGTACTTGTGCGTTCCCGGACACGTCGAGAGAGATTAGTAAAAGCTGTAAAAATTTGTTTCCCAATTAGACGTAATATATATAAATAAGTTTCAAACAAACGTATGTGACAGATTCATGTATATTTTACCGCTGTAAAGCTCATGTCTTTTCTTTTTTTTTATTTAAACAAGAATGCACTGTTAAAGTAAGATACCTGTAATGGTTTCACTACATTTCGGACCTCATGGCCTTTCACGGAGATAACCAAGGTCTCCTAATATTTCATTTTGTTACCTTGGTTATTTTGTTAGAGGTGAAGTGGTCCAAGACAAAGCAGAACCATTACAGGGACTTTACTTTAAGATGTTTCTGAGGTTACATCGAAGCCGTTCTGTCTGGTAGTGTTGGACTGATAAATCAGTTCGTCCAGCACAGATTTACCGTCAACGACGATTTTCAAATCGTTAACAACGGATTAGATGGTTTATGATTTTAGTGAGAGAAGCGGTTTTTTGTTGGTAACAACTCAACTTAAAACCTGTATCTGATTCGAAAATTGGACGCCGTCTGTCACAAATCTATTTCGATCACATTGCTACAGAAATATTTTAACTTGTAAACTGTGATCAAATAGTACAAATGATAAGAAAGACACCCGATTTGCATTAGTTTGATTCAATATTCATCAAGAGTTATACAAGATTTGACTTTATAGTACAGCTTATATGTGGAATTATATTTTGAAGGTATTAATACAAAGGTCATTGATTAATCATAAATTAGCCACAAAGACGGGCTGATTATTGGGACAGATTACTAAGACTGTTGTCTGGACTTACACTACTGAAGATAACACCGACTTGCACACGCCTTTATCTGTCGGAAAACTTGATTTTCTGAACATCAAGGCTGCATATATTATCTTTATCATATGTTAGACAGCAGATATCTAGAAACATGGTCACTTTAAGATATATCAATATAAAGTTTTTACTATATTAAGCATCGACATATTGTCTTTCTCTGAGGATTACCGACGCCTCTCCCCTTTGCTCTTCTCCTTGTGATACTTCCATTTCAATCAATCAATCAATCAATCAATCAATCAATCAATCAATCAATCACATAGATCTATACATTACAGCATTCACGTACGAAGGTGAGTTCAAGCTCACGGACGAAATGAAGAAGAAATACGACGAGGACGGGTTCATAGTGGTCAGGTATGCAAATGCGTTCACATGGAAACCGTTTGTTCTATTGTGTCAAACGCAGAATCTTTATCAGTATACTTTATTTTTATTGTTCAACTACATATTCCTGATGCTAGTCAGCTATGATGGCTTTCAAACCTAATTATGACCTTCACTTTAACCAGTGTTTATCTACTTGAACTAATCATTTCGATAACCTCATATCATTGTTTTAAAGTTGATCAGTAAATCATTATCAATTGTATTTAAAAAATAACAAAGCCTGTTTTCGTCGATATATGAGTAATTTTTGTTGATTTTGTTGACTGTGATGAAGATGATATTCATGATGATAATTAGTATTTGTGTGTTTTATGTCAATCATTTTGCACTGCAGTACGCCATGTTATTCTATAGAAGATCTAGATCACACTGAAAATCAATGTACTCTGAACACATTTACAGTGTCTCCTCTTCATCTCCCTGATAAAGCATATCAGCTAAACGGTTCCTCAACAATACTTAGCGTAAAGTAACACATGTACTTGAATTCTTGAATCAAGTTTGTCATCATCATTCCTGTAAAATGAAATATTCAAGCACATGACTTAGCTGACATACATTGTTATCTGAACAATTAACATTTTTTCTTAATATACATGGATTAGATATTTAGTAATATATATTAGAAAAACAAGAATGATAGCATTCGCCGATAGGCATTTAAGTATCACTTAGCGCCAAGTAGGGATGGGCGAATTCGAGCCTGATCGCATATGTCGTTCCTAAATTCTATCGTGTGGGTCAACGTTGTGAGGGTTGGCAGTAGAGAAAACGTTCAGCAAATAATCCCGAGTGGATAAAACCAAATCAAGTGGCTAGACCGGAACTCGAACCGACAGCTATGAGGGGCTTATTTGTATATATATTAGACAGCGACTGTAACCACTCAGTCCGGAGGCCCCTGTGGTATGAGAAAGTAATGAAAATGGTTCATCATTGTTCTGCAGAAATTTTCTCGACCAAGAAGAACTCGATCAGGTATGGAAGACCATGAATGGACCGGATGGTCTTCTGAAACACAGCTACACGGTATGTCGAGATTTGTGAGATTTCTCTAACGGTTGTAGATTTCATTGATACACATGGGATATGCATGTAAATGGTTATTATATATAGTTTGTAATAGTCATTACATATAACTGATATTTTGGTATGAAAGACCATTATGACAGGAAACGTGTAGGAAATTCAGAAATTATTTCTGCATGCCTATTTGTAATGGCTCTAATGACAATAATCATGTCAATTAAAGAGGGAAATACGATTATATGCTGCTGGCGTATTTATCAGAAGGGGTTTTGTTTTGGCCTATTACATAGATATTCGCTACATTCTTTTATTCAGTGTCATGATTGGAAAATCCTCGAGATATCAATGTTACATTAATGTCGAAACAAATATGAAAATTATCGAAGTGTCTGGATGGCCTCGATTCTCCGTTCTAGTCCGTATGTCAATCGGGCATGCTCAAATTATTTTGTCTACAAAAACGATGGTTCCAAAATTTTTTTATCAAAGACATTTACGAAACGTACTGTAAATTACATTCGAGCGTCCATTGGCTCCCTGAAACACAGCAACCGCATCTCATTAATACATTCCTACAGCATGTCAAGAAAGCATCACCGCTTTCACTTTGGGTAGAATTAAAAATCGCAAGACACGCCACACAATGAAATGTATTTTTTTACTTATTAGTTGTTGTTGTTTTTTTCGTTTATTTCTTTCAGACAACAGAAAATGATGGCAAGAAAATAATGCGTATCATGTATATGCATCCCGGAAATGACGTCACAGGTATTCTGTCCCGTTCTGCAAAGATGGTTGACAGCTGTGAAAATGTAAGGAACTTTGCAAATGAATTAAAAAACATTTAAACCAGTATTTATTATTTAATAATACATATATTATGAAAAAAATCAATATCGTATTATTATTATTTCAGTAAATTATTATAACTACGAACATTTTAGAAAGAAACATTTACGCCAATCATACTTTTTTGAGAGAAATAACACACAACATGAAGACAAGCCTTAAATCGCCTGAGAAACATTGCCTTAATGCTTGCGTGAAGAAGAAGAACATGAAGAAGAGTGTAAACACGGCAAATATGTGTGGTGTTCTGATATATCAAGGGCTTAAATGTAGCCCCATCAGTCAAGTCAAATATTAGCCATAATCGAACTCATCTGAGATATTTTTGCCATTATTGTTGTGTATAAGTAAAATAATGATTGTTTAATAATTGCAGATGTCAGTGTAAAAAGTAAAAAACTGCCATTTTTTTTGTAATTCAAGGCCCTTCTCACCTAATCAGTCAATATCTTTCATAATCGTGATAATGGGGGAGATTGTGGTCATAAAAAGTGTTGTATCGTAACATCAACACAGTAACGTTTGAAGATGATTGCTTAAGAAATGAAGATGCTGGAGTGTAAACAATGTGAAATCTGGCATTTTGGTTTTACATTAAAAGGGGTATTGTTTGTTCCAAGTCGATAACTGATGGTGTTTCTCAATGTTGTTTTTTTTTTGTCTATTTACATGCACCGCCCTCAAGATATGTTGGATTTCTCATAGGACCTTTTGTCTTTCCTTATCAATTATAGTAATGGTATTTATCTAATGTCCTGTTTGTATCTGGTATACGCACATGTAACAATGTTTCAATCCTTCAGAATACAATCACAGACATACCCCACCCGAATTATAAGGAAAGTGCATTATGAAAATTACATATAAAACTGCCACATGAACATGTAAAATCTAGTTTTAAGAGGGCATCGTTTGCTCCCTGTATAAGAAATCCCTTCTAGATGCATCCTTCTAGGAGCATGGCTGATCACATTTGGCAACCTAGGTACACGCTATTGTGTGGTGGTCAACATTGACTCATCATTCTACAGAGACTTTGCTCAAAGAAAACATAAATACTTTTAAAAAGTTTATTTGAAATAACTGAGACCTCGTTCTGATTTTCAGCTTTTAAGCAATCGAAATACATTCCAAAGCAATACTGTGATTTTCCGACATACGATATTTTTTTTAATATTTCGAACAACATCACTTATATTTATATAAACATGTACAATCTATTGTTTTGACAATAACCGACAGCTTCTGGGCGGAGAGGTGTATCATTACCACAGCAAGTTTATTCTGAAGAACCCGGGGAAGGTGGAGCCCATGTCTGGCATCAGGACTACGGGTAAGTTACGGTAATTTTAAAACTTAATCTTAAGTGAATAGCTTTACATTTAACATTAACAGTCCGAAATGTAATTTATGTGTGAAAATTGCATTTTGCATTTTACATCTCAATATCAGAGAATCAGAGAATCTTATTTTATTTTTCCACATCTGTTTGCGGGATATAGTTTTAGGTGAACACAACAACAACAAAGAACAAGATTTCAGTCAACGCTCGATTCTATATATTGTATTGTGAACAAAAATCATCCGAGAACATGATAAAGCTTCGGAATCACCCGGGTTCTTTATCAAATATGTTAAGGCTCAGTTCCACTGGACACTGTGCCGATGGAAATTGATGAGCCTCTGGAAGTGTCGGGTAGAGGTTCCCCAGCGTCCCGAGGAAGCTTCGGGAGCGTCTCGCTCTATATGGAGACAATCGGGAGG
Organism: Solen grandis; assembly: GCA_021229015.1. Lineage (NCBI taxonomy): Eukaryota > Metazoa > Mollusca > Bivalvia > Adapedonta > Solenidae > Solen > Solen grandis. Next base: position 19,339,169 of record CM037777.1, on the reverse strand, counting down.
ACACGGGGGAACTGCGTTATCCTTTATTTTTTTATCTCCATTTCTTCCCGAGTTTTCCAGAGCCATGGGGAAGATCCGGGCAAGCAGCCAGAAATATTTTGTTACCCACAGGGACCCTAGCAGATGTTTAAATCTTTGGCAAATGTTCAGCGACCTTTCTGTGGGACAGTCCCGATTTTGTGGTTGTATTCCCGATTTTTTGGGACGAATTTAGTATCATTTTTTCTGGGACTGCTTTTGAATTTTGCTCAAATTGGGGAATAATGGTCTATTTCAACATCGCCGATGTTTTTTCCCTAATGGAATCCAGGCATAGAAATCCATGCGGGGATCCTCATTGATATGGGGGGAGGGGGATTAATGCAGAAATTGAAAGAAACTTTGAAGTCAGTACGTTCTTTTTTTTCAGTATTAAGATTTCCCCCTCGGGATCTTGGTTTAAAAAGAAAACCCTTTTTTAAAATCCATGGGTGTGGGTAGGGGGTTTTTAGTGGAGGGGGGGGTTTTTAAACCCACCCTAAAACCCACAGATTGAGACTACCCCTACAAGGCGTTGTATGTCTTTCCCTCTACAAAATCAGTTCCAACCGCATAAAAATTTTTCATGTAAAAAACACCTGTCCCGACGCCCCTCATTCCAAGTTCCACCCGGGAAACTTAAACACGTTTTAAACTATGCCTCCCCATCCAACGTTTTAAACTTTTCGCCCCAGAATTTGAAAACTTTCAAATGCGCCCACCCCCCTCTATTAAAAAGAAAAAATTTTTTTAAAAACCCCCAAGGGGAAAAATGAACCTTTGGGAAATAGGCTTTGGTATGGAGGGGTGGGGAGATCTAAAAATTTTTCATATTTACCCGGGAATGAAAACACGATTTAAAAAACACGGGCGGGGAGAAGGCTGAAAACGTTTACAATTTTACGTTTCACAAATTTTCCAAAAAATTAAACCCGAAGCACGTCTATGTTCAAGCTCTGTCAAAATTATATATTAAATTTATTTATTGTTTGTAAATTGTAAATCGAAGACTGATTTTTTCTTCAAGCAAAAAAAATCACTTGATCAAAACATTTTTTCGTTACATTTTTAAAATTAACCAAATACCAAAAAACAAAACAACACACCTCTTTAGTTTTTAGGTTTCTGTAAGATACTGGTACAACACAACTTTTCCGGACATGATCACAGTTTGGTACCTCTGGACAAGGGCAACCGTCAAAACAGCTGTTTACAGGTCATACACTTCACAATAGCTCCCCGGTGGGTACACTGTTACAACAGAGTTTTTATTTTTAAACAAAGCCACAACCTTCAGAGGGAGTAAAACCCGTTACAGCAGCAGTTTTAGATAAATACACTATCACAAGATTTTTAAACAGGTCAATGCACCTCCAAACAGCTTCTTTAAAAGCCAGTCACCCTAACAACAACTTTCAACTGTTTTCACTACTGTCTGCGGATAAAACCCATCAAAACTACTTTCAACAAGTCAAAACACCGTCGCAAACAAATTTGTTAGTTCCCTGTTCGCTCAGCTATATACAGGGTAATTCAGGACTTTCTATATTTTGTTCACCGTCACACCAGTTGTTTACGGGAAGTATGCCACAACAGTAGTTGACATTTGGGGGTTTAATGCTTCAAAGCACTCTCATGCAATGCCCAGTAAAAATGATGTCTTTAGGGCAGTACTTGTCGCAACACCCCTTTTAATGTTGTACACAATCGTGACGGCGTCTTTAGGGTGTACATGTATATCATAACGGCCCTTGTCTACAGGTTATTTCAGGTGTCAACAGCTGTTTGCAGATTTGTATACCCTGACAACAGCTCTGGACAGGTTAGTACATTAATTTCAGGCCTGTCCACTTACAACAACATCTTTAAGTTACAAACCCTTTTCAACATATATGGACAGTTAGTACACTTCCAACAACCCGTCTTTGGAACCGTATATCTACAGCAATATCTACAGAAAAGTTTACCGTTACAACAACTATCCACAGGAAGTAAAAAAGAAAACGAAAAAGCTGTCTTGCCCATTTACTGTGGATAAAATGTACTGTATGAGAGTCCAGAAATAGAAGTTTGTTTTTAATCCTCGATGAATAAAACATAAAATTGGTAACGGTATACTTCATTACTTGGCACCGGCATGTATTTAAAGGGAAATTCTATGACCGGTTAGTCTGTGTCAGGATAATTTGCCCCAAGAAATAACCACAGGGAAAATTGTATTGCAGGACTACATCTGTCCCCCCAAAGTTATTGTCCAAAAATTTACATAAAACGATTTTTAAAAAAAGACAATGTTATCTTGAATAGCCACCATAAATGTAAACAGTATTTAAAAATGGGATAAAAATTTGGGAGTTTGAAAGCAGTCACAAATGCGGACGTATTTACCCCCCCCTGCCCGGGCCGGATTTACAGCCCAAAGGGGGATCTGAAAAGGATCGAGGCACTGAAGAAAGTTTTCGAAACACATTAATGGATTAAACCGAAACCAAAAAACACCCTATCAATAGAATAACATACATATACGTGATTATTAAAGCAGAAAAATGTATTGTGAAAAGTAGTTCTAGTATGTATTTACAAAACCATTACTTGATTTTTAGTATTCTCAAACTAGATGTATGCAAAAAGCCTCGATATGCCAGTGTTCGATTTAAATTACAAACGTAAAAAATAGGTTTCTTTGAATATGACAAATAATTTTAAATGAGAATACGTACACTATCCTGTATGTCCACCGTCCACCCAGGAGACGTGCTATTCCAACACTGTAACACACTAACACACTGAGTCCGAACGACAGCGATATGAAAGATGGGCGTTTGTCCGCCTGCCTAACCACAAGAAGAGCAACGATCTTTTTGTGACCTCACCATCACGCCAAACTACGTCCCCATAGAAAAGGTTGAGGAAAATTGGCTAGACATCGGCCGTGGGTCGTTCTTGTTTGTATAAGTAAACGTCTGTCAACATGCCGTAATAACAATTTGACTTGAACATCGATTGGGAAACACTTTTTTAACACACACCACGATATTAAAATTTTTGTCTGCTCTTGAGTTGACCATATCCTTGCTCTTGAAAAAGGCCCCTCGAAAACTTTTTTACAGCAAGGATCGATTTTCCCAACATTTGAACTCAAAAACTGAAAACAATATTACTTGCCAAGGAAATCAGCGCAGTGAATTGTTGTTTTCCCTAAAGACAGAGGGGGCAATTTCATGTATATTAATATTCAGTCATAGAACTTTGGACAGGAATATTGATAAACACTAGGTGAACCATTGTACATTTGGGCACAGTATGATGTTTTATAGTTTCCTCATCCATAAAAAAGAGCAAAGTTGAATGGGTATAGCCCTGAAGTTGGCTCATAGCTTCAGCGTTTCATTATCATTTTGTCCAATAATATATAAAAATTCATTGAGAGATTTAATCCATAGATAATAACACTTACAAACAAAGATTTGTTTCCGTATAAAACTATGTCTCCTCCCCCACTCCCCTTCCCCTCACACACACTTATACACTAAGGCTCCACTGTACACATCATAATAGTTAAAGTAAAAGAGGCTGACTATATTGTCAAGCCCATACAGAATTAAGAACCTTGTGTGAGACACTTTCCTCTCATCAATTTCTTTCCATAACTGGACACATAATATCTTGCAGTCTAGATATTTGAAATGGGGAATAACTCCAAAACTATTGTGGTCAAGTTATGAATCTATGCATGACTACATTTCTCACATTAAGTTTTTTCTATAAATGAATTTAAATTTCAATACCACGATCGAACTACACAGTTATCTTAAACACGAAATTGTATAAAAGGGAAAACTCCACCAAGAAACATTGGAATGGATAATGCTCTAGTGTACTCTGCAATTCTTGTCCATAAATCTACCCACCTATAAGCTTTAAGGTTAAATGTGTCCATAGTGCATGATTATCTCCCGGACAAACATAATTGAAAATGAATTAAACAACGGGCAATACTCCAAAAATTATGATAACAGATTAAAGGTTCTTGTGCACTGCAATTCTCCCTTTGTGCGGTCTATTCACCTATGAAGTTTCAACATTAATATGTCTTATAATGAATGAGTAATGCTTTCCAAAACAACGGACAACTTCAAAGAAAATGACCTCACAGCTGTTTATTTATCATATACGAGTTCCAGTGGAAGACAGCGAATCAAGGCGTGCAGGCACTACACATACACGGACTTCAGTGGCAAGGTGTTTCACGAACCCCGATCATAACGAGGAGGACAGTAAACCTTTCCCACAGAATAAAGGGCTAGTACACACCCACTGTTTAAACATTTTTGCTGCTCAACATTTGTACACGTGGATATTTCGTTTTTATTTCTTCATAACAGAAGAATTAACGAAACAGAATGCTGTTTATTTGATTGGTTGCTTGCCTTTGAGATGGTTGAGGCAATTTATATATTATCAGAACGCCTTGTTTATCGGACGCTTCCCTATATACCTAAACATTTACAATGATAGTGATTCACGTAATAAAAGGTCTTAATTTCATCTATACGTGTAAGTGATATATAGAAATCAAATGAACCAAATCCAATGTTGTTACAATCTTCCAATCATTTCCTTGATGGAATTGTCTAAAAACATTAAAGGACTGCAAATATGCTATTTCAGAAGTTTTTTCTTCCAAAACAATTCGTCCACTTAATTATACAGATGAGAAAATGATCTTTTGCCCAAGTATTTAGAAAGGATTCGTATTAAATTTAAATAACTTAAACAATCTTCAACGAGAGGCAATTATGTTATGAAAAATAAAGATAGCTTGTATCATTTCATAATTATCATTATTTTATTTTATGTCACAAAAGTAAAATAAAATCATTAACTAATAAGAGTATTAATTTAAAAGATAATATTTCTTGTTTTTCTACGAAAACGATATTACCCGAAATCTTAGTACATTTGATAATATATTATTATTTGTATTTTCATTCTGTTACCCTCTTTTAATTAAATGATTATACATTGTTCTTCTGTAAAATAGCATTTGATGTTTAAGAAATGAACTTTTTTTTCTTACCTTTTTATTTGAAAGGCATAGCTCCATGAACCAGAAAAGCCTCATTTATAAAATTCTTAAATCCATTTTTTTCCACGTATTTTAAGATGATCTTAAACGTTAAAAAATTTCATTTATTTCTTGCTTTTCTCGCTAGGGGCGTTTTGCATAAACATTTATTTATGCTACTAACGACATTACTCGAGGTCGATTCAAATGCGTTTTTTTGCATTCTGTTTCCTCTAAATAGCCATATAAAATATGATATGTTTTCGAAGGTTTCCTGATGGCTAAATTTTTTGGCTACGGAAGGTTAGAAATTCCGAGCCTCGCAAAAAAAAAAATGTGCAAAAGAGGGTAGGTCTACGAAAAACCTACCTACTTTCGCTTGAGTACAGATAGAAGAACTTCTTATGCTGCATAACGGTTTGAAACATATACGCACCAATATACGGTGGATGGGCGAATTTTAAGAAAATGCATGGAATTAGAAAAATTAAAATTTTTCAAAAAACATGTTTTTTGTCGCTCCTGACTTTTAATTTATAGTTTAATTTTCGTGACAATTTATTTAACAGGTGAATTGGTTTTTAAGATTCAAAAAGGCTGATGATTTATAAAGTTAAAAAAAATGCCAGGTAATAATTCTATCATTGTTGCTTTCTCGGCTTAATTTAGCTCCAATACTGAAAGTATTTATTGATTGTAATTGGACAAACTTTAAGTTTCCTGAAAGAGCTCCTTTCCAGTGATGATTATTTTGAAGATCGGGCTTCATTTGGTCATTTAACGGCAGTCTAAAAGTATTGATCATTATTTAACCATTTGTAAAGCATTTTTAAGCTTCAAATTGTAACCTTAAGAAAGCAGAATGTTCCACCAATGCATATTGTATAAATAAATGAAACTATTTTGCTGCATTTCTAGATCCTAATGGTAAAGTTATAATCAATATTTTTCTCATTTTACCGCTAGGGGCGTTTTGCTTAAAATCACTCCTACACTTTTGCTTTAAAGTTGAAATCTGATCCAAATGCGGGTTTCAGCATTCTGTTCCTTATGTTTGAAAGTATCAAACACAATTTAATGGATTACAAAGTTATCGTGGTACGAGAAAATATTTAAGTTAGAAGAGGTTGAATGTTCGAACCTTGCAAAAATGTACAATTGAGAGTAAGTCTACAAAAACCTGCCCAGTTATGTTAGAGAATTAGATAGACGAATTTCTGTTTGCTGTATATGAATTAAAAGACAAATACGGCACACAATATATGAAGTTGGCGAATTTAGGGTAAGTATGGTTTGTCCATATGATTGCGATCAAACTATACTAATCTTAAAAACATAATTCTAAAACGTGACTTTTGAGGTTTTTTTGATATAACATTTGTATTGTCTTGTCTCGTCTTTAGCCAAAATAAAATTTTTGATAACTATATCTGATTTCTATATGTTTTGTTTTGCTATAGTTTTTTGATTTAATCAATATATGACTATTGAAATGAATTCAACCATAGGAATTGAGTAAACAAAACCTTTCAATTTACATAAAATATAAATAACGAATTGGAAAAAAGTGTTTAAACAATAAAATCACTGCAAATACTTTAGTGTTTGATAAAACCAATTACAACTAGCATTCCTCGATAGAAGCGTATGTTAGACACTATGGAAGAGATTACAAAACCCAAAAAAAACAAAAACAAAAAACAACAATTCAATTCACCCAAAAAATTCAACAAAAAATTCAAAAACAAAAACAAACACAAAATTCACAAAAAACAAAAATTTCAAAAAAATCTTAAAAAAAAAAAACAAAAAAACAATTCCCCAACAAAAGAAAAAAAAAATCAAAACAAACAAATTCAAAAATATCAAAACAATATCAAATACAAATTCAAAAAAACCAAATCAAAAAAAAATCATTCAACAATCAAACAACACCATAATACATACGGTGAATCAGAGACTTACAGCCTTTGTGATTGTCAATGTCACAGCTTCTTGTAATTTCACGCTACCAGTACGAGATTTCCTGGTCTCGTTTAGAGAAGATGATTATGAAACAAAGACATGAAATGTGTTCTTTTTAAATTTACATTTATTAATACATATATATTTGATTAGAAGCAGCTCGTTCTGGAATAGTTAAATACAAAAAAAGACATTATAACATGTTGTGTGTGTATACGTCTTTCAATATCTATCTACAGAACATGTAACCAAATGCAAACCACCAGATGTAAAAGAATTGTAAAACCCTATTTGATTTTCAATATTTTTATTTGCCGTACATTTGTTGATCAATATCACTTTTCTCATATAATGCGCCTTACTAGACAGCAGATACATGGAAACGTTAACCTAAATGGTGAAGACGCCTTGTGCGGAACGTAGCACGGGGTACCGCAGCATTCGGCTTCGAAGAAACCGTATTCCGATTTTTATGTCGAAGTTGTGTTTACGTAGAAATTAGCATTTTCACCGTGTAAAGTGACCCTAATAGGTCGCCGAATTTATTTGTCAGTGAAACAAAGATTTCACAATATTAAGTGAGGGAGGTTAGAAATTTTTATTACTATTTGATCAGCTTGAACGAGCAATTCAAACGGATAGGCCAATGATACTTAAATAATAGTCGTTTTCAATAACTGAGATATAAAGCATGTGCAATTGATAAGGACCTATCATTTATGGGTTGAAAGACCTGCACACATGAATACGTGGAGACAATAAAATAAAAACAGATAAAAGGTTAAAAAGCGTATATGACCATATTTGCGGAACAAATACAAACACGTTTTAAAAACAGCAAATTCCTATTAAATCATTTCGTTCTGGAGAGAAACACTAAATCATTTGGTTGTTTGGGGAGTTAGTATTACCAGAGTGGATCGAACTAATGTCTGTAACATTATTGTAAAATATTAATGTTCGTAGATCTGTATCATATCTAAATTTTTACTTAAGCAAAGAATGGCATTTGAACAGTAATATATTAAAGCTAAGGTTTTAAAAACCTGCAAGCTTTAAATCCCACAATACCTAATCCTACCCAAACACAACCACCACCCAACAAAACACCACACCACCCCTACCCTACCCCCAACACACCCCCACACTACCTACACACACCCATACACACCCACGCATTTTAAACAAGTACATATGATATGGAAGTTTTATGCAATTTTAACCTAACGCCAGAAAGCTTTTGTGAAAGACAATAAAAATATATGTAATTATCAACTTGTACACATCTGACAATTTACGTGCATTATTTTTGTACAAGAGTTACTATACCAAGGATAACAGTACAAGTTAGATAGCATAATGTAATAGACTACATGGAGTCTATCTTTGTTTATCCGAGATTGGTAAAGTATTGTGTCCTTTTACCTCAACGAATAGCCCAATAACCATGTACTGGAGATTTCTGTAACAGTTTTCAATCATATAAGTTATTCCACCTATTTTACAAGAGGGGAGACCTCAAGTATACAGGGCTAACTATAACCACTGTACCAGGGAGACCTTACTTAGCCAGGTTACGTTGAAATGGTACGTACTTTTATGGGATAAAGTTTATTTTTTCTCAGAAAATAATTACAGGATTACAGAAAACTGCCCTTTGAACTTTAAAAGTACATCATGAGAAAGGATAAATATCGAAATGTATACAAGTAACGCAGTAAATACAAATTAAAGCATTTATCAGTCCCATTATACGTGACACAGTGTCCGCTAATCCAATTATAACAGAAAACTTTAAACATCACCGAGTAACACATATTTTAAACAATGTTTAAATTGATTTGGTAAACATTTTGAACTACCTATACTGATTCAACATGATGGTTCAGTTACAGAGATAAAGTCTTGGAAGTGTCTCGTGCATAAATATCCAGTTTGGTCCATGAGTTTCATTTTCCTTTTTTTTGTTTTTTCGTTGTTGTTTTGTTGTCCTTTTTACACAGATACGCAGTTTCATTTGAAGTATGGCCTGTTGTTACATACGCGAGTGAAATTGTAACAAAATGCAGCATGGTACTTAAGGGAACAACTCAAATAATTAAGGAATAAATAAATTAAGCGAAATTGAATATCTCAAATTACTTTCACACATAAAATAATATGCTATCGTTTTTTATTCAATTCTTGCTGTTAAATAAAAATTCACATGATATCTCAATCATCAGCGGATGCTGAACAAAATACCTTTCGTCCTTATTTTGCTGCGTTTTATAACAAATTTTTGGTCATCACGAATATGATCAGCAACCCACAAGAGAAACGCAAAACAGTGCCAAAAATGATACAAACCTTATTTTATGACAAACCCCTTTTCTCCAAGTAAGATAATAATGATTTCTTTCCAACTGCGAAAACAATGAATTTTAACTTTTAAATCAACTTAATTTAAAAAAAAATTGAATCATCCCCCCCATAAACAATGTAATGCTTTCAGTAAATATATAGCGCAAATGATTCAAATGCTTGCTGATATCATTAGATAATATTTTCCTTTTTTATAATAATTTAAAATATTGCAGTGTGTAAATTTATCCAAAAGTATGTCCAATAATATGGCTTGCGAGTAATATGTCAGACTTTAATAAATACCTAAAATTGTATTGCAACTTTTATCAGGCTCGTACATTGGTCAACAACCAAAACATTGTTTGTAGCGGTTAATCAAATGACATTTTCCTCTTGTCCACTCAGTCCTGTATTGTTTTAAAATCATCGTGTGACTAAACCCGCATAGTTCAATACTTGTGAAAAAATAAATAAGTGTTGACTATACAACCAAAAAACTCACACTTTAAGAAGTTTTATGCTAGTGGAAGGAAAGAGCCAAGATCCGTCCCCTATTGATATCACTATTCGTGATGTAAAGGCAACGATGAACTAACAACTACTTAATTGTATCACAGAGCAGTTACCTGAAGAAAAGCTGACATTTGCGAGTAAATGAGGCCAATGTATACAATCTAACGAGCTGAGTGACGTCACATCCCCACATCCAGGAATGGTATAAATAAAAGTCGTAAGGCGTGCGTTTGCATCCAACAAACGGACAACATTTAGTCCAAAGCGTGAGACGTACTCTGGTATCATGGAACCCACTGAGAAATATCATTCGCCTGTTTCCCCATCACCTTGATCTTCGTATGAAATGAAGTGGCAACCAGCTGTGAAAGTCATTAAATACATGGATCTGAAGAATCCATGTCTGAACATGTACTCTGTGATCACGGGAACCCTGCTGGGAAAAGTCATTAAAAAGCAGAATCATGTCTGATCATAAACATGCCGCCATAGAATTCTAATGAAACGAGTGATCCATTTCTTAAAATAACTATTTCTAAAAGGAAACAGCCAATCAGAGGATATATCTAAACATATCATCCTCGTTATGAAATTTAGGCTCAGAAGAAAGTATAAAAGGTCGTGCACAGTTTACAGTCTTCATTCTGACTACAGAACCTCAAACCGACAACATGGAATATCCCTTAGAAATGAAAGGTACTTCTTACACCGATTTTGACGAACTGTTAGGAATTTGCTGTCACGTGAGATATTCAGATCTCCTTCCGTTAGATTTCGTTTGTTTCAAATTGATGAAGCGACAAAATGCTGACGATTGCATCATTGAACAATTTGACAATATACACAGAAAACTTAGATGGACCTATGAGAACGATAGTTATGAAGAAACTATAACCACAGCAAAAGTATATCAAAGAACAGAAGGAGATAGAGGATAGTGTTAAGGGCCTGTTATTTGATGAGAATAATGACCCCTGACACATGCGTGTGAGAAGGAGGAGATTGTGGATCCCAATGTACCAATACAGAGAGGATGATGGAGAATAGCCCCAACAAGACCACCCCAACAATTTCAATTTTCCCATGCGGACAAAAACAGAGAGGACTTTCAAGAAGGCAAAAGCCAACTACTTATATAATTCGTGACCCGGGCGTACATTACTATTGGAAAGACAGGAGGTGAATTCCGATTTAAAAAGGGACTAAAATACCTGTATCCCATATTGTTGATTAATGACAGGAACACTATAACAACATAAACATTTCACGTCTGTTGTGGTCTAGAGAATTTTATGAGGTCTAAAGAGATACATTCACTATCCCGCTTTATTTTCTAAAGCGTGACACACCATTAAGACCACCTGGTCTTGCATGTTGAAAAGAAAACGAAAAGGTGAGGAAAAAGTGGTCCACATATAATGGACTAGAAATAGTACTTAGCATCCATTTACTTTGATCCAAAAATAACCTGCTAGATTTCCGGAGTAGAAAAACTTTACAAGTCGTTAAATCGAAGGGAAATTTCAAAATTGGACGATCAGGGTCCAAAAAATGGGCTACAAGACCAAGAATTCTACATTTCCCTCACACGGGCAGCTAGAAGAACACTTCCACGTCTCGAGATGTTGTTCAGGGATTCGACCATTTATGGGACATGGAACTTAGGGATTTAGTTTCTCTGTCTAAGAGAATGCAACCTACAAGTAACGTTTTTCCCTGTGGACCTCATTGATGTATTTTCCACTGGTCAACTTCTCAAAACAAAAACGGGATCGGAAGTAATGCCGAGTATTTAGAAAAGATATACAGGGTCACAGAAAACCAAAGATTATAACGTAGAAAAGAAAAAAAATTTTAAAAACAACGAGGTGTCCAAATTTTTATTTGAATGGGAATGAACATTTGCCATATTGTGACACAAAATAAACTAAAGCCAACTCTGCGTGAACGTGCATCAAGACGATTAAACACAACTGTTTAGACGTAGCTGAAAACGCGAGTAAAAAGTAAAAAAAAAAAAAAAAAAAATATAGACTGATCTGTAATAAAGCCAACGAAAGCGTAAGCAGACTACAACAATACTATTAAGACAGAAAAGTCAAAAATAAAGAAGACCGGGGACTCTTTAAATTAAGCCACGTTATAAAAGAGAACAGTTAAACTGTATAGACTGGAAGCTGATAGTGAGGTCATATGAAGGAACCTTTTTTATAAACCCCGAATTACAAGTCGTTGAATGTGGTAGAATATCATAACCGAAAAAAGGCTGAAGAAACGAACTCCTCGCAAACAAAAGGAAGTACTTTTTCGCTGGCCAAAGAAATAAGTTCGTGACTCCTGAACAAAGAGACACAACGTTATAGTTGTTATAAGGGAAGTTTTATAACCTTGAACAATTAACCATGACGATGGGCTGGGGGGTAGAGGAGGGTCATACTCTTATCGGAAATGATATTGAAGAAGATGAACAAGTGAAGACCGTTTCATCAGGTAATGACAATGAAAGTTCGTTGTCATCATGACATTAGTGTGTCCAGTACCTGGCAATTGCCTAACATCAGTTTTTATCCGTCAATACCTCACCCAGCAGTCTCAAAGATCAAACCGAATCTCAACATACTGACGGCATGCTTTATGTCACACAAAACCCTTTTTAGGAGTAATGTCTATGGCACTTTGTGTAAATCAAAACGGACACATTTCCTAATCTACGACCGCCTTTCAATGGACACGACAATTTTTTGCATACAACTGGAATTACATCAGTTGGCTGGCTCGAAACAATTGACCCATCATATTGACGAAGCAATTTCTAAGCGCGAACCTACAGAAACATGGAAAACCTATAAGGGCCAGACCAGTATTCATCTAACTCAACAAATAGACAATAATTTACCTTTTTCATCCAGCGATGACTCCATGGAAGAGCAACCGACAATAACACTACAGACTTAACCATAGAATTACCAAAATCGAATACGTTAGAAGGCCAGTGGGAATGTGCTCTCACTGAAATGAATCAAACATTCCAAAATAGATACATTGTATGTGTGTACCTATTTGTCAAGCAATCTTATGTTAAAAACATGATGGTACCCTATTACGACGATTGATGTATTGAGAAAGAAAGAAGCTTTTTGAATCTACTGGTGCCTTACTACAAACCTGTAAAGAAAAACTCACATTGAATCGACTATCGCGAATCGTTTATAAGGGGGAGGAGAGTTGACGCAATTAGAACCTAAAAAACTATATTACGTTGCGTACATCACTTACGGCAATGATGTAACCAATGGGCAACTTAATTTCGTCTCATGCCCGAGGATAAACTACGACCTAATCATAAAGAGAGGACACCTAATTGACGCAAAAAATACAGACTGGTGGCAACTCTAAAGAATCTACCATCAATGTGGTTACTCCCGTAGCACATGCTGTCGAACTGGCAAAATCAGAATTGAAGGAAGTTTATAAGTGCCGGTCCTCCCCTCGAAAACAGACCAAAAAGAAGATCAAAAAAAAAGTCTTTTCACCTAATCCTAAAAGGAAAAATCAACAATCCCATAATGGAAAACATAACACGGGACAAGTTTGGCTTTGTTTCAACCACCGGGAGTCTATATAGGTCCACAGTAAACAGAGTTGGCTTACAAATAGACCAGTCAAAATCAACTCACTTAGGCGTGGCAATATGAGCATTATAACATACCTGGAACTTTCACTTCCACTTTATATTGATCTGTCAATAAACATTACTTCATGTTAAAATTCAAGAATGTCAAGTCAACCGGAACCATCGTAGAAAAAAAGAAGTTCCCAGTGAGTCCCCAACAACAGCTTACCACCATGTGATTTCACAAATCGAACTCAATGTACTAACACCCCAGACCAATGAGTGGGTAACAATTACGCATATATACTTACTCAATTTACTGAAGAGTAAGCGTACACAACACATTTTGGAGTGTGTTTGGGTTTATTCAGAACAATACTGATTCCCCAGATGCTACCAAACCATCGGGTGCGAAAAATGGTGATTGTAAATATCTACTAAAATGGACGGTCCCTTAGTAAAACGATTGGATTGTCATTGGACGTCTTCATGTATACATGTGTCAAAAAGACAGGTTACTGTGAATGGAGTACCTAGCCAATGAAAATAGTTGCAAAATAAAGACGAAATTAACCGCCGCTGATACTGACAACGGAAGCCGATATGTAGTGATCAATGAAGCGAGTAAAAAAGTGGCTATGGTAAAAGCCGATCCTGAGAGTGATTATTGCCAGGCCAAAACACACAATAACACAAGGCATTGTAACCCTATACAAAATCGGTGATAAAAAACTATGCCGTACCCAGCGACAATATTCATTCATTACCGATGACTTGTCACATAGGTGACGTTCCGAGGCATTGATTGTTTGGGAACCTCTTGTCTTCCTCAGCGGTACACGGTAAATACCCCACGAACCCAATCAACTTTCAACATTTCAATTGTAATTACGCGGTGAGTTCTTGTGATAGTCAGTTTACAACACGCTCGGCACCTTTACAACCAGATTATAAGTATGTGACAATTATTAGAAAGCCTACCCAAGAAGTCATAAGCGGCGGATAAATTTTTGAAAGACATCAAATGTCTTGAAAAGAACTTAATAGTGTATCTTGCATATACGTTTTAGGGCAGAAGGAGACTTGAATTGATCGACAGTTTAGAGAGAGCGCATACGCGTTTGGATCTCAAATTTTCTGAGGCTAGCCAGAAACCTATACAGTTATTGTCTATCCCCGTTTCCAGCGCACATGAAAAGTTTTATGCCAGTAGAAACGGTGACGTTGGAAATCATGAATACAGAACAGTTCATGAGAACAGATGGAGACATTTTGAGATGGTGTTTGTACTGGCAGACAAGTTACCTCGTGTGATTAAAAGGAAACCTATAATAGCACATGTGGTAACACAGCTTTAGAAAAAGACCCAGAGAGTCATTGGGTAACCTTTTACATTCCTTTGAGAGGAGACCAGCAGAGTTTTTTCGATTCCTTGGGCCACTCCTCCCCTGACTATTACCATAGAAGGTTTAAATATGCGTCACTAAACCATGGACGTTTTATATTTTCATAACAATAAACGAGTACAAATGGATGGAACAGTGACATTTCGACAATTTATGTATCTTTTAATGGTCCATCGATGCCACGGTTGGAATATGAAACGTAATTTAAAATCATTTACTCAACACTGTAACTTAGATCTATCATGAACGAATTTTGCATCTTTTTGTGTTAAATATGAAATAAAAAAAGTAGAAATAAGATTTATAAGTTTGTTTTCTTTCTCTACTTCATAAATTAACAACACAAAAGTTCAATTTCACATATTATCTGACCCCGCTGAATATAGTATGTTGATGAATCGGGTGATCACCCAAACACATTTACAATAATGGTAATTTCGATAAGTACAGGTAAACATACAACATACAATTTGTTTTTCTTCTCAATTTGATTCCAGACATAAGAACACTACGGTTAAAACATGTAAAATGTACAGAGTCCTTTAAAAAAAAGGCTGCTGTGGAAATCGTCCCGTTCGTAGTTCTTACTTGGTAGTGATCTCACAATGTCCTATCTGAACGGGCCCTCCCATCTTCTGTAATACACGAGCGATACGCTCCTCACACGTATTTTGCTTCCTTCCAGTTTTAGTTATTCCATCACCATCATTTTATACCATTTGAAACCAGCAACAATGACCAAAACCAGCTATTTACTTTTACCATTGAGCACCAAAAATGTTTTCGGGTATAGATATATTAGTACATTTTAAATGAGGACAGGTGCTGTTTAGGAATGTAGCACAATTTTAGGTCTGTATACAATACGAAGTTTGTATAAACATTATCCCATCTCGGGCGGTTCAATTGTTTCTAAATTATTTTAATAGCATCAGTCTGACCTCAAGCCTTGTTTCCGTCTAAGTATTCGTAAAAGTCAACACCAATCATTTATCATACACCAAATATACTACGTACACGATCCCGAACATACTGACAGTATACAGGAATTGTAACAAACATTTATATAATGCTCAAGTTCATTTTAATTGGTCGGTGAAAGTTATCCAATAAAACCCATGCCATATTACCACCACCACATTTTTTTGAAAACTCACAGTCAGGTGACCTTTTTTCGTGTTCGACATGGCGTTATCATGCCTTTTCCCAGTCTTTAAAAATAATACCACACCGAAAACAAACCACTTTATCCGCTGTTTCAGTGTAATTTAGAAACCGGCTTTAGCCACCTCATATTTGTTTTGTGAACGCTTTGTTTTGGAAGGTTGTCAAAGTCTCTAGTCTTTTACATAATATACTAGTCCATTACCATGAGCGTATTGAGCTCGTAAAGTTCATAGTGTGAAGGAAATGACGATATTCTAACTCTTTTTTATTGTTTTTATTTTCTATTTTTAGAGCATTCTGTTCATATATTAACGTCAATTTACCAGTTTATAAAATCATTAGGGTGACACTCTGAAACACTTAATGAAACCCCCCCCTTAAAATATTCAATGATCTGCTTCTAAATAACACGGAAAGACTATGTCCAGTCAGGACCCACCCATCACTTCCGTAATGTGTCTTTCAAGCGTTGATCAAACTGGTCTTAATAAATTCCATTTTGTTGCAAGTACCACGTCCTCTTTGGTTTTCCAATACTGTCTTATTCGACGCAAACACTTTTCCCCCACACTCAACTGTACAATAAACATTTCCCTCCAGATGGGTATTATAAGCCTGCTTGTCGTTTAAGAGTCGCTGTCCGCAAACTGTGATGCATCTACCGAGTTTTTTTCCACCGCATTTTAATTAATTAATATTTTGTTTTTTTATATTGTTTTGTTTTTTTTTTTTTTTGTGTTTTGTTTAAAGATTGTTTTAAACTGATACCCTATTTTTTTTCGTTGTTTTCCAGTCAGCCAATCTCCTCAATCACCCTGAGCCATCCCCTTTCCATTCGCACACTTGAACGTAACGATCATTTTCTAGACAAGTTCATCTATAGTTGATTTTGCCATGGTTGTTTGTCGATTTCCAGAGAAAACAAGGCATCAGCCTTCGTTACAAATGGTCTTTTATATGCTTAAGTCCATTCATGAATGGTCAAGAAACTAAATCTGATTGGGCTGACTGCTTTATACTGGATGACTAATTTTAGTAAAACGTTCAGCAAACGTTAACGGTCCAAACTTGTTTATGATTAAATCCAGCATCACTGTCAATACTTAAACGAATAAGAGAATAAATATCATTAAGTAAAGATGAATTGAAAATGATAGAGTATGAATCACTAATCATATTGTTTAGCTAATCTATATTAGAATGTCGTTTAAGACCTCAGTTCATAGTTCTAAATAGAGCTACTATCCCAATATCGCCAACTGAAAATTAGTTTACCATGTAGGATCATCGAGCCCTATGTCAAGAAAGATATACAGCCACCATATCTCTAATCAAATATCCAATTCACAAATAACTTTTACATTAATATTCCACTCTGTCATGGTAAGGATTTTGATGTTAATACGTTCGTTGTACTTATTAATATCTCTGTTAAAAGACTTTTTTGAATGTAGAAATGTTTCTTCTTTGATTAACCACTGCTTTATAGACATTTTGGGTTTCAAGAGTAACTTTCTCTACATGCCTCAAATAAAGGCCATTTTATAACAATTCCATAATCGATGAATATATTTCAAAGATATGTATATTCTTCCACTATATTTTTATAAATTAAAAAACAGAGATTTTCTTAATAAAACATCATAGTATTTAAAATCACTCTTTGAAATACCACGAGAATTCCTTTCCTAGATCACAAACAATATCTACAAAAAAGTCGAAATTGCGAGTTTACATTGAATATAAATGTGCAACTAACCCAATCAGAAAGTCCTAAATCAGTCAAGCATAACCGCCAATCAAAAGACATCTAGCTTATCTCTATGAGCTTTTCATAGCTTAGAAAATGATTCAAATCGGATAACAACTAAGGTAAGATAAGGGTCATTTTTATTACAATTGATGACGTCATTTATTTTCCGTTTTTATTCATCATGGACTTCCGTTAAGAGAGTTCAAAGTAAAGATCACACCTTAGCTTTCCATAGCAATGAAAATGATTCAAATCGTTAACAAATAAGGAGATACCACCCTTTTAACATTGTACCTCTTAAATAGGGGGGGGGGGGGGTGGTCAATAAAATCGATAATAGAAAAGAAATCGATTGAAAAACAAATCAACAGATTTATTTTTAAGCCTACTATACTATTTGCATCTCAAATGACTAAATGTGTGGAAAGAAAGGAAAAATATTGAATTTTTGGAATTTAAACAAAAATCGTAAATCGATAAATAGATCAATATCAGATCAACATCTATGGCGTTAAGACTTAATTCGCACTAATCATATCAATAAACTGATTCTTAATCAAAATAATAAAAAGCCTATACACAAATGACTAAATGTTAGAAGAAGAAAAAAGAGGCCATGCATTTAAATAAGTTACAAACAGCTGGATGCCACTTCATGTTTATACCGAAGATCCCGGTGATGGGGAAAAGTGAAAAAACCTATCACCAGCAGTGGTTTCCCATGATCACAGAGTACATTACAATATGATCTTCGAAATCCATGCATTAAATGACTTATCACAGCTGATGCCACTTCATTTTCATACCGACGATCCAGTGTTGGGGAAAAGTGAATGACATTTCTCAGTGGGTTCCCATGAACACAGGTACGTTCTCACGCTTTGGAAAAAAATAGAAACCGTAAACACTTTGACCAAAAATGGAAAACACAGTATAGTAGTTTACCTGGAAATGTATTCATTCTCTTGTGGAGATAGGGAACTTTCACATCGTAATGTTTTCTAAATTGAGAGTAATGTATCCTTATTTATTTTGACTCATGTATTTATTGAGAATTACTTATTGTCCTAATATTACATACTTACATTTTTTTCTTACTTATTTTAAATGTATTTTGTTGCCTATCTTAAAGTAATGATTTTACCAATTGTAATTTTCATATTTATTGTGCCATTTATTTTTTCTCATACGCTGTTGAAATGTCCATTGAACACATGAGTCCTCCGCCTATGGCTAAGGACCTGACCCCTCATGCCAGTGATCAAGCCTAGGTTGAATGTACAAGTCAGCAATCTGTACAAACATTGACACAAACATTAGGTTCCTTCTACCGATAAGGTCATTCTAACTATAGATCATGATTCCATTCTAAAAATATCTCATATGTCGTACTATAATCCAAAATGGTCCCAATGCATGACACACATACACACATAAGAAATCTAATGGTCGCCTTCACATGCCACAACGTGTCCATAACCCCAAAAAATGTTTATATGCAAGTGATATCCTAAAGAATATGTACCAAAGCTGTCCGCCTGTTCGTAAAATAGAAACTAGGTCAACAAATGGCGCCCGTTTGTTTGGATGAAAACCACGCCTAACTACTCATAATTGTAATATTAGTTGGTAACAAGTGGGCAAATCAACCGTTTGGAAATTAACTATTTGCACAGTGTAGGCGGAATTTACATATTACATTAATAAGAAAAGAATTGAATGTGGTATTTTGTTGTAAATGTTATAAGGTAAGTGGAAACAAATATTGTTACTTAATATTAAAAGAGGTAAGGCATTATTCAATATTATCCCGTGTGTTTACTTGTTCATACAATTAAATTTTGTTTAAAAGAATACATATATAAAACGACTGAAATATATATATATATATATATATATATTTATATATATATATATATATATATAAATATATATATAATATATATATAATATATAATATATATATATATATAAGTATGTAAATATATTATTGTCAGCTTAACGAAAGAATAATATTATAATTAATGCCTCAGTAGACATTTGGCAAATATTCGTAGTATGAAGCTCTCATTTTGGTTTTGATTTTGGGTCACCATATACGAGACTCGTTACAATTTCTAAAAGCCAAATAGATCGCCTCAAACTTCCATTATAAAATCATTAAAAAATTTCAAGGAGCTCGTGCGGTACATATTGGCAACATTAATGATGGCTCGTACGATTTTTGTTTTAACACTACTATGGTCACACGTGCCTTCAACGACCTGGCAAAATAACGGACCGGTTTGTTCGTATGGCGAATCCCATGATTAACCACAAACACGGTACTCTAGGGATTTTAACACGATCTTTCTAAAACATTAAAACTGTAAAATCGTAAGAGGGTTCGAATCAGAAGCGTTAAAACCCTCGGCACGGGTACCCAAAATGTCCAAAGATATCGCACGAGTCGACCGATACTTGAACGGAACACGTATAAAAGTCCTGTTTTTGTATAAAAAAACCTCGGCAACTTCGAGTAATGTGACTGGGGGATTTGAACATGGAATAAAAACCATCCTCCCGAATATCCAGAATAAGTCAATCACATCTTTCCTTTTATAAATTATACTGCTCCGATCATAATCCATACATTCCTGAGTTGGTATGAATTTCTAAAGAATAAAGGCGTTTGCTTTGATGACATCTTTTAGAAGTTTTTATTCATTACAAGCCAAGAAGATGTCCGACCCAAGCGACAAGACCCAAACATAAAGTGAACAAAACTTGTAATTCTAATATATAATGCAATATAATAACACATAAAATGTCAACCGGAATGGCTTTAGCTAAATTTATAACAAAAGATCCTCTAACATATTGCCGGAAATTATTGCGTTTCCAATACATACATCAACAACCAAAAAAGATATCGCGGGGTAATAATAAATGAGCAAACATTCTTCACTGCCATGGCCTAAAATGATGGTACATCGGTCATACATTTTTAAGGTCACAGTGTAATTAGCGTTGTAATCTAAATTTGCTCAGCCGCGTGGGTGTACCGTGTTCCCACTGAGAGAGGTAAAAAAGACAAAGACCATGTGGCAGTTTAATGAAAAACAATAGCTCAACACATTTTGTAATACTCCATAACTAGTTTTTTGACCTATAAATTCACCATGCGTTTCTTCTTTATTTGTTACTATAATAGCCTAAGGAGAAGAACATCTGAAACAAATATATGATGTAATATCCACTTTTGAGCATTTCCATTTCTTTATCGTAGGAAAAGTAATAAACCTTAAAATAATATTTGTACGCCTTTTTTCAAGTAAGCATTTGGCTGAATATTCACCTTATTGTTAAAAGATGTGTAAAGGCCATGCTCAATCGAAACTCTAAATGAACATTTTGTCTATTTGACTTTTGACAGCTCAAACTAAGAAGCATAGGCTTTTTCCCGTAAGCAAGAGGCGAATATGGCAAAACGCTTGCCAAACATTCCTAGAATCGGGTTTCTCAAATGCTCTTGTACTGTGACGGGGATTCAGAGCAATGGAGAAAGAGGAAGACCTAAGCAGTTATTTAAATCTGAAATATTCCATTTGCAAATAAGAATAAATGGGACAGAAACTCAACAAATAACACAGCAAGCACAAACAGGTGATTCTGTGATGAGCTTAGACTACCCATCCAAAGCTCGGGATAGGCATGCCTTCATTGATATTCTCAGAGGTACCTTCTTGGAAATATACTGACCATCATTATAATGAACAGCAAGGGAAGTAGGGGATCACAACGTCAATATTTTTTCACACACTTGCATTATCAGATTTGACAATGTTAGTCAGTGGACCATTGGTGATAGTTTTTCATATCTGCTTGGATAAAATCTTTACAATTCTGGATAGTGGGTCCTGTGATGTTCTGTGTATTTACAAGTGCCTATTGCCCCTCTTGGAATTTGGTTATGCTGTAACGATGAGCGAGTCATAGCGTTATGTATCCACAATAGTCAAATAATTGTGCTTATCCTCGAAACGTGCTGTGGCCACAGTTGTATTTATGTTTTCTAAATTTTTGCATCATTAATGTGCAACACCTTTGCGTTATTACACCTGTAAGAATTTTTCTTCAATTATTGTACCATGTCGTCCATCAGCAGTTTTTTGGTAAATGGATTATTTCGAACGTAACAAAGTGGTTTCGATTATATTTGTCCGATAACTTTATTACCCTGCATGTTTCAATTTATCCTGGAAACATCATCGTGAATAAAAAATTATAAAGTCTTGTCGAACAATGAGTACAGAGCAGCATGTCCATCACAAAATCTTAGTCAGATTTAACATAGATTTTTGTAATAACATTTTCGCCATTTACATATTGCGGAATTAATCACAAAAGAATGGATGGTGTATCCCATACTGTCCTAATTATATTGAACAATTGAAGAATCCAGAATAGCATCGTTGAACCTTTAGTTTGTATATATATAAAGGCAAGAGATACAGGGTGATTTTTATCAAACCTGTTCAGCTGCACTAGGATATCTCATGACAGAAAGGAAGCAGTAAATTACCCGAAAACACCAACACCACAATAACCAGACCACAAAAAGGACATTTGGTGAGATACCAAAAGAATATCATATATTAGACTTTAATGAATTTATTTATGTAAAAAAACATTAGGTTAAAACATATCGAAACAGTGTTAACAAATGTAATCAATTTATATGTCCATTAGATTTTATTATGTTGTTAATACCATGTACATGAATATAAAGTCAAAAGTATTGTACTTTCTTATATAAATATATGAAAACTAGTTCCAAAACCTAGATCATGGTCAAGGTCAAAAGTGAAATAATTCATATTCTGTGATAGGCCCATGTCAAGATGAATAGCATGTGAACAATAAAAGTTTATATCAATATAGTAAAGTAGTTATTGCCAACGCCAAAATATTTTGTTAAAACATTTAAAAAAAAGTTCATTGTCCATAGTCAAAAGTCAAAAAGATAATAAGAATACCAAAAAAGAAAGTTGTATTGAATATTAGAGAAGTTATGTAACGCGGAGATTCCGTACGACGACAACTAACAACGACAACGCGAACGCAGAGAGTTACTTTCCTCGTATTTTTTTTCTTTGAAAAACAAGACGACGATAAAATATGAAATGTGGGTAGACCAAATCTATAACAATTACTAGAATACAATATACTTTACAAACTTCTCGATGTTTGCCTCGCCTATTGAAATACGATCAAAACAAAGGGGCAAACAGTACCATACTAGAGTTTTTACCTTTTTTCGAATAAGATAATTTGAGTCTATGTTAGGATAAACTCGTTGATAATATCTAAAATATTTCCAATGAATACAAGACCGCATAGTAGTATCCCAAGAGATTCAGCAGTTATGGGTATTTATACTTGTTTCACGTTTGGACTCGTATAAACTTATCATCTTTGCAAAAAATTGGCTGAAATACCCCAGAAAATGTCAATAACAATTACTACAGACACAATTAGCACGCGGAATTTTTTACTGTCACCTTCCATAATAAGTTTGTAAGAGTCACTTATGATGGAAGTAGTTACCTGTATTAAATTTACTTAATTACATAAATTGAGTGAAAAAAAAAAAACATACGTGTTTATTTTTATTTTATCAAATTTCACAACACCATTTTTTGAGACAAGAAAACTTTTATATGTTTTCTATGCAAAATACATAGTACAAGTAATCTGCACATTTTTGTTTTATATTTGAACATAGATATCAATCAATGTATAACAAGTATACATGCATGAATACCCAAGAGTAGGATAATTTACTCCAAAATGTGCACATCAATTTTTCATTTTTTTTATCCTTATTTTTACTGATGTTAACAAATACTGCGAGGGAACCGTCCAGTTATATAAAAGTTTGTTACTCCGTGGCAGCTGATGATTAATATAAAGAATCTCGATATATACATAATAAGTCTAAGTAAAATAAAAAGTATAATAAAAAAAATCTAACTTGAATACTTATGAAAAAAATTAAAAAAACCTCTATTCAGATTTATAGTATAAATTCGAGCTGTTACACAATTGATTTAAAAAACCATGCCCCAGCTTTCATTATAAATGAATCTGATTTAAATTAGCAAATACATGTATATGTTACAGTACTATAAATCTACCCCGACCGGGCCCCACTTCTATTAATCAATGAAATGTTAAGACGGCCAACAAATGCACCTCACAATATGAGAATAACTGGAACGTTAAAGGCAATGAAATGTTTTGTCAATAAACTCCCATTTTGGTTGCAGGTAAAATTATTTCATTGTTTTTTTGCTGCCGGATAAAAATGTCATTTGTTTACACAACCGTGCATATAATTGCAACCATAATCATGAATATTAATGGTTAAAATCTTTGTGACTTTATCATGTCTATCATTCAATATTCCTATATTTTGTACATTACTATCTTTATTAAAAGATTCATTTATAAGAGATGACATTCAGTTCAAACATTTACGCGATTACACATCATAAAAACCACCTGCATTCATCAACAACTTCGCATCAGTCTTCTTCATATTCACTCATCATAAAATTCAACCACCATCAATTATTTATTTAATATATATTTATTCAGTATATTCTTTATTTATTTGCTGATTATGTCGTTCCTTTATTCGCCAAGACCCCGAATCGCAGATATCACTATTGAATGATACATTATTATCTATATATAAACAGCTATAAGTTTAAAACTTTGCAAGCTTGTATGTATACATTGGAGATGTTTAATAGAGTATTTTTTATAATATAGCAATTCAGTTACATATATATTGTTTGAAGAAAAAATTTGAAAACTCCCCCCCCCCCCCCCCCCCTCCCCCTACTTTAGGTAATCATTAATATGATTTTTGAAATGTTCATGCTATTCTGTATATCTATGAATTGAGGCATGCATATAATTGGTTTTTTTCATGCATGATGTAATGTTTTTGATATAAATAATCGATATAATTTACGCCAAAAATATTCTGTCAGTTCTAAAAACTTTATTATTTAGGAGACCATAAATTGTTCAGGCCTCAGAAATGAATCTTTCGTACAGCAGAGTACACTGCGTGTCACTTTACAACAAAGGAAATTCGATATGTGAATATAGTTTCCATAAATTGTGCACACAATATGTAAAGCGTTATGCCGTGAGTGAATGTAATGATTAGATAAAAGGCGTGTTTTTATTTGTCTTTTATTATTTGGAATAACCACTTTCTACGGGTTTGCCTTATTACTTATCAACATCTCGGGAAAAAAAAACGTAAATTTAAACCTAATATCTGCCCACTCGCCAATTACTTTTAAATCCGAAAGTTTTGTTGTCTGGTAGATATAAGAAACTAATGCCATCCATTCTAAGTACACAAAATTGCAAATAAAAGAACGTATTGATTAAATTACCATCAAAGAGCAACATTTGTAACAGCTATCTGAATTAAGAATTTGGTATTATTGTAATAACTGATTTTTTTTCAACTTTTTTTTTATTGCCCAACATATTTTTTATTTAATAAATCAAGTTCATATTAGCATTATACTTATGACACCGTAAAATTATGAATACTGGGATTTCAAAAAATTAAAAATAATAAGCAGTATATTATCTTCATACCATTATTGTTGTAAGCCTATAAACATTGTAATTTTTATACAAAATAAACATTTATATTATATTCTGTTTTTTAAAATAGATTACCACACTACGATGAGAGAAGTAAAATGAAAATGAGATTTGTCCACACAATATACAAAGGAATAGCTGAAAATATCCGTAAGATTGTAAGAAAATCATTTAAATGTCGGTTTTCAATATCGGTTACGGATAAAATATATTATGAGTAAATTAATTAATAAAATGTATAATCAGATAGCTTGTTCTTTTTAGAAGATATCGACTTTTATCATTTATGATATATGAAACGTACAAGACTTTGCCATTAGTGATATAACCTCGGTAACCGAAAGTGAAACTGAATTAAATAAGCCAGAGTTCCAGTATAGAACAATTTTGGGAGTATGAAAAACAGAGATAACTAGCAAAACCATATATTTAAAAGATATCTTTTTGGGAAACCCTAATTTCCACTAATTTTCCTTTCTTTACATTTTTTTCATATTGAAATTTTTTCTTACTTTTCAGAAACTGAGGGTTAAGATAAGTTGAAAAAAAGAAGAAAGAAGTAACAGCTATTTTTTCACCATAGCAAAATGACTTTGAAAGTCTAATAAACACCCGGGGTAAGAGAAAGCATACTCATTTCAGGGAGGGCAGAGGAGAGTCCAAGAAATAAAATAAAAACAGAACAACTAAATGAAATAAATTATTTATATATGCCATAAAATTACACACCAGCAAATACAATATAGTGTAATTGAACTTCACAAGATCCATAGATATGTAATTACATATTTCAAACATACAGTTATTTATATATACTTGCGATGTGTTAAAGTACATATACACAGTAATAAAACAATGCGTTTACATCTATGAAAATGAAACCAGGTGCAGCTTAAGAATACAAAACGAAACTCTGTGATGGACACTTAAACGAGAGAACAAAGAACAGTTTTTTTACGAATAATCATAAATGTAGTCCATATTCCACCCAGATCGGACCACCAATGTCGTATATAGAGAATCTCTGTATAAAATTTTGACCAATTATCAATTGTTCTCTTCAACTCAAATAATTATCCCACTATTCTTTAGACTTAATGACGTGACATTTATTTCACGGATAAGTATCAGCAAATCTAGAGCCTAACTGATTCAGAATGTCATAAATGATAACCTATATTACAAATAAGGATGCAAACATGCTAATAGTGTTTGGCCTTAATATATCAAATTTATAAAACTTAAAAAAAGTAATGAAACGTCTTTTGTATACATATAATAAATAACTATAAAATAGTAGCCACATAACTTTTGATATATTGCTATAATTAATTCAGATTGAACGGACCTAGGACGAAAATCTAGTTACAGTTACATCAAAATATTAAATACAACTTTAACTCATCACCACATAACTCATTAAACATAAGTGATAAATATAACTTAAAAAGCAAACCAAAACCACTAGGTTAAAAATGACAATTGTACATTAACAAAGGTCGAAATCGAAAGTCTAGATCATATGCAATTTAACCTAATTTGTAAATGATATATACACACAGATATATAATATATATTATACAATAATATATATATATATATATAAATATACAAACACGATTCCACGCAGAAGCAAAAAAACATGTGTAAAACAAAGTAAGCACATCAACAACAAGTGTTCGTGCTATGGCAACACATTAACCTTCCAGCTCCCCGACAAACTGAACCGAAAATTATATACATGAACCCAAAACAATACAAAAATAAGAAAGCGTATCTAATGGACACAACAATTAAATTAAATGTAACTTCATGTACTTAACATGCCTATCAAAGATTACAGAGTCTTACATATAAATTCAGACCAGTTAAGGTATTAAAGACACAGTAATTTTTAAAATGGCTATTAATATATTGAGAAGGAGGCTGTTTTCACAAATTCCACAAAAGTATTTGAAACCATATAATTTCAAACAATTACCCCACAAAATTAACCTAAAATTAATTGTCTTATATTTTTAAACTGTATCGTACAGTATGGGATGATATTAAATGTAAAGATATGCAACACATCAACAACACGTTAATAAATATCCAAAATGAGCTATCAAAAGAACGCAGAGGCCCGATTACTTATAATTTTGCAATTTTGTATTTTATGACATTTCCTGGCAATATTTCTCCTACAAACAATAAGCCACGAATCTAACCACCACACTCATGACACTAAATCGTTTGACTCACGTCCAAACAAACGCTATACTGCGACCTCTTTATTTTTTTTGCTTTTTGTTACAAAATATGTATGATCCTGATAACCTTTTAAATACCGTTTCCTGAAGGCCACTAGAGCGGGTGGCCTAAGGGCCAAGCGCGAGCCTCAATCCCATATTTAATGAAGCAAATCAATCTCCATCTGAATAAAAAAACTACAGTTTGTTGATCTAAATTTAAAAGCCCTAAGGATAAAATAACTGTTTAGCAGTTACAGTTTGAAAGTCACATTGTAACAATATTGACTTTATTTATGAACTTCAATTACTCATTAAATTTTGAAAAAGTAGTACATTGCAAATAAAAAATTCAAATTTAAATTAACACTAATCAATCAATAAGCCTTCCTTTTACAACAAGCAAATTTAAATTAAAAGGAGTTAAAGGAAAAATCATTCTAATTTCTTGCCAATGGAAATATATTTTTCATTTTCTACACTAAATGTCTGATAGAAATTAAGTATAATATTCAAAATATGTTCTTTAAAACACGTGAACGAAGATATGTTAACTCATTCAATAACGTCCCTCACATTTTAATCAAGGAATGGGTACTTATGTCTTTTAAACGGCAACAGGCCACAACACATAGCTTTCAATTTCTCCTGTTTATTATTTACTTCTAAGTATCCTCTATATTTTATTCCACATTTAGGCTACGCAGAACATATACATTTGTAGTTTAACATTATGTTTCCTGATTTGCAATACAGCACAGTTAAGCCTTCAAAATCACATAATGTGTCACATCGATTGTCATTCTGTGATTAACATTGTCACACCTATTCCATAAATGCAAATAAAATCTTTATTTTAGCCTACCACATTTTTAACAGGAGACTCTCTTATTCATTTTCTTATTATTACAAGAACAAACGTAAAGTGACAAAGTAGGCCGTCCAAAAGAAGCCGTCGTTTGGCATATTTTTCCTTTAGGGCCCCCTAAATACACTGCATCAAAAATATACTACATGAAAGCTGTATGTCAAAACATACCGGATCAAACTTGGGATATGTAAATTAACACCGTCCAAACACGGTATATCATTTAACAAGAGATTTACACATACAATATTACTAATACCGTATTTGACGAATATAACATTTAATATTTGGCTTCAACATATGAAAACCGTCCTAAAACTGTTAACGTGCGTTAAAGTTTTTCCACCTGTAAAATGAAACAAAATAGTTATTACACCAATTTAAATTATATGTTATGAATAATAATGAAACGTATTGGAAAATTATGTAAGATTCACACATGTTTAGCTTTGTAAGTACATTGTATAAATTAGAATGGAGTGATCACCAAAACTACTAGTAATAAATATCAGTGAAGCAAAGTCCCACAGCTAATCATTAAGGACCTATGCGTCCTTGAAATATATATGTTTGTTTAAAACAAGCCTAACCCGTCCCCCGGTAGGCCGAGGGTTTAACCGTCCCCTCGGGAGTGGGAGTTCATGGGTTCGATCCTTGAAAACGCGTACAAACAACGTCTAAAAAAAGTTGTATAGCACCTTTGCTAGGCCTCAGTATTAAGGGGTATTAAAGGACTGGTTTGCTCCAGTGCCAGATAAATGTGACGGTTTGGTATCATGCCACATATCTACGGCGTGATACTGCATGTGGAAGACATATATCTGTCTCCAGAAGACATCGTCTCCAAATGACTGAAGTACTGTCTGTGGAGACGTTATACAAACCAAAACAGAACAAACACATAAACACAAATTGAATCAAAACCAGGCACAATACCATTGACCATCCAACGTATAAGTGTGAACATAGCGAAAATAAGGGATGAAACCAAGAAACAAAATTTGTCCTTGAGTTCCTTCTTGATCACATACATTTAACAAGGATGGGTACTTGGTCCAAGTGATGGCAACAAGCAACAACACATGCTTTCAATTTCTCCTGTATTTAATTTCCTTCTAATTATCCTACTATAGTACTTCACCTTTAGCACGCAGACATATACATGTAGATACCTTACAATATGTTCTGATTTGCAATAACAGACAGTTTAAGCCATCAAATCACTTTAAAGTGTCACATCGATGTCATTCTTTGATTCCCTTGTCCACTTCCCTTAAAATTTAAAATATCCCTTTTTATTTAGTCTACCCGACATTTTAACAGGTGACTCCTGTTCTTTTCTTTTTTAAAAAGGGGGTGACAACGAAAAGTGAAAAAGGTCCCCGACAAGGTGGTTTAAGGCATGTTTTTTTTTTAAGCTAAAACACTGAAATCAAGGATATACTAAAATGAAGCTGTATTAAAACATTCAGGATCACACTTGTTTTGAAAATTTAGCGCGGCCCAACAGGGTAAAAACATTAATCAATATTTTACTCCACCACTTTACTATGCCTTTAGGCAAAAAACATTTTAAAAATTTGGCTTCACAATGAAAACCGTTTTAAAACTGGTTAACGTCGTTAATTTTTCCCCCTGTAAAATGAGAACTTGTTCCTTGATACTGTGTCACCTTTTGAAGAACCCGTCTTGGAAAAGGGGACAAAGTGTGAGAACAGACAGCCAAAGGGACAAACGGCAGAGAAGGAACCCTAAAGTCATACCGCTTACAACAGATGACACAAAATGTGTTTTTTTTTAATTTTTTGTTTGTTTGTTTTTGATTTCAGAATAAAAAGGGTTCACGGAAAATAAGGAAAAGGTGAAAACTAAAATAGTTTTGCTAGAGTATTTTTGGCCTTGTCCTTGACAATTTCCTTTTATCACCTGCCCAATAAAAATTCATTTTCAGAAGCATGAATAGATAAATTTTTTTTCAAAAAATAAAGAAGGGGGAAGGGAAAATCTGTGAAAAAGGGTGGGGCCCAAACAAAACAGGGGGAAACAGACAAAACAAAACAACGACGGAGGTGGGCCTCGTATGTCACCCCCTTACAGCAGTGACACAAAACAATTTCAAGCCATCATGAAGGAAAACTAACCTTGTACACTGTTTATTTGTTACCCTCCTTTCAGTCTCTCCGTGACACCTAACTAAGCCATGTATTCGTCGCTAAAAGTAAACAAAAACTCAATAATGAGTATAAGAAAATGAGTATAGTGAAAAATTAGAATTAGTGTGATGAAATTTTTGGGAATGACCTTGATATAAATCTTTTAAAAAAAATGCCCCTAAGTCCCAAGGGTGACAAAAAATTCAATTAATTGCGTTTTGATTTCTTGAACATTTTTTAAATGTAAAATTGTCCGGGAAAGTACATTGCATATTAAATAAAAAAAAACAAAAACCATCATTAAAAGATGATGAATACCCCCAGAACCACATTTTTAGAGTTACTGTTCCCGTGCCCCCAAAACAGACATTCTTGCCCCCGTTGGGAAGAATAAAAACACAAAAAAACTGGTAAAATCTCAAATATACTTCCCAAACAAACATGTATACAATCGCAAAAAAAATCAATGCAAAAAAAACAACAAGAACACACTGTTTCTACTCAAAAATACTTTAAATTCGAAAATTTCTGGTTACTTAAATGATTCCTTATGGAAATTTATTAACCCATGAATTTCCAAACAAATCATGTTTGTAAAATGTCTTTTTGTAGATGAGAAGTTTTTTTTCTCCAGACATGAAAACGAATTAAGTAATGATATTATGTATAATCGTATAAAAAAATATGAAAAAAAACTAATAAATTGAATTTTTTAATCTCTTTTTCCCCTAATGGGATCTTATCTTTACGTTTAAAAATTTGCAGAATATATCAAATAAGATTTTTAGAAAATAAAAAAAACATCTTAATCAAAGCTGTAAAATGTGAAATTGAAAAATAAAAAAAAGAACTTTTTTCAAAAGGGGAACTAAAGTTTATAAATAGGGATAAAAATTTGGGTAAAAAAATAAAGAAGTAATTGGGGACAGTCCAAAACATCTCATTTTCGATAACATTGTATCAAACCTTCAAATACTAAAGATTTCAAGTTAAAAATATTTAAATTTATAGACAAAATTTCTAAAACAAAATCAACGGACCAAAAATCTACCGGCAAATAAGACTCGACAAAAAAAACAAAAACAAAAAAAACAACATTTGGTTAATTTTATGTTAAAAATCGTCCATAGTTAGGTACTGTATCGAAATTTTTACATGTCAATTTTTACAAAATTTCATCATCTTTTTATCGAGAAAGATATAATATTAATGCCCAAATGCTTTGATTATTCTATAGGGAATCACATTAGCATTTTAATTGATCATGACCTTTTTAAAATGATTTGATTTTTTTATAAACTGTCATTTGTAGCATCTTAGTTATTTTCTCCAGCAGGGGGCTTTTGCATTGCATCATATTATGAATAAACTGTTAAATGATATGAAAGAAAAAAATAATTTGAATCATTCGCAATCTCTTTTTCTTATGGGAAACTTTTTGTTACCTCTTGTTAAAAATTAGCTAATAAAAAAAAAATACTTTTGTTTAGAAATAAAAATTTAAAAAATACTTACAGAAAAACTGTAAAAAAAATAAAAAAACTGAGAATAAAAATTTTTTTACTAGGGAATTCTGTTTTTGGATAGGGTAACAAATTTAGGTAAAAAAAAAAAATAAATTTTAATTTTTTACAAAATTAAAAAATTACAATTTAACAAAACAAAATTACGAAAAATAAAAAAAAAACATACAACAAAAAATTAAGATACCCTACCGAGCCGAACTAGAAACGTTTATCTTATTTTCAGATACAATAAATATTTTCCCGATTCAATTTAAAGGCTAAAATGTTGATGAGTTTTTCCACTTTGGGCGAGCATCTACTTCTTGTAATAGATGTTTAAAACAACATATTTTTTTCCGTTTTTTTTATACATTTAAATTATATTATCAACCAAACCCCAACAGAAATGTCTCTAAAGGAAAATTTATAACCCCAAGTAGCCTTTGACACGGATTAGAAACCGTATACTTTGACTAAGGTTTTTTTTTTTAAAAAATTTAGCGAAAAGGGGGAATAACCGGTTTTAAAAATTAACGGTTTGCCCAAAAATCCAAGTTTTTTTTTTTAGTTTTTTGAGATAAAAGTTTTTTTTTTAAAATTTAAATCTCTTAAGCCTATGCAGTTTTTTTGAATCTTAAAAGGTATTTTGGCTAAGTCTAAGTCAAAGACAAAACTTAAATAGTTTTCCAAAGTCGTACTCCATTTTATGTGATAATTTTTACAAAATCTATATAAGCGTCAAACCATTTATTGGTGTATGTAAGGGGGGCGGGGGGGGGGGGGGTACAAAAAAAAAGAAAACATCAAAAAGGTGCATGAAAATTAAATGCCCCGCCAATTTACAAAACCATTTAATGATCACAAATTAAGATATATTTTAAAATTCAGGGGAAAAAAAATGTCCAAA
>CM037777.1:19255876-19305876 GCA_021229015.1 Solen grandis | reverse complement strand
TTTTAAACCCTGTCCCTCATTTTGACCCCTTTTGGGAGCACTCAGTAGGTCCCAACTAAACCCGCCCTTTGCAGAAAAGCACGGGAAAAACATTACCTTTTTAAATTTATAAAACCTATTTCCGCCCAAATTGAGGAGCAGCAACAGCAAAACCTGTTTCAGCCTGCGAGTTACTGCATGCTGATTGGTTTTATGTTTTGCATAGGTTTTTTTAAATGTTCCTCAATGGGGAAAAAGGGGTTAAAAAAAAATGTTTTCAGAGATTGTTTTGTTCTTTTTTTATGGCAAAAACTTTTGCTGTCGCGGCCCGCTAAAAGTTAAATTTGAAAGTAACTTTTTTTTTCCCGGAAAAATTATTTTCAAAAAAAAAAATTCAGCAGTATCACGGAGGTACATTAAACTTCTTGTTTTGTTTATATTTATATATCTATGTTTCTTTTCCCCACTAAAATTAGGGAAAAGAGATTCCCAAAAAACGAAATACTTAACGTTTTTAAAGCTAAAGTGTAATGCTTTTTTTCCCTTTTCCCTTTCCCAGATAGAGCTATAAAATCACGGACCCCGACGTCCCCGTTAATGGGCGTACAAAAAACGCTGCGAATCTGCTGACGATCAAAAACATATAGAAAATGCTGACATATAACAAAAAAGGATATCGGAAAACGCGGACGATATTAATATAAAGGGAAATTTTGTGATGAATTAACTGATCAAAAGGGGTTAAAATGAGTTCAGCCATAAAAAACTGAATATGGGGAAAAAAATTTAAAACCATATCGCCCAAAGGGAAGGGAAATTGCTGACGATAAAATAAAAAGAAGGATTTCGGCTTTTCGAAAAAAGCTGATTTAAAAGAAAAAGAATGGGAAAATAAAAAAAGGGATTATTATTTTTATGGGTTTTAAACCATTTTTACCCAAATGCCTATTGATAATTATTTTCTTTTGTTTTTTTAAAAAAATTTATTTAAGCCCTTGAATGTTTTAATCTTTTAAAGTTTGTTGAAATTTTCCCGACAATATTAACAAAAAAAGCAAATTTAAAATTTTTTAATAACTGTTAATTTTTTAAAGGGCTTTTTCGGTACTTTCATCAAAAAAATTTCCCTACAGGTATAAGGGGCAAAAAAAAAAAAATCTTTCATCTTTTTTTTTTTTTTTTTTTTTTTTTTCCTAAAAGATTAAAAATTGGAAATTAAAATAAAGTCTTAATTATGCAATAAAAACAGTTTAATGTAAAACTAACACATAAGAAAAACTGCAAAAAATTAAAGCAAAAGCTCCAGGTATATAAATTCGGGTTGTTTTAATATATAATATACTCCACAAGTGTTTGGGAAAGTCTAAGTTGCTTTGTGATTGAAAAAATTTTGGGTGATTTGCGAAAAGTGCTTTTGTTTTTCTTAAAAATTGTGTGTTTAAATAAAGGCTGGGGATTGTAGAACATTCAAAAGGTAAATATTTAGAAAATTTTTTGTAATTTGCCCCATTTTTTAAACCCCGGAATTTTACTGTGCGTGATTTTTTGAGGAGGGAAATTGGAGTTTTACGAGGATGTACCATCTAAATCGGTAAGTGATTTTTTAAATTTATTCCCTTTTGTTTTAATCCCACAAAAGGGAATATGATTGTATACTTGGTAAAAGTGCTCAAAAAAATTGTTTTTAATTGTATGTTTTCATAGATACACTTGGGGGGAACACGTTTTTTTTGTTTTACACAATGTTACTGGCACATTAAAACACATCCCTGCCCGTGCACACAATCCCTTTAAATCAGTACAGTAGAAAACCAAAAAAGAAGTGGGTTGGAATAGGGCTGGGAAGGGTACCGATCCCCGGTTTCCCCGGGGGTTTAAAAGCGCTCCCCGGGTAGAAAATTTCCTACCCGGTCCCCGGTCTAAAATTAAAAATGACTTTTTTTTCCGCAAATTTGATCCCAAGGGGTATTTTTGGAAAATTTTTTCCGTTTAAAACCGGGCCCTTAAATTCGTGTAGTAACGTTAAATGCCACACTTTTGGCCAGGAACTTTTGAAGGAGGGGAAAAAAAGCATAATTTCTTCTTTTAAAAATTTCAAAAAATTGCCAAAACCTGACTTTTTTTTTGCGACATGAGGGCTTTCATAAAAGAAGTGTAAAACTCAGCATCTAATCTGATAACAGTGACGCAGTGATTGATCTTAAAAACCTAAAAGTTTGATTTTCGGGGGTTTACTCGAGTACCCGGGGTTTTAATTGGACCACGGGAAACCGGGGAAGAAAATCTCTACCCGTCCCAGCCTGGGTAAAAGCGGGGCAATCCCCCTTTTCCCAGGCAATAAAACCCCGAAATTTAAAAGGTGGGCAGGGGTACACGAAATTTGCAATTTAAACAGTTTTTAAAATATGGTTTAAAAAAGGGGTAGAAATTGGTAAAAAAAAAATTTAATTTACAGAAAAATTAAGGCTTTTTTCATTCTTTGCATAAAAAAAATAGTAGAAAAGGTCAGCTCTTTGCACCCAAACAATTTGCCTCCATTCTAGGTGGGGGGCCCAATCTTTTTTATTTTTATAAAAAACCCCTTTTACAAAATAACATTTTAGGGTAGGGACGGGGCAAATTTTTAAACGACCCATTTTATTTTTTGTGTGTTTTGGGCCATGTGCGGGGGCCCTTTTTTTGGTTATTATGACATTATGAGCTATTTTTTAGAAATGGCATCTGATCTATTTTTAGATTGACCCATGATCATTTTTAAAAATTTGAATCAATGTACAGGCTAAATTGTACTTAGCCTGGGGTTAAGGACATTGAGGGTAAAAGTCCTTAGCCTTGGGGCGGGACAAGGGTTTAAACACCAAAGAAAAATTAGATAAAACAGAGGAAATTGATAGCCCCAAAAAAATAAAAAAGAGCTGACTTGTAATTCAGTCATGGGGCCCTTAATCAGGGGACATTGAGGGTCAGGTCCTCAGCCTTAGGGGGGAAATAAAAAAGTTTTAAAAACAAAAATGATATAAATTTATATGATCATCAAACAAAAACCATACAAAAAATTTTAAAATTTAAAAACTACAAAAAAACCCAATATTTGGAAAATTTAGAAAAAAATATCGCCCTGACTAACGATATGAACACCCCACTTTTTGCTTTAAAATAAAAATCAAACCCCCAATTTTTTACGTTTTGATCTGCCGTTTAGGGCATAGTTTTTCCCGAAAATTTTATTCTTGGAAATTTTATTTCCAGTGTCCCAACTAGGTAAACCGATTTCCCTTTAAAGTTTTTAAACCCCATTTGTTTCATTTTCTTTACTATAAAAAGCTCAAAGTGAGGTTTTTTACTTTAAACCCTTTAAACCCGGAACCCAGATAAATAAAAACCGGAAATAAAGCCACACATTTTAAAATGGGCCCCTTTTTCCCCTTATTTTTCCATTGTTTAAATTTTTTTATTATTTTGGAAAGCTCTAATGGATCAATTTTTTTAATATTTTTAAAACCCGGAAGTCCAGGGGTTTTTTAAAAACCGGGAAATGACGTCATCAATTTTTTAAAATTGACCCTATTTCCTTTTTTTTCCCCATCGATTTATTTTTTTTTTAAAATAGCTTTAAAAAGCTATAAGTAAAATATTTATTTTTAAATTCAAACCCGGGAAGGGCCCATGGAAACAAAAACCCGGAAATAAAGTCCATTCTATGTAAAAATAAATAAAATTTTCCCATTATTTTTGAACTTAAAAGGGTAAAAAAAACCATACAAAGGATCTTGTCCTAAAAAAAGGCCCATTTCTTTGAACATTGCGGGGGTTTTCGGCTGGATCAAAAGATGGGGTAAACCCTGTTTAATAAAAGAAAAGCAGGATCAAAGTCTTGGGACTTATAAGGGGAAAGTGCCCCTTTTTTCATTTAATAAAACATGTTTTTTTATAAAGGTTTAGTTGGAACACGTTTCACAAGAAAAGACAATTTTTTAAAGGGACATTTTTTCTTTTTAAAACATGGTTTAAAAAAGGACAGTAAAATAAACGCCTCCTCCCCGGAATTGACCTCCCCCGGGAATTGACCCCCCCCTCCTCAAGGAGGGGGAAATTATCTTCTTTCTCTCCTCAAGGAGGGGGGTTCGATTTTTTCGGGGAGTACGGGACACAAAAAAAATTTTGGGCAAAACCTCCTTCAACATTAACAATGGAAGGAATTTTTTTTTTCAACCCCCTTTACGTGTTTTGGTCAGGGGAACCGCCCTCTTGGGTAAAACTTATTTCGTTTACAGAATTTTTTAATGGTCGCAGTTTCTTTTCCTTTGTTATTTGGTCGCATTTTCCGCCCTTGTATTTTTGGTCAGCAGTTTCCGTCTTTTTTGTCCATGGTCAGCATTTTCCTTCTTTGAAATATATGGTCACTTTCCGTATTTTGGGGGTATATGGTCGCATTTTCCCTTCTTTGTAATTTCTTCGCATTTTTCCGTTTTTGTATATATGGTCATCATTTTCCTTTCTTTGTATATAGGTCAGCATTTTCCCTTTCTTTGTATGTATGGTCAGATTCTCCGTCTTTGTGTTTTTGGGGTCAGCATTTTTCCTTCTTTGTGTATATGGTCCAGTTTCCTTTTTTTATTTTATGGTCAGCAGTTTCCTTTTTTGGGTTTTTTTGGGTCAGCATTTTTTCCCTTTTTGGCTTTCCGCATTTTTCCTTTTTTGTATATAGGGCCCGCATTTTCCCGTTTTTGAGTATAGGGGCCCAGAAATTTTCCCTTTTTGTATATATCTCAGCATTTTCCGGGTCTTTGTATATATGGTCAACATTTTTCCTTTTTGTATAAGGGGTCAGCATTTCCTTCTTTGTATGTAGGGGTCAAGTCTCCGTCTTTTTTGTTTTTGGGTCGAAATTTTTCCTTTTTGTGTATATGGTCAAAAGTTTTCCTTTTTTGTATTTTTGGGTTATCATTTTCCTTCTTTGTAAAGGGGTCACAGTTTCCGTTTTTGTGTACATGGTAAGCATTTGCCCTTTGTATTTTGATTTTTGCATTTCCTCTTTGTATATAGGGGCAGCATTTTCCTTCTTTGTTTTAATAGGGTCAGCGTTTCGGGCTTTGTATAATGGTCAGAGTTTCCTTTTGTATTTAGGGCCCCAACGTTTCCTTTTTTGTGTTTTGGCGGGCTTTTTCCCTTTCCCTTCGTCAGCTTTTTAAGTACGCCCCCACGGGGGCGTGACGTCACGCGCCCCTTTGCCCCCCAGGACCCCCCTTTTTCCCAAATTCGGTTTGGGCCCCGGTATTCTATATTATTTAAAGACAAATCAAACACAACCCCGGGGCGGGCACCCGGGGCCCTTTTTTAAACAAAAATAACAGACTTTTAGGGGATAGCGCGAAGTCTAAAAAATTTAAATAAAAATTTGTCTATTTTTGGAAACGTGCCCTTGCTTTAAAATTTTTAAAAAACATAATTTAAACCACAAGTAGGTTAGTGTTTCTGAGCCGGGGGCCCGGATCGATTTTATTTTCAAAAATTTTTACAAAAAAACCCAACAAACCTAAACATAATAAAAAAGGGAAAATGTCCCAGTTCGATAAAAATTTTTAAACTTTATAAAATTTAAAGTATTACCCTTTTTTAATTTGGAAATTTTGTTTTTTAACGATAAAAATAATAAATAAATAAAAATAAGCAACCAGGTGACTCGAACCTAGGGATTTGGTTGCACTTTTTATTGTTTATATTTTTTAAAAAATTTTCTTTTAAGGTCATGCTTTGTCAACGACAAAATACGTTTTCACCCGAATACCAAAAAATATGGCCCACATAAAAGAAAATTGTTTTAATAAACAAAAAATTCAAGTTTAAAAAGACTTTTTTTAAAAAGTTTTGGGGTTTTTTTTAAAGAAAAGAACGCAGTTTAGATGATCCACCAAAAAAAAAAAAGGGACTAAAAAAAAAATATCAAATATTAAATTTGAAAAATTTTGGTCATTGTTTAAACGAAAGGGCATTACGGTGAGAGATAGGGTTAAAAAATAGGTCCGTTTCTGGTCTCCAGCAAATAAAAAAGAGGTCGGTAGGTCGGGATTTCAATTTTTTTATTTATTTTTACATGAAACGAAAGGTAAAATAAAAGGAAATATTTTTTTTAAGGTGGAAAGGTAAAAATCTTTTTGATCAGTCGTTAAAAAGAGGTCGGGCCGGAGACCTGAAACGGAACTTTTTTTTGCCGTATAGCCGCTGTGTATTATGATATCATTGCATGCGTTTAACAATGACAAAAAATAACTGATTTTGGTTTCATGGATTTTGTTTTAAAAAAATTTTAGATTGCCCAGCAGGGGACAGAAAATAAATAGTATCGAAGTGTTAGCGAAATTTATAGTTTAACACTTATTCGAAAACAAATTTAAAAGTTTTATGTTTTGAACAAAAATAATGTAATTTGAAAAGGAAAAAATTTTTTCAAATCCACGGGTTTAAAATATTGATTGATTTTTTTATTTTACCGTCGCTGCGACAGTATTTCAGTAAAAAAACGACATCCATTAATTACAGGCGGGGGAAAGGCCCCCAAATGCATGAGGCACCGGGGTAGAACCCCCGACCTACTCCCAAGCCAGCGGGAAGGTTTCCCTCCCCAGAAAATCCAAAATGACCCGTGGGGATTTCAAACCCACGCGGTGGGGGGTTTAAAGTGAGTTTTAAAGGGTTTTTCCCTTGGGCCCTCGGGGGCCCCCCCACAAAAAAAAATCAAAGCCCAAAATTTACAACTAAAATAAAGAATTACTATACTACAGGAATCAGTTTTTTTTTTTTTTTGAATAAAATTAGAAAGGGGGTGTCGATAATGATTTTCACAACATTTTCAACAAATTGAAAAAAAAAAGTATTTTTAAATTATTAAGAAGGAGGGTGGATAATATAAACATATCTTTTTTTTCACATATCATGTTAAAAAATGGCATGCACTGTTCCAGATTTCCGAGAGGGGATGGGAATCTTTATCCCTCCCCCTTTACCCTCTTCCCCTTCTCTCCCCGGGGTTTTTGGCTTTTTCTTTTAACCCCACTACACACACACACGGTAAATTTTCAAAAATTTTTTCATATTTGGGGTTTGGTATTTTTAATTTTCAAAACCTGGCAAACAAACCCCTCCAGATCCCCCCACCCCCCAAAATAAATGGTGGATCTGCGCATGAATGGGGTTTTTTTGAAAAAAAGTTCTTTTCAGCCCTTTCCCCGTAGTCGGGGGGAAAAAATTTAAAAAACGTTTTCCTGAGGCAGTTTTAAAAAAAATTGAATCTTTTTTTTAACCCCCCTTCCCAAGTTTCAAATTTTTAATGGGGGGCCGGGCCGAGCGGTTACATTTCGCGGAAAACAAATTCTCACCCCCTCATCGCTGTGGGTTCGACCCCATGGGGCCCTTGGGGTTTTTCATTGGGAAGCCTTTCATGGTTCGGTAGGCCGGTGGTTCTCCCCGGGAAACCTCTGGTATTTGGGGGTTTCCCCCAAACCTGTAATTAGCTGGCCCGTCGTAAAATGTTTGAAATACTATCGCAGCGACGGAAAACCCCCAATAAAACAAAAACAACAAAT
Source organism: Solen grandis (assembly GCA_021229015.1). Classification (NCBI taxonomy): domain Eukaryota; kingdom Metazoa; phylum Mollusca; class Bivalvia; order Adapedonta; family Solenidae; genus Solen; species Solen grandis. The sequence goes on along the minus strand of CM037777.1, from coordinate 19,298,314 downwards.
TTTTAAAATTTTGGTTTCGTGTTTGGTAGCCATATATCTTTTTTGTTGAGCCTTTCCCCAAGGATGCGTTTTTTCCCTTTTGGGTTCCCCTTTTCCCTCCCCCCCCCCCCCCCTTCCCCGCGGTGTCGTGAAAAATGTTTCTGGTTTAAAAAATTTTCCACAGAAACTTTTTCCCTTGAAATTGATTTGACGACCATGACAAAAAAAGGGTTTTCCCGGGTGTAACCTTTTTACAAACTGGAACCCCCTTTAAAAAATTTTGCATTTTTTTAAAATTTTAATTTTTTTTTAAATTTTTTTTCGTCCGTCGGGTCGTAAAACAATTTGTTTTTTAAACGACATCTCCCCCTAAAACCACAGGACAAATTGTTTTAAACTTGGGGGGGAGGGATCCCCCGGGTAAAACCTTCACAAAAGTTGCTAAAATAAACTTGATCCATGGGGGACTTGTGGTTGCCTTGGAAATGGAAAAAAAAAATTAAATAAAAACAAAAAAATCATTTCTTCAAAACTCCGGCCCAAATTTTGAAAATTTTTCGGTAAGAAAACCCCTTGGGAAACCCCTTTAACCAGGTAAGCTTTTAGGGCCTCAAAGGCCTCTTGTTTGTTTTTCTGTCTGTCTGTCACAAAATTTTAATCTAGCCCATAAAAGGAAAACCCTTTTTTTCCTACACCCTTTCCCAAAAGGTAATGCCCCTTGTGAGCTCAAATCCGCCAGGGGGCCCTTTGCCCTTTCTTGGGTCACAAACTGTTGGAGAGATAAATAGTATTTTTTTTAATTGCAAATTCATTTTACTGGCCATTTTTTGTGCGTTCTTGGGGGGAAAAACATTTTCGCCCAAATTTTATCTTCAAAAGCACTTTTTTCTTAAAAAGGGGGGCCTCCGTGCTGAGAGGGTAAAAGTCGTTGTTTTTTAAACTACACAAAACCCCCCCGCGGGGGTTCGAATCCCCGGGGTCTTTCGGATTTTCATGTGAGGAAGCCTTCCAGTGGCTTGGGGTAGGTCTTTGGTTTTTACCCAAAGCCTCCGTGCATTGGGGGTTTCCCTCCCCCAAAAATTTAGCTGGACTAAAAATAGTAAAGGGGTAAGTCTTTAAATAAAAAACCCTTCTTAAAAATTTTTGAAAATCAAAACCCCTTTTTTTTCCCCCCCCCCCTTTTAAAATTTGGTTTTAAAATATAGTTAAATTCATCTTTTTTTTTGTTTTAATTTAAAACCCAAAATCGTTTTAAAATTTCAAAATTTCGTTCCTCCCCAGGGGAAAATAACTGCCTTTTTAATTGTGGTCCAGTGTTTTTAAAACATAGGGACTTTCGGTGTTTTATGAAAAATTTGTGGGCCCCAAAGTTAAGCTAAAATTTTCTTGGCATGGTATATTGTAATTCAAATTCGGCACCACGAAAACCCCTTGTGAGGGTTTCCGCATCTCCGGGACCCCCTTAAACCCTTTTGCCAAGAAAACCCAAAAGGTACCCAATAAAACATTGGGGAAAATTTTTTTGGTTTTTCTCCTTTAAAAAGGCCCCCTTGAGGCCGAAATGTGGGGAAACCCATTACGGGGATTTAAAACCAAACTCTATTTTTCCCTGTGTCGGGATAATTTTTCTCAAAACTGGAAAAAGTAACTCTTTTTGGCGTAATATCAAAGCGAGTCGGAAAAATAGTTTCAAATCTTTGATTTTTGCGAAAAATACTAAAAAAAACAACAAAAAATTTTGCATAAAATTTTAATGGGGCCTTTAGGAAATTTTTTAACCGAAGACTTGCATTCAATTCCCCCCAAGAGAGAGGGGAAAGGGAAGTTTCATGTTATCGGGCCCTGGAGAATAATCTAATTTAAAATTGGCACGTTTTCCAAAACAGCTTCTGGGCAGTATTTAGGTCCCGAAGGAAACCTTTGAGTGCCATTTTGATCTTATAAATTTACAGGAACATTTTTTATTTTTTTTATGAAACCTTAAGCATTTTTAAAGCCCAAAAAACAATTTAAAAATCACCGGGGGGAGGGAACTAATGATGTACAACCCCATAAACCCGGGCTTCCTTTTGGGAAAAAGGGCAAAACAGATATTTTGACGCGATGTTTTTAAAACTCAGCTTTTTTTGAAACTTAAGATTAAATCGTATTTTTTTCTGCTCTTAAAAATAATTGATAAATTTGGAAATTTTCAAAAAACCCCCTTTTTGCCTCTTTTTTTTTTTTTGTGAATTTGGCCCTTTAAACATTTTACGGGCCCTTTAAAAATTGAAAATCCCCAATTTTTTTTCCCGGAATAATTCCCGAGTTTCACTTTCCCAATTCTGTGTTTCAAAGTTCGGCGAAAGCTTTTTTATGCTTTTTTTTAATTTGGCCCCTTTTAAATTTTTTTTAATGTTTTTTTTAAGAGGGGTTACTTCTTTTTTCGTCGGGAAAAAAAATTTTAACCCTTTTTTCCCCGTCCCCCAAATTTTTTTTGGTAATTTTTGGTTGTTCTGATAATTCGGGGTTGTATTAATGGAATTTTCCCAAACCCCTCTTTTAATGTTTTTTGGCAATATCAATTTTTCGGGGGGTGCACAGAAGGACATAAAATGATTTTATTAATTTAATCGGGTACAGTGGATGTTTTCATTTTTAAAGGGTTCATTTTTTTATTTTTTTAAAGAAAAGGAAGTATTAAAATTTTAGTGGAATTTTTTCTCAAGCGACGCAAAAGGTTTAAAATTGAAAAAAGTAAATTTATCGGGGTTTTATTTTAAAAGTATTGGTTATGGGTTTACTTTTAAATTTTTTTTGGAATTTATCGCGAGAGAAGGGGGGGGGAAAAAGTTTAATCGGTAATAACTCACTTGTTAGTGGTTTTTTTAAAAAGTTTTGGGTTTTTCTTTTAACGTTTCAATTTCTTTTCCTATTTGAGCAAAACGTCCCTCAAATGAGTTTTTTTGTGATCCCCCCCCCTTCGTCCGATCGTCGTGCGCCCGTCTCATTTGGTTTTTTTAACCCCACTAGGGGCCCACATTTTTCGCCCAATTTAAAAAATGATCGGGATTTTTTCCTCCAAAAAAGTTCAAATTTGGGTAAATTTTGGGATCAAAAAATTGGTCCTAAAGTAAAATCTTAGAAAAACCCTTGTTAACTCTCTGACATATTTTTGGCCAAATTTCTAAAGAAGCTTTGTCAGAATGTTTTTTTCCCCAAAAAATCAAATAAACAAAAAAAAAACCGGGAAAAAATTTTCCCCGGTGAACCCTTTTTTTTTTTGGATGTCTTTAAAGTGACAAATTTTATTAAAATATTTCATCCAAGGGCACGTTTTGGAATATGGTATGATGTAAAAATGTACTATCGCAAAAGAATTTTTTACTGTCCTTGGTGGCCGAATGGTTAAAGAAACCCGCCCGGGAGGGGGGAAAGTCGTATGTTGATCCCCGGCCGCGACTTTCCCAAAAGTCGAAAAAAAATATATGGATGCCCCTTTGGGTTTGGCGCTCAGCTTTAAAAGGGATTTTTAAGGACTGGTTGGCCCGTTGATTGTGCGGGGGCAGGGCAAACGGCGTGTTTAATCCCATGTAAATTTCAGTGTGACAGCACTTCCCCCTATCTCAATTTGACTTTTCCCCCAAAGGGACGAAATACTATACAAATGGGTGGGACTTTTTTAAAAACCCAACAAAAAAAACCAGATAAAATTATTTTCTGGCTAAAAAATTCCCCAACAAAAATTTTTAAATATTAGTACAAAGAAATATTAAATACTTAGAGGGGGATTTTCATTATTTTCGATTCTCAAATCCCGGGAATATTCCATTTACGAAATTAAAGGGGAATTTTTAAGGTAATATGCATGCAAATTTAGCATTCTTTAATTTTGGGATTTTAAGGCCTTTTTTTAAGAGAAACAAAACTTTTATAAAATTTGACCCAAATTTTTTTAAATCTGATTTGCGCTAAGTCTTGTTGGTGCTTTTTCGAGGCCTTTTCCCTTTTTTTTTTCAAAATGCAGTCTGCAAAAATAACCCTGATTGTTATAATTTTCCAAGTATGCAATAAAAATCAAATATTTTTGGTGTTCTGTCATTCTGGGTGGAAATGTTTTTTTGATTGGTGGGTTTTTTTGGGCCCAAACCCAAAGTATTTTAGGCATTTTTTTGGGGACGATGTTTCTTGAGACAGATATGGTGCTGCCACACTGTAGTATCATGCCGAGACCGTGGCAAGATTCCCCCCCAGTTTGCATTATTTCCCCCCGGCAACCCGGGGCCCAATTTTTCCTGGAAAAAACACTTTTCTATCGTTAGGGAAAAGTATAGATAATCCAAAAAGTGACCAAAAAATAAATCGTTTTTAATTAAAGCTTATTAATCATTAATACAAAAAACAGGGCTTCTTAAAATTAACCCTTTTTTATATTTGGAGTATATAAAAAATGTCAATATAGTTTTTACAATTTTCATTTAGAAAAATTTAAAAAAAACTGTTCCAAAGTAAAACCCAAAACCCTTTTTTTTTCCAAATGGCAATCCCAATTTTTGAAAAGTTAAAAATTTTATTAAAGGGAAAAGGGGAAAAATTTTTTAAAACTGCAAAAGTTTGAAATTTCAGAAAAAGGAAAATTTGGTTTAAAATTTTTAAAACATTTTTTCTAAAAAAATAATTGCGTTTTTTTATTTAAAAATAATAATAAAAAAAATTTTTAATCATGAAATTGTCCATTTTTGAGTAAGTTTTCTGTTTGTTTTTAAAAGTTTTTTGTTCTTTAAATTTTTTAGACCCCAATATGTTATTGCAAATGATTTATTGCTAATTTATTTATTTTATTCCTGGGTAATGTACGGTTTTGGCGGGGAAAGTTTTGACCCCCACGCTTCTATTGACGAGGAAAAAAAAAATAGGGGGGGCCCTTGTTTGGAACCTAAAACAAATCGTACAAATTAATCACATTTGAGAATTTTTCGACTTGTGTTTTTTTAAAATGAATTGGGTAATTAGAAAATGCAGTTTTTAAAGCTTTTTTGCTTTTTTTTTTGCTTTTTGTTTTTGGGATTGTAATTTGCAATTTTAAAATTTTATGCGAGTTTAATTGCTCTCCTCCCGAAAAGGGAAAATAAAAAATTATCAAATTTTAAGGGGGGGGTTTTAAAAATGTTTATTTTTGTAATTATTTAAAACTCTTTTACGGACTGGAAACAATTTTTAAAAGTGTCGTTTTAATTTTTTTTTTATTTATTTAATTTTTGTTCCCCCAAAAAATCACTTTTAAAAGGAAATTTTTGCCCAAATTTGATAATGAAAAACGACAAGGTTTTTTCTATCTTCCTCGTCATTATTGGTGAAAATCTTGTTTTTCCCGAAAAAAAACTCGGGAAGTGATCAAATTTAAAAAGGAAAACCTGTCCCCCAAAACGACTCTTCATCAAATTAGGTACGACAAAACCCAATTTTTAATAAAAACAAACTCCCAAAAAAACACTTGCCATGCTATAACATGTAAACTTTTATTTCGCTTTGTATACCGATGCGTCATTAAGGAGCTGATTTTATCCAGGGTTGGGGGCGAAATGTACATGTTAAATTTAAAATTTTAAACCTTTGGGAAAAAACGCATGCGCGAAGGGAAAAAAAAAAAAACATCAAAAAAAGGGCAAGTAGAAAGTACATTTTTAAGATTTTTCTTATTTTGCGAAAAGTAGATTTAATACCCTTCGTAACGAATTTTTTTCTCTGTGTGGAAAACCCTTTAATTTTTTTTCCAATTACGAAAAAATGCATTGGATGACCAAAGCGTCTTTAGATGGTATTTAAAAGTAAAACCAAACAAACAAACAAAATACTAAAGGGGTGACGGAAAAAATGTGAAGGACAACAGGGCCCAAAGGAAAGGACAGCGACGAAAAAAGGGGTTCTTATGAGTTACCTCTGCTTGCAGCAGGTGATACAAAAACTAATCAGCGGGAAACGCACCCGAACAAACGGGCGTCGAAAACCCGTAAATTTTTCAAGAAAAAAAAGCTTGCCCCGGGGGGTGCATACCAAAAAAGAAAATTCGCAGAGCCCAAAAGGGCTCGATATAAAAATTTCTGAACAGCATTGTGAAAGTAATGGGAAATTTTAAAAGGGATATGCCTAAACATGGAAAAATAACCCCCGGGGGCCTTGTTCAGAGATGTTTAATTTTTTTGAATTTTTTTATATTTTAACGTTTTTTTCACACTTTGTTAAAATACTTGAAATCACAAAAAAAAAACGAGGAATTGGAGGTATTCTTTATCTCCTTTTTGTGTCCCCGCTTAAGCACCTAGGGATCACTTTTCCGTGTTTTTTTGTCCTTCCGTTCCCCCTGTTCGTCCGTCCGTTTGACTGTTCCCTTTTTGGGCACACTTTTATCCGTCAAGCTTCGGGAGGTTTACAAAACGGGATTCCCGAGAAAACTTTGTTATAGACAAAATCCAAAAAACACGAGGGGGAATAGAAACCCGCAAAGGGTTTCTTTAAAGTAAACAAGCGGGGTTTTCTGCGTTTTTGCTGTCAGTCGCCGACAAAATTTCCCCAAATGTAAATTTGGGCGAGAAAAAATGGAACCCGCTTCTTTTCAATTGTTTTTTAATGCGATCGGATTTTTTTTTATTTTAGATAAAGTCGGTATTTTTTTTGGGAAAGGGTTAAAAAAAAAGCCCGATTTCACTTTGTTTTACACTTTTAAAATCTTCATTTCTTTGGGGCAATCTTCTTTAAAAAGTAATGACAAAGCTCATAACCATAAAGGATCGACAAAAATTTTTTTAGGCTGATAACCTCCCATTAGGTCAGGAGTTATGGCCCTTTTAATGTTAAAAAAAAGCCAGATTTTTACTTTGTGAAACCTAAATTACATTTCTAAGGGAATCTTTTCAAAATTTATGGCAATGTTTATAGCCATAAAAGTCGGGGAAGTTTTGGGCCATGGGTGATATCTTTCCAAATTTGGTCAGGAGTTTTGGCCCTTGAATGTTTAAAAAATTGAAATTAGAAAGCTTTGGAATTAAGCATTTCATTTTATGACCCAAGGGGTTTAGTTGCCCCATGTTTACTTTGACCTTTACCCTGGGGCTTAAAAGGGGGGCTGACAGATAGATGCATTAAGGTGGGATCCACATGTGAAGTTTGGAGGCTTTTTGGTGGGAGGATTCCGGTTATGGAAAAAAATAAAGTTTTTTTGAATGCAAAAAAAGAGACAGACAACCAAAAAAAAAGAAAGCCCTTGGGGAAAAAAAAAAATGCATTTTTCCCGTATATATAAATATATATTTTATTTTTATATATATAAAACAAGAATAAAATTTCTAAGAAAGAATTGAATACACAAGCGCTCAGTTTTTCTATGGATACATGTAACTGCCATTTCGGCGTGTGTTGTATGCCAAAACCCTATGCAACCGTTTTTACTTACAGTAGCTATGAAACTGCCCAAGTATCTAAACCTCGATTTTCCCAAATTTAAAATTTTGTACTGACCCGGTGCATGGAACAGCATGGTATATGATTTCAATACAACTTTCCCTAGCTTTACAGTAAGCCCAAACCTTTTTTCATACGGTTTTTCATATGAACGCACGCCCGGTTTTTTATGGTCATGCTACATTTGCGGTTTTAAAACCCCGGGCAGTCCAGTACTTTTGCGTCTTTACCCGGGACGATTTTACCAATTTTTTTCACAAGGAAATTTTGGTAATAAAAAAATATCGATTTTTTTTTCTTTCCCCCCCATTTATATAACCCTTCAACCCTTTAAAAAAAAAAATACATGTATTTTTAAATTTTTAAATTAAAAGAAAGGGAAAAAATAAATATCCATGGCCCCCGACTTGCGCAATCGACGCTGCACGTTCGAACATTCTTTTAGAACGTAAGTTAAAATGGGTTTTTTTTTTTAATTTTGATATAAATATTTTACTGAAAAAAAATGTATTTTTTAAAAAAAAATTCCCAAAATAAGTGTTTCTGAGCACCAGTGGTATGAGTTTAAGAGGGAGACCCCAAGTCCCCTCGCAAATGTCCGGAATAGGAGCCGGGCCTTGTGCAGGAATGGGGAAATATTCCCAAATGATTTACCCTGAACAAAGTTTGTGACTTTTTAAAGAGGCCCTCCCCCGGGGGCCGGTGGTTAGAGGATTGCCTTTGTGAACGGGAGGGTTTGGGGTTTTGATACCCCACCACGAGTTTCCAAAAATCGAAAAAATTTCTGGTTTTAAACTCCCTTGCTTGGAATTCAGCATATAAGGGTAGTTCCAGGACCCGGTTTGTCCCGGGTTTTTGGATAATTTTAAATGGATGTGGTATCATGCCACAAGTCTACGGATGATTCTGCCGTGTGGCAGACTATATCTGGGCTCATGAGAAAAGTCTGCAACACTGTCGGTTGGACGTTAAACCCCAAAAAACAAATTTGCTTTAAAGGGCAAAACGCGGCCGGGATTAAACTCATTCTTTCAGGCTCGGACTGAAAGCCCCTAACCCTTCCCACTCTTTGGGGCCGGGCATTAATAGAGCCCTGTCATTTCGCGTTGGGGAATTAAAAAAATTAACTAAGTCATTTTACTTCCGATTTAAATGGATCATTTTGAGGATTTTGCTATTACTTTCTACGGGCAAAATGAAAAATTTTTGAACGATTTTTTTAATTTAAAAAAATTTTTTAGTGTTTTCAATTTTAATTGAATTTTGGAAGCGGTAAACAAAAAACGTGTTTTGTATCGACCAAATTAAACCGGGGACGTCAATTAATTTAAAAATACGGACATGTAGCATTTTTTTGTTTTAAACTTTAACACGAAAATTTTATTAAAAATTTTTAGAAAAGGTGAATTTATTTCAAAATCCTAATAAATTTTCTTTAATAATTATCGTTTGGCTTTTTAATTTGGGTTTAATAGGTCAGAACGATAATATAACCCTTTTATCATTTATAATATCACCCTTTTTTCCTATGCCGGGGACGTCAAGAGCTAGGGACAGTCCTTCAACCGGGGTTGGTACATTGGATGGGTAAGACGCCCCCCCGGCACTACAATAATCACAAAACCCCGGACTTTGGGAATCTTTGCACCGTTGCGGTAAATTTTTATCATTTTGTTCAATCACTGCCTAATGATGATTAAAATATTAATAATGTATAGAAGAATTTTCCCTTTGTGAGAAACCCTTTTATATCAAATATTTAAAATTTAATTCCCGGCCCCGCAGGTTATATTGAATTAAGGTAATCAAGCTTTTATTAAATTAAAAAATGGGCCATCAAAAAAGCTTTTCAAAGACTTCAGTGCAGGGTTTCACAACTTACACTCAGTTTCCCAAAAAAAAGTGTGCACTTTTTTTTAAATGAAATATTTCAAAAATTTAGCGACATAAATAACTTTTTTCCCAAATTTTTCGACTATAAAATTTTAAATGTTTATTTGTCATCGATCTATCACAAAATCTACCCCGGGCATGGAGATATTTTTTATTTTCCGATTTTCACGGTCTCACAAGTGCAGCTTGAGGCAAAAGTAAAAAGTCACCGGGAACGGAATTTGGGGTAATTTCCCTTTTGCCTAATACAAAGGGAATCATATTGGTGCACAACGAAAAAAGCCTATATTGACTGGGAAATCAGCGTATTTTGGGGCATTAAAAGTGCTTGCTCGAGTCGACAACGTAACTTGCTTTGGGAGGGTGTTATGATGCTACATAAAAGCAATCAAAGCGCTTTTTCCGGAGAGACGCCGGGTACAATTTTAAAACCCCGGGATTTCAGTAGTGATTGAAGCAAAAAGGGCAAAGGGATTTTGACGCCAAAAACTCTTTCACCTTTCCTTTTCCCGCAACTATAGTTGCCCAGTGACTCAGTTTAAATCGCTCTCGTTTCATAATAATCTAAAGTAAGGGCCATGGGAAATTTGGTTTTTATTCATAAGTTGCATACCTAACTGAAGGGAATTTTTTCCCCTTTTTTTGTACGGGGGACATTCTATTAGTGTTGATTTGTGTAAAAATTGGGAAAAATGTTTGATTATTTTAAGATACAAAGTATTTGTTTTTTGTCTTTTTAAAATTTAAAGTAGGAATGTCAGGGAAAAACCTTACTCCCCCCATCATGCAAAAAACTTTGAAAATACTTTAGGTAAATTTTTTAATGCGAAAAAGCTACTTTTTTTTTTTTTTTTTTTTACAGGGGGGGTAGTCTTCATTTAAAGAAAAAAAGGGGTTTTGGGGAATAAATAAATGGCCGGACATAAACCAAAAATGTAAAAAATGGTATTGGTTTTAGCCCCTTTCTTTGGGACCGCATTAAGGGGAAATTTCCCGGGTGGGGTTACCCGGTGTCGGGTAAAAAAAAAAAATTTTTGGCTTGGGGGTATCTTTCCCCATGTCCGCGGCGTGATAATTTCAGTTTTGGGAACACTATATCTGCTAAAAAAGGGCATTTGCTCCCCTAAAACCGAACAAACAAACAAACATATTCCCCTCGTATTTTGTTAGTGCAGAATCGCACTGCAAGGATACCCTTAAGCGCGGAGAGGTACAGTTTAAAAACGGCGGGGAAAAAATGCCAAAACCGCAAGTGAACAAAATTCAAAATCTGATGTGGGTTCTTTAAAATGGATTGCATTGGGGCATGAAAAAATCTTTGGGCCCAAACGGGAAAAACTTTTTAAACTGTTCAAAAAACCCTAGCGATCGATCAATCAATCAAATTATGTTAGTAATTTAAAGGATCAAAAATTTTCCCCCAGATGCCTTTTTTTTCCCATTTATCCCCCCATTTTGACCCCGCATCGGGAAGCATACCGGATTTACTAGGGAAAACACATTAACAATTTTTATTTTAGGTTTGGATAATAAACATTTGATAATCATAATTACTTAAATCCCCATGTAGTGAGGGGACGTTTCCTTTTAAACGTTTCACACAAAACTGCCTTTTGTTTGCTTCAATTGATATCAAAAGCATTTTTAAATTTTTTACTTTCTTCATTATGTAATTTAAAAAAAAATTCTTATTATCCCCAAAACCCACAATAAATATAATGTTTCAAAAAAACAGGCCCTGTTCAAATTGAAATGTTCCCGCATATCTAAAAGGATTTGTTAAATTTTTACAAAACCCCCTTTGGATTCCTTTTAAAGTATTCAAATTTTTGTGAGCTATTTCAGTTTCAACCTCCCTTTGGGCCAGTTTTAAAGGGAGGTTCATGTCGTTTTGGGTATTCCCCCGAACCTGGAAGATGGCTGAACCAAGTCTTTTCGGTTTTTTTTTTTCTCCCGTGAGGGGACTTTTTTAGCCCCCGGGGAAAAGGGAATAGCACAAAGGGGGGAAGGGCCCGGGGAAAAACGGCGGGGGGCGGAAGTCTACAACCTTTTTTTGCCTTAAAAAATCGCGTTTCAATAGCGCTTTGTGGCTAGACCCTTTTTCATGCAGGGAACCTGACCCCGACGCTGCCTGCGTCTATTGAAAAATTTTTTTTCAAATTTTTTTGAAAAGGGCCCCCCTGGGAGAACTTTCTATTGGGCCGTTTACCTTTCAAATGCAATTTGTGGTTTGCAAACCCCTTTAAATTTTTTAAGAAAACTGCATAAAATAACCTTTCTGCGTCATTGTGCGTTGGGGTATAAAGTGGCATTTTCCCTTTTCCTTTTTTTGGGCCCTAACTTGTTTTCCCTGTTTTTGTTTTGGGGTCTTTGAAATGGGACCCCTTTTCGGCGCCTGTGAGATATTTGGGAAACGAGCCCAAAATTTTATTTTGGGTACATTTTCAGCAAAATTTTGCCATTTTCACGCGGAGGGGGCTTCTTCTTCTCTGTGAAACAAAAAGGGGGATCCCTTTGCGCAGGTTTTCCCCATTCATTTTTAAAGGGGCTTTCCCTTTAAAATTTAATGAAAATAGCCCCAAGAGATGCCTACCTTTGGACTATTTCCCCAAAAGTGAAACGTGCGCTGTCGATAAAATTTTTTCTGGGCTTTTTCTACCCTTTTGGGGCGTTATTTCCCTTTTTTTCTTTAAATTTTTGCACCCCCAGTAACCGATTTCATAGGGCAGTCACCAGGTTTATATTGAGCATATTTCAAAGGAATGTCCTTTTGGACCCCTACCTAAAAAAAAAAAATTGCGGGTTTGATTTTAGGCCCGTTTTTTTGGCGGCGAAAGCAGTAAAATTTTTCCAACCATTTTAAACATTAGATGTACGAGTATGCAAGGGTTTTCATTGTGTAGCCCAGGTAGAGGGGGACGATTTACACAAAATGGTATCGATGGAGATTTAAATTAAGCCCCCCAGGCGATCCAAGTAGGGTTTTTCTGTGAAAAAGCGTGCGTAGTTTTCTAATAAAAAAAAAACCCGAGTTGCATTTTTAATTTTTAAAATCCCCCCGTATATATGTTTTTTTTTTCTTTTGCATTCCCCAGTGATCATATGATGAGATTTTTTTTTTCATTTCCCTTGGGTTTTAAAAGGCAAGAAATTTTTAATGTCAATAAGTATACTTTTGGTTTGTTTTCGTCGTATAAATATATTGTATAAACACAACGAGTGGGAAAAATAAGACTTGAAAAACAACTGGTGGTGTGAAGAGAGCCTAGGCCCGTATTCCCAATCCCCCTTCACATAAAAGGAAATTTTTTTACGGTCCTTACGGATTTCCAAATCGTAGCAATGGGAAGCATCCCTAAAAAAGCTCGTTGGTATCCGTTTTAAAAACTCGTCACAATTCGTAAAAATCGTTTAGGATCCGTGAAAGAGAGGCAAATTTTTTTTTTACTTGTCAAAAAAAATTTTTTTGCGATTATTCACGGATTACAAATTTTGTTAAAAAAACTCGTAAATAACTTGTAAAATCCCTTAAATATCGTAAACGGTCCAACAACACGTAACCCCCCGTAAAATACTCGCAAGAATCCCTAAATTTCTCGTTTAAAAATTTGTTTTTCAATTTTTTACGGTTTTGTTTACGATTTGTTTACGGATTATTACAGTGCTTAAAAGATGAGTACGAAAAAATTTCCCCTTTCACGTCGTGCTACAATAGTTTTTAAAATTTTAAAGTTATTACGGGGCATTTTTTTAATTGTTTCGAAGTTTCTTTTTCGAATTCCTTTCGGGAAACTTTACGATTTTGGACAGGTTTAGAAGCCCCCGCCTGGGCCCAAAGGGAAAATTATTTGCTGCTGGGCCCTCTTTTAATTCCCCTTGAGCTTTGTGGAAAAGGGGCAAATTTTTTTAAAATCGTTGATATAAAGGGAATTGTTTCTCCCCATATGCCATGGTTTTTCTTGCTGGGTCATTGTCGAAAAATGAAACCTAGAGAATTGCACAAATTTTTTTTCAAAAAACATAAGGGAAATCGTAAACCCCTCGTAACTAACCGCAACTATTCGTAAAAACACTTAACCCGGTCGTAATTTTTCACGTAAAGGGTTTGATTTAAACTAGCATTCCGGAATATATTGTAACAATCCCCCTAAAAAACCCGTAAAATGTCGTAACTTTTCCCCGTTTTTTATCCCTGGGTTTCTCGGGTTAAAACGTATTTGTTTGCCGTAAATACATCGTTTAAAAACCGTAAAAAACCGTAAAAGACTCGTAATTAGTGTAACCCCTCTTTTAAAACGCTCAAAAAGCGGCCCCAAAACGTAAAGATTCGTGTACTTTTACGATTTGTGGAAACGTAAGGGTTCGTAAAAATTCCCTTGGGATGTGAAAAGGGAGACAAGCATTAGTAGGGCCTAGAGAGAATATTTGTACTTTTGAATTTTTAAACCAATTTTAATTACGTTTTTTGTTTTTAGCCCCCCACGCCTCGTAAAATATATCCCTTCCCAAAAGGTAATTTTAATTTCCCTTTAAAGATATGCAAAATTTTTTACATTTCCCCCTGAACATACGCTAAACATAAAATTTGGTCTCTTTTGAAATTTAATTTTGAAACATTTGTTGAAATTCCGTTCTTTGGGAACAAAAAAACATTTTAAATCAAAGTGCGGTTACCCAAAAAACTTAGATGTGGTGTTAGCTGAAATTTAAAAGTTTTTCGTTTTGTTTGGGCTTGTTTTCTTTGGGATGAAAAAAACTAGGGGCGGGGGAATGCAAAATCCCTATTTTTGCTACAATTTAAAGGGGGTGTAAATATGAATCAAGAAAATTAAAAATTTTTTTGAAATTTTTCCCCTGAAATTTCTTTTTTAAAAGACATTCCAAGTCAGAGATCCAAAAAGGGTTTTAAATGGCTTTAAAGCCCCGTGTTTGGATAAAGTGACCGGGTGTCGTATCATGCAAAATGCTAGGGTTTTGATATTGCAGTGTGGCACAAATATATCTTTTCAAGAAATTGAAACTTCAAATAAAAACAAAACCCCTTTTTTCAGGACACCCATACCGGGGTACGTTTTTTTGGTTTTTGTATGTTTTAAAATTCACTGTAGGGCCTTTCTTCTTAATTTTTTTCCTTTTTTCTCTCCCCCTTCCCCAAACAAATCTTTTTTTTTTGCTAAATTTTTAAGTGTGTTTATTTAAAAAAAAAAAAGAAAAAAAAAAAAAAAACTTTCATGCGATCTTTTTTAAAATTTATGTTTTCTTTCATATGGGAAAAACCCGCGAACTATTAAAATTTTTCTTCGATGGTCAAATGTACCTCCCCCCTTTGTTAATTGGTTTCATCTTGTACTTTAAAAGCTCCGTTCGAAAATTTGCCAAAAACCCAAAAAAACAAAAGCATAATTATTAGTTTTCAAGAAAATTTTTTCATGGCCCTTTTAGGAAAAAACAAAGTTTCTATTCCACCCACCGTAACAACCCCGCCCCTTTCGCTAGGGAAAAAGGAAAAGGGCTTCCCCCCAGTATATTGATTTTGTTTTTTTTGCCATTTTGTAACGAAAAATTGCAGATAACGCCTAAATTTTTTTAAAAAAAGAAAAAATTTTCAAGGGTACTAAAAAAACTAAAATAGCTATACTAAATTTAAAAAGCGCCCCCTCCCCCCCCCACACACACCCTTATAAAAGAACCCCGTAACAAAACCTCTTTTTTTTGTTTTGCTGGCCCTGGTATCCAAGGGAAGAAACTCAAAACCCACAGAGGGGTTTTTGGAAAAAGGGAAAAATAACTCGCGTTTTTTCGTAATTTCGGGGCCCTTTGGGAAAATATTCCCCACCGTCCCAGGGGATTAGTTTAACGCCCTTTTTTATTTCGGCAAATAGTATGGCCTTGATTTTTGTACCCTTTATAATTGCCATAAAATGTTTTTTTTTCAAATGGGTACTCTTTCTCACGGTTTTTTCCCCTTTTTCTCTCTCATCTTTTTTTTCTTTTACTTAAAAATCTTTTTAAATGTATTTTTTTTCGATTTACTCTCTCATCATTTCTCATAAAACATTTTATCTTTATCTCTGTTCTTTTAAAAGTATTTCAAAAAGGGTTTATTTAGGTTTTTTAAGGGAATTTTTTTTCCCATTTGGCGTTTAAAATTTAAAAATTAGATTCTAAAAAAAGGTTGGAAAAAAAAAAAACTTTTTTTTTTTTTTTTGGAATGGGAAAAATTTCGCAATTTAAAACGAGTGAAAGGAATACATTCTATTCAGTCGCTAGAGATAATTTGGGCCCACAATTGTAATCGATTCAGACCCTAAAACCCATTTCCAGTATTTCTAGGACGAAAAATTTCCCTTTGAGTTTTAAACTGTTATGTATTATATCTTAAACACAATTCATCCTGTAAAAACGAAGACACACTTTATTAATGCTTTATTTTTCATTTGGAGTCAAATATGGGGTTTGTTTCCAATGACCCCAAAGTTTGGTTATGAAACAAAATACAACTTCTTTTAGTAGTTTCTAACTTCACCCTTTACTTCGAAATGATGGGGGTAAACAGTGGCCCAAAATTTGTATTTTTTCAATTTTAGAAAATTCATAAACCCCACGGGAAAAAGTTGCTCACCATCGTTTTTTTGGATACAATAGTGAAACATTTACTTTTTATTAAAAAAAATGTTTAAAAAAGTATTCCGTCCAAATTACAGTTTCCTTGATTAAAAAAAAAGTTATTTTTTTTCAAAAAAACTTTTTGTGGTTGAAATTATAAATTTTAAACCCGCGTATAAGATTATAAAGGGTTTAAATCTGAAAACGGGCCATTTTTTTCAATGATGTTTACATTTCCATTGTGGTAGAGGGGGGCCCTTAACAATGACGAGTTTTTTTGTTTTTTTTCTAAAAAAGAATGCTTATTTTTCCGGGGGCAATAAACATATCGGCGGGGTTTTCTGCGGAAATCGTTGATTGTAATTTGGCGGCTCTCTGCGTTGCACCGGGGCATTCTCTGCCGTAAGCACAAAAACCCCGAAGGACAGAAGGGGAGAAAAAGGGGTTTTAATTTGGCACTTTTAACAAATGAAATTACTCAATATTAAAATGTGCACGGAAAAAAAAATATAAACAAAGTTTTATGATGGTTTCACTTTTTCAACTTTTCAGCGCTGCGCTCTGAAAATCGGGGGGGAACGTTTTTGTGATGTATCAAAGGGAAAATACCTTTGGGACTTTTTTCAGGTTTTTGCGAGTTTTTGCTTTTATTTACGTAAATTATGAAAAATCGTATGGATTCTTTTAGGATATTTTCCAAGGAGAAACGAAAAAAATTTTTTTGCAGGGGAGCCCCCCGAAAATGGGGGATGCACCCTGTATTTTTGACATCCCCCAGGATTAAATGCTTCCCGTTTCAGTAAATCCGGAATTGGTTTTCCCTCATAAGATGGCGTGCGCTCGTAGAAAAAAACCGAATGCGAACAGTCGCTTACAGTTTGCTATTGTCGTCTTTGGACCCTTTAGCAAATGTTCACTGGGTCCCCCTGCGTACATGGATATACGCAACATCATGGTTTTTTGACCTGAGGAAATTTCATAGCTGAGTTAAGTACGGTTGCATTCGGGTTGTCATATGAACGCACCCCATGTTCTTTTTTACTAGAAAATTTGAAAAACGATATCGTAAACCCTTTTCCCTAGAAAAAGGGAAAAATGATTTTTAAAACTTTTTGTTTTAACCAAAATAAAAACCAAAATTAAAGAATTTAAAGCTTTTACAATCCCCAACATTTTGATTTTTTAAAATAAAATAGGGATTGTTAACAGATTGAAATATTTCGATAATAAATCATTTATAAAAAACCATCCCCGGCTTCCTTAAAATCGTATAAATTGACATTTTTTTAATCCGTTTTCCATGGGAAGCTAAGGATTTAAGTAAAACATTGGGCCCCTCCCGGGTGGGCTAAACTTAATCCCATTAAGTAAAAACCCCTATTTTACTTTTTAAAAAGGGACTGGGGGCCCCCTTTCAAGGGTCGAAGTCTTATAAAGTACCATTCTTGTTCAAAAACCCCGGTTTAAATTAAATTAAAACTTTGGGGGTATGTTCGCCAGTCAGAAAATAAAAGACGTATAAAAGCAAAAAATTCAAGTCTTCTTACCAAAAATCAAGATGATATTGGACTAAGCTGTTTTTGAAAAAAAATTTACTTTTTGTGTTACTGTAAAACAGAACCCGGGCCTGTTTTGAATACGCGTTTTTATTGGTAAAAAAAATGCTAAATTTGATTGGGCGGGACTCGTTTTTGATTGGTGGAAAAAGGTTCCTTATTGGTTGAATTTTCAAACCCCCAAATTCAATAAATGTCCCAAAAATTTAAAAAAGTACCGGGCCAGGTTTTTCCCGGGAAAAAAAGCCAT
Organism: Solen grandis; assembly: GCA_021229015.1. Classification (NCBI taxonomy): domain Eukaryota; kingdom Metazoa; phylum Mollusca; class Bivalvia; order Adapedonta; family Solenidae; genus Solen; species Solen grandis. Next base: position 19,280,593 of record CM037777.1, on the reverse strand, counting down.
TGTTTTGCACATCCCCCTCCTAAATCAACAAACGCAGAAAGCGGGGAACTGGGAAAGGGGTTAAAATTTTGACGTTGAATAGGCCATTGTTTTTCATTTTTCCCTCCTGAATCAATACCCCTAATTTTTCCATTGCTAAAAAAAGGGTCGTCTATTGGGAAAAAACCCGGTTTGGGATGGACCCGGGGAAAAGAAATGCAAAAGTTGTTTCCCAGTATTTTGGGAGTATGTTGAGGGGTAAACATGTAAAGGTTTTGATTGAGTTTTTTATTATAAATTTTTGTATTAAAATTTTTGACTTTTAAACAAATATATATTATTTATAGTAAAACCTCATTTTTATTGTTTGATCATATTTTTGTTATAATTGTTGGGTGTACCTATATAGCAGACTAATTTTTTTAACATTAATTGATTATATAGAAAATAATATTTTAAACATTATTATTGTTTTAGCTTTTAGCAGACTGTTATTTAATTTTTTAAAATGATTATTATTATCATTAAAGAAGTGTATGGGTTTTCATTATTAATTGTTGTTGTACCTTATTGCAGAAATGTTAAATTTTAAATTTTTAATGTGATTATTAATTTTTATTAATGTAAAGTTGCATTGAATATCTTTTTGGACACTGTCTGAGATCGAATGGGGAAATGACCCTCTTTCCGCGAGTAGATCTTAATCAAGAAAACAAGTTCCTCTGTATACTAAAAAAACCCCCACGCAGCGTAATTGACCCGCACCCTCCAACACCCCTTCTTTCCACGCACCCGGCCCCCACCCTAAAATGCTTATATGCAAAGAGTTACATAAATAGAAACAAAATGGTCGCCAACCCAAAAGTAGGTCAAATTTTTTTTCACCCAAAGAGATGCCCCTTTCTACTGGTTTCATTCAAGGCCCCGACATACCAAAGTCGAAAAAAAAATGGGGGTAGTCCCTTTTCCCCGACGGTTGTTTATTCCCAAATTTTAAAAGGGGGAGCACTAGATCTGTTAAAAGTAGTCCGAAGTCTCAAATGATTTTTAAAAAACTTTTCGGTGGAGCATAAAAAATAAAAAAACAAACAAAAAAAAATTTTTAAAAACAAAAATTTTGAATTTTAAAACCCCCGAACTTAGACAAATTAAAACGATATTTTTCCTGCCTTCATGATCTTGGGGATTCTCTAATGGAACGGTTTGACCCCCTAATATTAAAAAATATAGAATGTAAACAAGTTCCCAAATTGCGACCTTAAACTTTAAAGGTGTCTTTCGCCCTTTTCTGAAAAGCACGACAGAACTTGTGATATAGTAAATAAAGTTTTTTAAAGAATGCATTTTTTTTTGGTTTTTATGCCAGTACATTTTTTAAACATTACATACAAAATACTTGGGTGTCAAAGTTCAAAAACTAAACATATATCCTTTTTTAACAAAAGATTTGGGGCCCAAAATATTCCCATTTCGAATGTTTGGGGTTCGGTAGCCAATTTTTCCATAAAGTTTTGATTCTGTTCTGCAAAATTTGTGAAGGGGTTCGTGGAGTTTTTTAAACCCTAACCATTTTTGTTTTTTTGAATGCGAAAATTTTTTTTTTTTTTTTTACTTTTAAAAAAAATCTTTTAAACGGGAAAAAAAAAATTTTAAAATGTAAACTAAATATAATCTTTTCATTTTTTAAAAACATAACAGCAATCCCCTTTACAAATATTAAGAACCCCTCCTGTACTTCACTTAAATACCTTGATATTTTAATTTGCCCGAATAGTTTAAAAGGGAAATTTTTCAGGGGTTTAAAAAAGTTACCCCCCAAAAGGGGCCCCCAAAAACCTTTCTTTACTTTGATATAGGAAAAAATAAATTATCAAAATTTTATTTTAAATTTTATGGAAAATTTTTTGGGAAAACGACAGAAGGCCCGGGAAAAATCCCAAAAAAATTTAAAAAATAAACGGAAAAATTAAATTAAAAAAGTTTTTACCCCCCATTTTTGGACCTGGCCCCCCCTTTGATTGACCTGTTAAATTGATCTTTTTAAATAAAGTTCAAAAATCGTGTCCCCGGGAAATTTTTTTGTTGACTAGTAAGACATGACGTATGAGTCGCCCCTGCAAGTAGCTCCTACCATAATTTCCCCTTTGTCGTAAGGGACCCTACATCTTTTTTTTTCCCTATAAAAACCCCACAGTTTTTTAGGCAATATAATTTTCAAATTTTAAAAAAAATACAAGCATTTCATTTTCGATTTAGTAGGACACCCTTAAAAAATTTTTTTATTTCCTTCAATATTGGAGGCATTTAAAAAGATTCCAGATAAAAAATCATATGGATAAAAAAAATAAAAAGTGACAAAAGGGGACAGCTATTTTTATTATTTAAAATAAAAAACGTCAATAAATTAAAATTTACAAATTTAAAAATGCAAAAGATGTTTTAAGACTCTGAGAAATTTAGTAAAAAAAAATGCATTTATTAAATTTAAAACCCCTTTTCAAAATCCCCCACAAAGTTATGTAATTACCCCTTGTACAGGTGGAGGGAACGGTCATAAAAATTTTAATAAAAAAAGTGTTAAAAGGGAAGCCCCCAAAAGGGGTTTATAAAAAAATAAGGGGGTCGAAAAAAATTACAGTAATCCCAAGGCCCAAAAAAGGGGGGATTTGTTCACAAAGTTATGCACTCTTGCCAAAAATTTGAAATATTTTTTATAAAAAAAGTTTTCAATTTTTTAAAGCAATTTCCCAAAAAAGGGTTTAGTGAAAAGGTTGGGGGTTGGGGGTTTTTGAGGGTTTTTAGGGTTTTTTGGGGGAGTTTTTTTTAAAGGGTTTTGTTTTTGAAAGGTTGGGAGGTGATTTGGGTTTTTTAAAAAATTTTTGGTTTTTAGGAAAAAAAATTTTAAAAGGTTTTTTTTGGGGTGGGTAGCTTTTTTTAAAAAAAATTTTTTTTTTTACCTTTTTTAAATTGGCCCGGCTTGAGTTTTGAAAGGGGGAATTAACTCCCGTTTTTTTTTGCCCAAAAATTAAATTTCTTTTTTTAAAAATTTTTAAATAAACCTAAAAAACTCAAAGGTTAATTAAAAAAGGGTTTTTAACCCCAAAAATTTTAAAAAAAATTAAATTTTCATTAAATTTTCCCGGTTTGATGGTTAAAAAAGGCCAAAACTCCTTTTTTTTAAAAGGGAAATTTTAAAAATTTTTTTTTTGTGTTTTAAAAAAAGTTAAAATTTTAAGGTTTTTTTTATTTTGGGGTTTAACCCCTTTTTTAAAAAAGGGAAAAAAAAAAGGGCCCCAAAAAAAAACAATTTGTAGATTTCTTAAAATCAAAAAAATTTTTTTAAAAAATAAAACAAAACCTTTTAAAAAATTTTAAAAAGGCATTTTTTTTTTTTCCCGGTTTTTTTGAAAAAACATAAAAAAAGGTTTAAAATTTTAAATTTTCCCTTAGAACTTAATTCTTGTTTGGAAAAAAAAAAAAAAATAAAAATTTTCAAAAAAAAAACTTTTTAAACCAAATTTTAAAAACAAAAAAATTTGGAAAAAAATGGGAAAACCCCGAAAAAAAAACCTGTTAAAATAGAAAAATTTCAAACAAAAAAAAACCAAAAAAAAAAAATTAAAATTTCCTGTAATTTTTTAATTGGGAAAAATTAAAAAATTTACTTTTAAAAATTCCAAAAAATTTAAATTACCACGCCCCCCCCCAACAATTTCCCCCCCCCCCACCCCGCCCCCCCCACCTAAAATGCTTATATGCAAATGCAAATTTAGTTTTTTTTTGAATAGAAAAAAATGGCCGCCCAAACCCAAAAGTAGGGGCAAGTTTGTTTACACCCAAAGGAAAAGCCCCTTTTACTGGTCCCATTAAGGCCCCGAATACGAAAATCGAAAAAAGGTGGTTTGTTCCCTTTTTCCCGAAGTTTTGGGTTTTAAATTCCCAAATTTAAAAGGGGCACACTAGATCTGCTTAAAAAATAGCCCGAAGTTTCAAATGATTTTAAAAACTTCGGGGGGCAAACAACTAAAAAACAAACAAAAATATAATAAACAAAGTTTTTTTATAAACCCCAACCCCAAATTAGACAAATTACATTTAAAAAAAATTTTTAAATCGGGTATCTTGCCTGCCTTCAGTGATCTGGGGATTCTCTAATTTAAGGTTTTTACCCCCGTTTAAAATTAAGTATATAGAATTAAGCGGGGACCAACTTGCGACCTTAAAACTTTAAAGGGGCCTTTTGCCTTTTTGAACGCACGGGGAGAAAATTTTTGATATTGGGAAATAAAAGGGTTTTTAAAGAATGCATTTTTTTTTTTTATGCCGGGACATTTATAAACATTAATACACATCCCGCATGTCAAAGTTCAAACTTAAAAAAAGCATGGGCCACATTTGTACCTATTTCGACTGTTGGGGTTTTGTAGCCTTTTCCAAAAATTCGAATTTTGTTCTAGCAAATATATGAAAAATGGGTTAAATGGACGTTTTTACCATAAACCCTTTATGTTTTTCGAATGTGATATTTTTGTTACTTTAAATTTTTTTTTTTTAAAAATGGAAAAAAAAATTTTTAAATTTTAAATAAATAGCCCTTTTCCCTTTATGAGACATAACAAACAATCCACTTTACAAATATGAAGAACCCCCTGTACTTGCAAAATTTGTTTCCTTGAGTATGTAAATTTTTCCCCAAGTAAATTAAAAAATTTTATTTTTCAGGCTAATAAAAATTACGCCCCCAAAAAGGGGCCCCCCAAAACCTTTTTTTACCTTTTATATAGGAAATACTTTTGTTTTCAATTAAATTTTAAATTCCCTGGGAAATTTCGAGTACGACCGGTTGCGATTTAAACCCTAAAAAATTAAAATATAAACGGTTTAAATTTTACAGTTTGAAACCCCGGGTTAGGGGCCTGCCCCCCCTTTGATTGACATGTTCCCTGATCCCTTTTAAACAGTTCAAAGTCTTTTTCGCTGGGCATATTTAAAATTTTTTTGCCCAGCAAAAAATGACGTAAAGCAGTCGGGCCCCAAGTGCTCCTACCATAATCCGCTTTAGTCCTGTAGGCACCATACACTCATTTTTTTCCATATCAAGACCTCACAGTTCATTTTATGCAATATAATTTTCAAATTTTAAATAAAATACAAGCATTTCATTTGTCGATTAAGTTGGACATACTTAATAAATAAATTTATTTATTTCCTTCAATATTGGAGAGCATTTACAGATTCCAGATAAACATCATATAATAAAATATATAACAGTGACAAAAGTGACAGCTATTTTTATTTATTTACATAAAAGACGTTAAAGTAATATGTGACAAGTGATAAATGAAAAAGATGTATACGACTCTGAGAAATTAGTAAGAAAGAATTCAGGATTATATTTGAAAACCCTATATCAAAATCAACAGCAAAGTTATGTAGTCTATTCTTGCCTACAGGTGGAGGTATTGGTCATAAAAAGTGTAATAAAAAGAGTTTTAAAGCAAACCCTCAAAGGGTTCAGTAAAAAGTAAGGTGGTACGAAAAACATTACAGTAATCCAAGGCCAAAAAGGGGGGCATAGTTCACAAAGTTATGCACTCTTGCCTACAATTGAAGTATTTGTTATAAAAACGTAGGGAAAGTTTTGTACTTTTGCCAACAGGTGGAGGTGATGGTCTTAAATAAGTTTTGAGTTTCAGAAGCAATACCTCAAAAATACCTCAAAAGGCTTAGTAAAAAAGCGAGGTGGTACGAAAAATTTAACAAACCAAAATTATTTACCATTAAATTGACGCCGACTCTGACGCTCGGTAGAGAAGAAAAGCTCCCGGTTTTTTTTTTTTTTTTTTTTTTTTTTCATAAGGTCAAACTAAAATCATTTTTTTTTTCATTAGAATGTACAAGTTATCTCAAATGTTAATTAGTATACTTGTATGAATCCGTCAATTTAAAAGGTAAAATTATATAAAGGTAAAATTATATACATATAAATACTTTTTCATACGTATTGATAGATAAAACATGGAAGCAACACAGTCAAACTTGTATTAAGCAGCCACCAAAAGGACGGGCCACAATTGGCTGCTTAAGACATGTTGGCTGCTTAAGACAAAATATAGTATCGGCCATTTTTGATAGTACATGTCAATGTATATATGCTTGCTTCAATGTATGTATGTATGTATGTATGTATTTTTACCTTTTTATATGTATATCTATACACAAATTCTTCCTTTCCTCCCCCCTTTCAATTATTCTCTCTCTCTTACTGAGTCTTATACCCATAAAAAAGAAAATATTCAACTGATAAGCACATGTATGAATATATAAAAAATAAACATGTATCTTAAAAAAGTTATTTAACTCATAAGTGGGCCAGACACAGGAACTTGTTTTGATGTTGCGTTGAGAAACCAGCGGTAACAGATCGTTAAATTAACGTTGGGTGTTGTTCGCCATGATCATTTTAGCTCTGAATTTTCGCTCTCTCAAACTCTTCAAGTAATTTCCGTTCCCTTTTGAGATATCCTGGATCTGAGTCAAGCCATCGTTACATTCAGCTGCGGTTATTCCCGAGTTTTTCCAAGCTTCGGTAAGTTTCAAAACTTTCCTTCTGTTTTCTAGTGTCAGACATTTTCGTTTAGATATGATGGCATACGCGGACACGTTACCGTTATGTTCTAAATATTTCATTTTATATCACTAGCGATTTCTTGTTTTTAGCAGCAAACAGTCGATGTTTCTGATCAAACAATTAATAAAAACACCTTTATAACTCTCAAAAGATAAATGATGTCCACATTCATAATTCCAACATTAACACCGATCGGCGATCATCTAGTCAGCTTAGCAAATGGATAAGAAGAACTGGGAATTCTTAGTCAGCAAACAAAGAAAAAATATACAATGTTATCATAGAAAACTTGTTCAAATAAACTGTTAAATAATTCAAACAATTGAAAACCTGAAAACCCCGAACTCTTACTGTAATTATTGTAGGAATATCAAAACAATAAAACAATCACATATTAATTGCCTGTAAGTCTTTATTGGAAATTATCTACATTTACCATGTTAATCATTCATAGCGAATTCGAATGTGTTCTTTAATCATGTGTCTTGTGTTCATTTTCCCAGTATGCCTTGTAATATTCTATATTTATGTTTTTCTTTATCTAACAATGTCTCAAAATATTATAATAAAAGATGTTAAACAAAAAGGCATTAAAAATGTGCATTAAGATTGAAACAAAAGAAAATGTCAAAAATGTGATTTTATGATAAAATGCAAGCATTTATACATATGAAAAATATTTGCCAAGAAGTAAAGGCAGTTCTTCAGTTATTGTCATCATCTGAAAAGGAAGAAGCGAAAAGGTAACAGAAACACTTCATAACACACACGATCAACCTACAATGTTTTCAAAATGTGGATTTTTTTTCACAAGATATGATCCCATTTATAGACATATTAAAGTATGAACATATTATGTATTATAAAGGATAAAAAAGGACTATATTTCAGGTGGGATCGGTAATCTTTTATGTGCAATTTAATATAGAGTTGACCCTTAAGGCTGAAAGCTATAAAAGGTTGAAAGCTTTTAATATATAGCTTTTAATCAAGTTATATATATATAAAGTACATTTACGTCACAGGGTCAGATTATTTATCAGAATATGTTATAGTAAATACATCATCTGCAATTCTGCTGTTGGTATCCACGTTGTTATTCGCGTCTTGTTCAGCAGTTATCATCATTTAAGGGGCCTCCGTGGCTGAGAGGTAAAGTCGCTGACTTAAAACAAGCAGGCCAACTAACTAACTAACTAAAACAAGCGGGCCAAAGAGGCCCTCGATCGCTCACCTGAGTATAGGGTTACCCAAGGAACATCTTTACTAAAACATTAATTTTTAAATCTGGTAGTTGAAGGAGATTAAAAATAAAGTTTTTCATATTTTTTCCCTTGCCAAGGCAACCAAAGTTCTACATGGGTCAAGTTTATTTAAGCAACTTTTGTGAAGGTTCACCCCTGCCTAGTTTAATCAAATTCTGTCCAGCAGTTTCAGAGGAAATGTTTAAAGTTTTCACTATATACATTTAAGGCAAATTATCCCCGCCCCTGAAAGCCATGTTTTTTTAAGAATCAGAACAATTTTTAGCAATCTTGGTAGAGGTTACCCTAGGAATATCTGCACTTAAACATTTTGAAATCTGGCCAGTAGTTTTGAAGGAGATGATTTTATATTTTTATACCCCCGGAAACGAAGTTTGAGAGGGGGTATATAGGAGTCAGTCTGTTGGTCTGTCCGTCCATCTCAAAAACTTGTGACGCAAACTACTTCTACATTTTTAACCGATTTGGTTCAAATTTTATGTGTGCATTCATAATCAGACGGAGAGGTGCATGACATAAATTTCATTCGAGTTATCTAACGGATTACAGAGTTAATGCCCCTGGCTCAACTATAAAAATCTTGTGACGCAAACTTCTTCTACATTTCTGAATTCAACTCAAGTTTTGTGTGTGCATTGATGATCAACTGGTGAGGTGCGTGACATAAATTTCACTTGAGTTGTCTTAAAGATTACAGAGTTATTATGTTCCTTTGTTAAACTGCTTATTTTCTTGTCCAAAACATAACTCTAATATTATATATGGATATATGGTATTTACTTGAATACTAAAAGAAGTGCACTCTCTATCCACTTTAAATAAAAACTTTACTTACTTATTACTTACTATCATAAACAATATACTATGTACCAGTATACAGGTTCTTATCTATGCTCCACCTGGATTCTAGCTTCTCCTGTATCAGAGCATTTTGCGGGGGTATTAATCAATTCAGTGATAGCTCTAGTTTGTCTTTCCATTGCCTTGGCAACCAGAGTTCTACATGAATCAAGTTTATTTCAGCATCTGTTGTGAAGGTGTAGCTAAGGATCATCACTGCCAAATTTAATCAAATACTGTCCAGTGGTTTCAGAGACGTCGTATAAAGCAAATTGTTGACGCAGGACGAAGACGGACGCAGGGTGATCACAAAGTCTCACCTTGAGCACATTGACCTGAGCTAAAACTCCATACCCTGTATCATCACTCCATACTTAGAGTTGTCTATCTGTCCATCTGACTGTCACACTTTATGTCCGGAGCATAACTCAAAAAGTATCAAAGCTATAAACTTGAATCTTCACAGGTGGATAGCTCTCATTGAGGAGAAGTGTCATGCACAAGAACCGTAACTCTGCGCATCATATTTTTTGAGTTACTGCCCTTTGTTAAATTTCATACATAATTTTGTCCAGAGCATAACTCAAAAAGTATCAAAGCCATTAAGTTGAAACTTCAAAGGTGGATAGATCTTACGGAGGGGAAGTGTCATGCACAAGAGCACAAGAAATGTAACTCTGCACATCAAATTTTTTGAGTTACTGCCCTTTGTAAATTTCAGAATTTATTTTTGTCCTGAGCATAACACAAAAGTATCAAAGGTATAAACTTGAAACTGCACAGGTGGATAGATCTCATGGAGGGGAAGTGTCATGCACAAGAACCGTTATTCTGCTAATCATATATTTGGAGTTATTGCCCATTGTTTAATTTCATATTCAATTTTCCGGAGCATAACTTATGCACTATGAGACATATAATCTTGAAACTTCAATAGTGGGTAGATGTTATGGATGAGAATTGCAGTCCACAAGAGCATAATCTTTTTCCAAGGTTTCTTATTGGAGTTGTTCCCCTTTTATACAATTTCGTGTCCTTAAGATAACTCCTGTTCGACTCATACTTTTGACATTAAATGTTATTTATTGAAATTAAGTGAGAAAATAAGTGTCATGTACAAGCTTCACAACTCTGTCCTTAGAACTTTTAGAGTTTTTCCCCCTTTCACAAATTCTTGAGCATAAGATAACCCATGTTCTACTGATGCTATTGAAACAAAATTTCAGCTATGAAAAGAAATTAATGAGCACTGTGTGCCTCAGTGTATGTGTGTGTGGGGGGGAGAAAAGGATAAGGGGGTCAATGAAAACAAATCTCTAGTTTGTCTTGAAGTTACCTTGTCTTTCACAGGCCACACACCGTAGCAAAGACATTCAACAGATATAAAACAGTCCAAAATAAAGTTTTTTTTTCTCATAACGATAAAAAACAACAACAACAGATGAACAGGATTTGAACGAGATTTCCCTGAGACACTTAACATCTTGTAGATGCTTAACAGACAGAGGCTTTCCAATATCACTCATAAAAGAGATCTGCAATCTAATCTAAGACTAAACAGCAATGAATTAAAGAGAAAACTCGGTATATGTTCATTGATATAATCAATTTTACACATCCCACGTTACTTGATCATACATGTAACTTAATAAGGGCTATTCTTGACTTGTTCTTTACTTACATCAGAATTGTGGATCTCTGTTAGATTATTAGGTCTTTAACCACAGTGCTAACTCATACATTTCTACTTACTCTTGCTTGAGATCTCCACAAGTGGAACTTCCAGTCTGGGCCTGAAAATCAAATAATGCCAAATTCCGAGTGTTAAAGATTTGGATCATTATCATCACTGTAATTCAGAAAGACAACCTTTGCAATGAATCTTATCAACATGCTGCAAATCACTTCAGTGTGATTGTTCCATGGTCGCCTGTTAAGACCGGTAATTTAACCCTTTTCCTTATGAATATTCATATACAAAGATTATAAATCGAAAAAAAAAAATAAGTTGTTTGTTTCCACTAACATCCCCGGAAAAAAAATGGGGTCAATAGGTTGGCTAAACTTTTTTTTATTTCTACGTTTTTTTCCCATTTTCACCTTATGTTTTTAGAGGAAGTGATGAAAAACAGTGTTTTGCAACCGTAATAGCCCGAATGCTACAAAAAAGGATAAGGGTTGGTACAAAATAATAGTGGAAACAAGTAAACTTTTTAATGTGCCCTATGACTTTATGAATGTCAATTTTATTACCAATATTCTAAATTCTAAGTGGTTAACGCCCGGCATTCCTGTTAACTTTACCTATCATTATTGACCACCAAATGCGCCGCGCATTATCTCTTTGAACTACAGATATTGATATTAGTTGCGAGGACCTGTTTTGCAAGAAATGCTACAATAATAATAATAATGAGCCCTTCTGGTTTTCACTTGATATAATATTCACAATTTTCAGTTTTACATTGAATATTACCTTTGCTATAAGTATGCCCTGAGATCAGTGTTTGTCAGCAACTTTTACATTGGCCATTACTTGAAAAATGTACAAGGACTTGACTGAAACTTCATATTTGAATAGAATGAGACTAGGAAAAGTGCAGTGACCAAGAACCATAACTCTACCATGTAAGTTTTTTTATTGTCTCCTTTTTTACGAAATGTATGACTTTTTTTTGGAGCAAAACTCGTAAACAAACAAGATAAGGACTTGAAACATAATATGATGGCAAGTAGGAGCAGTGCAGTAACCAGGGACCATAACTATGCCTGGTCCATTTTTTGTATTATCTCCCTTAATTTAACATCAATTTTTGTCCAGAACAGAACTCCTAAAACTATTGGTATTGATTTGAAACTTTGAATAGATAGTGAGTTGCAGGAGTGTAATGATTATTACAGAACTTTGTCTATTTTTTTTTAATTATCTCCCTTTATTTTTAATGATTATTTTTGTCTTGAGCATTACTTTATTACTATATAAAGTCTATATACATGTATTTTACATACTTCCTCTATTCATGAATGGAAATCAATTGGCAAATTATTTAACATCTGATCAGTTCAAATTGGGACCTATTGTTTTTTTAACACATCTCTTTTTGTAACTACTAAAAGACACTGTCACATTTCTTTCAAGACATTTCAATATTAATTTCTACATTGAGATAAACCTTCTTCAAGAAATACTTGATAAAAAGTGTTGATTTACATGCTTTATTCGACTATTTTTAGACCAAATAACAATTCATGCGACTTTAGAGAATTTGGGTCCACTCACAGGGTAAAGTTTATGATGAACTTAGTACATGTAGCAATGTGTAAAGCATCACAGAAAAGCATTAAATTAAAAAAACAATTGTTAGTTACAGTGGAATAATACCTTTAAGTAATCTCTGACGGACTCTTGTTAATATTGATTTTCTTCCTCACTCGATGAATTAACAAGAGATGCCAGAGGACAGCATGTTCGACTATTCATAATGCTTGTTGGTTAATCAAATGTAATCTATTTCATTTCTTACCCTTCACGCGCCCTGTATATAATAATAGTCAAAACTGATATATCTTGATAGTCTAATACCTCTAAATAGGTTTATGAAGTCTAAAATCAATCCCATGCCTAGTTACTGACACATAAGCATAATAACACTTTGCATGTAAAACTTTAACCAAGTATCCATGTTAGAAAAGGGTGATAATTTGTATAAAATTCAGTCCAAGAGTTATCTTCCTAAGTTTTCTGATGCCCCTGAACAAACTCCTAAACTTTCTAGTCAATATCATAAAAAAATTCTGAGATATAAGCTGGAAAGTAGCTTGCATGCAAAACATTTACCAAAAAATCTGAGTCAAAAAGGGGCCATAATTTGTAATATTTTCCATCAAGTGATATCTTCCATGATAGTATGATACCCCTAAACATATTAATCAATCGCCTGCTTGGATACTGAGATATAAGCATGAAAGAACCTTGCATGCAAACATTTAACCGAAATTTCTAAGTTAAAAAAGGGACTATGATTTGTAATATATTCCATAAAGAGTTATCTACCTTGGTTGTTTGATGCCCCTAAGCATATTCATAAATTTTCAAGTCAATACCATGAATTGTTATTGAGATACAAGCTGAATAGTACCTTGCATGCAAAACTTTAACCAAATTTTCTATTGCATGCAAAACTTTAACTAAAATTTCTAATTTAAAAAGGGGGCATAATTTACATTAAATTCAGTCAAGAGTTATCTAACTTGGCAATCTGATGCCCCTAACATATTCATAAACTTTCAAGTCAATACCATAAATGATCATTGAGATATAAGGTTGATAGTAACTTTAACCAAAAGCTGCAATGCCAACGCCAACACAATGGTGACTATAATAGCTCTCATATTCTTCGAATATTCGAGCTAAAAATGAGGTTTCACTGAAACCAATAATTACCCTCCATTAACTTTAAAAAATCCAAGAGTGATTTAAGTCTACTACATATCAATGTGCATTGAATTGCATTAATAAATCCAGCAGACTATATTTACACTTACATCCTTAGATCATTGAATGGAATTCCACAGCTTGAGAATTTCCTCGACAAGGTCATGTTTCCTGGCACTTGCAGGGGGCCGGGTCTAATGGAAGTTGAAAAGATAAATGGAAAAATAAGACAATATACCAAGCCAAAAAAAGAAAGTACCCACCTTTCAATTCTTAATATCTCTTATAATAATATTATTATGTTAACCAAGATATAACTAATAAAATATGTACATGTAATCCTTGGAGTACCTGTTAACCTAAGTTTAATCAGTACTAAACCATGCTCTTCAGATAAAGACAAAATTTGTTGGTTTTACACTGCGCCCCATGTGCATCACAGGTGATATCTAATGGTAGTATCTGACTGCACCAATTGACTGGTAATAAATCTTCATGAATAAAATCCTGCAAAATTGAGTCATACTGAAAAATTATCATCGAAACCAAGCTATTGAGATGCTAACTGCAGGTACGTTGGTAAATGCTGTGAAATCAAGTCTTATTGAAGCAAATGTCATTTTGGAAATCAACCCCTATGTCATATTGTTCAAATTGTTTCAATAAAAGAAATCTCGTTGTGACTTCAAATTTTCATGTTTTGTCAGAAATGAATGTTTCTTTACTCCAGGTATAACAAAAAGTTTATTCCAAGTATATCAATAGAAATGTATGATGGGTACTTTCTGTTTAGCTGAGTAGAGAATTCCTAATGAATGATAACATGTACCAATATACCAAATACACCGAATCTGAGTATGTTAGATGGGCAGTTGTAAGTTCAGTACTAGATTAATCACATATCAGTCAAATAAGTAAAACATGAATTAGCCTGCAAGAGTACAAATGAGATTAAAACATACTTTATCTCTTTATTAGTTTCTTTCCTTTTAATTTTGTTTTCTTCTAATTCGAGTAACTATTCTTTATATATAGACATTGTATGTATATGTGTGTATATATGTATATATTTGTGCACAGGCACATGCAAAAATCATATATTTTGACAAAATATATTGATATTATATAGAAAAAATATATGGTAATTTAGAAAAAAGTGAGAAGACATTCAATATAGAATGACTATCCAATTGACCGCCCTCATCACTTAATACATACATGTATACAAATATTTTTTTTTTACTCATGATACAATCACATGTATGATGTGCTTTATATTTCTGTAGGTAAGAGTTTACTGTTTTTGATTTATATACATAAGATTGTGGAGTTTAAATATTAGTATAATTATATGTAATTAAAGTTGCATGTAGACCTGTAATATATTGTAAATGTACTGAAACATACTGTTTGTAAGGTGGTCAGTAGGATGGCTCTCCGACCTACTGCTATCGAATGACGGGGAAAATAAAAAAAAAAAAAAAAAAAAAAAAAAAAAATGAAATAATAAAACTATATTTCAAGTTAAAAAAAAAAAAAAAAAAAAAAAATGATAACATGTCTTTCATGTTGACAGCAAAAAAACTATAATGAAGAGTTGCCGCGCAGGCGGGGCACATCTCTAAAATTTGACATTGTAATATCTTATGACCAAATTACAAAACTTTGTGTCGAAAATACAAAATATACATTCATACATATTTTGATTCTTTTCATATCTTTTATTCCCCATCAGGTTGAAAGTAACAATTCAATAGTTTGCCTTGAGTAAGATCTCACTACTATATTTCAACATTTCATTTGGCGACATGCCATTCTTATTTCTTTTTTCGAAGCAAGTTTTCATCTGTATGGTGATTTCAAACCACTGATTTAAAACAACAATAAGACATATTTGTAAGTTTTAAAATTAAAAAACAAAAACAAAAACGCACCCCTTTACTTATCAAGTATAATTCTAACGTCTCCCTCTTCATCTTCCGCTTCTCCAGAATTTCCTTCTGTGATTTAGTAAACATCAAAATAGCCGGAATAGCCTCTGAAAGTGAAATTTAAATAAAATCAAAGCAAGCCATTTACATTGAAATTAAATAAAAACAAGAAATTCATATAACGATATCCCTAGAATGTAAATTGATATCGAAACATTTCATTGTTTCTAGGTTGAGAGAGGACAAAAAAAGTTGTTAAATAAATTCAATATTAAATCATAGGAAGAGTGCTTCTATAAATGATGCCATTTAGTGCATATACATTGTTAACGTAACATATTGTAACTGATCGCAGGAATCTCAATAACGGGTATTAATTTTAATGCCCCCTAGGGGGCATGATATATGTGCACATGTTTACTCGTACCATCGTTTTACAATAGATAAATATGCTTGCATGACAAGCTTGTTTAGACATGTGATATTTTTACCTATCTTACATAAATACAATGCAAAACACTCTTCCTAATATGATTTATTTATCACTCTATAATAGAAGTTGCCACAGCACACAACGAATGGTAACTCTGCAACAATGCATAAGCCAGAAAATTATCAATGAAGCAAGATACTCTGAGTGTAATTGTTGTGACATAAACCATTTTAGTGCAGTAGTTCACTCACCGTGAAATATATCCTTGATTTATCTAATAAGTATTTGGCAAATGAAATTGTCATTCATTGAATAAATTCAGTATTCACAGCAAAATGATATATTAGCTACAATGAAGATCCATTACAGTTCCAAATTACAAGCCACTTGACTCTCTCCTTTACTGTTCCAATTTATGCTTAATGCAACATTAGGACTCTCAGTCCTTTGATTTTAATTTTGTAAAAATTGCAAGTGCATTATACAATTGTGCACAGATTTTTGTATATGTAATTGTGTAAACAGTTGTACATGTATGTACCTGATTCATTCTTGCACTCAGTTTTTGATATGGTGTTCGCCAAAGGTAAAAGGTCAGCTTGTGGCATCAGCTTCAGCAGTTCTTCACAATTTATTTTTTCCTTTTGGTCCATGCCCTGCGTTTGTCTGAAATATATTATTTTCGTATAACAATACCCGGGTAACATGTTATTAAAGACATTCCAATAAAAATATCAAGCAATTATGCCTGTTTCTGGGCTTTAACAGCCTGAGATTGCCACTCATATTTTAAAACAAAAGCACTGCCCAGATACATTTATTAATTTATTCAGCTATTCACACATGAGAGGATTAGTACTACCTGGTTAATTTTTTAAAAGAAACCATATGGATTTATGCACTTGGTAATGTTTGGCAATTCTTTAAAACAAGAGGGCCAAGATGGCACTAAAGACGCTCACCTGAGAAAAACTGCCTTAATTGCCTGTACATGTTACTAAATTATGGCATAGTTGTACAGAATACATAATCCATGAGATCATTTGATTCCACAAACGAAACAGTGCCTGTGATCAAAATTTGAAGTCAGACTTGACTGTGAAATCATGGCTTTAAACACAAAAATTTAAACATTAAAAGAGGCATAACACATGAACTAATTGGCTGATATCAGTCATAATCAAACTTGGTCAAGATATCATGGTAATAAACATTGTCACAAAGTTTGAAGACGATTGCTTAGGAAGTGAAGATGCTCGAGTGAAAACAAACTGAAAATTGACTTTTTATTTATTTAAAGGGGCATAACTATGGCTTTAATCACACAAATTTAAAAATTAAAAGAGGCGAACTCCTGACCTTATAGGCCAATATCAGCCATAATCGAACTTGGCCAAGAGCTTATGGTAATAAACATTGTCATAAAGTTTAAAGATGATTGCATAAGAAATGAAGATGCTAGAGTGCAAACAAACTGAAAACTGTTTTTTTTTTAATATTAAAAGGGGCATAACTCCTGACCTAATAGGCCGATATTCGCCATAATCAAACTTGGCCGTAAGATTATGGTAATTAACATTGTCATAAAGTTTGAACATGATTGCTTAAGAAATGAAGATGCTAGAGTGCAAACAAACTGAAAATGGGCCTTTTTTTTAATATTTAAAGGGGCATAACTCCTGACCTAATTGGCCGATATCGCCATAATAACTTGCCGTAGATTATGGTAATAAACTGCAAAGTTTAAAAAAAATGAGAGAAACAAACTAATTGTGGACGACGGATGGACGGACGATGGACGGACAGACATTCATCGAACCTCATAGTTCATCCTGAGCACATGTGCTCAGGTGAGCTTAAAAAATTAATTACTGCTGTGTAATATACTTACAAGTTTAATTATGTACAGTACGGTTAGTTTAAGTTTATTTTTTATTTTTATTTTTTTGCATATTACCAGCCTTGTAGAAGTCCAAAGAATCGTGTAATTGATGTGATGTTAAAGTATTAATTGTTGTTTGTTTACACTTCACTCTGAAGAAAGTCATATGCAAAAACACTGGTGTTTAGTCAATCAATATAATTCAGAGCCGGATCCAGAGTTCAAGTTAGGGGGGGGGGGGGCACAATATTAAAAAAATTGTAGGCAGTGACAATGCAAGCGGCTTGCCAGAGCAGTGACATGGGTGTAGTTGCGGTTGGACTTGGGATCTGTGGAACTCCCCTGCAATTTTTTTCAATTTGAAGCTGTAAAATAGTGCATTCCTGTGAGTTTTTTTTTTTTTTTTTTTTTGGGGGGGGGGGGTCTACATTTATGTATGATTGGGGAATTTTAAAGGGGGTGCCCCCCTCCCCCTCCCCATTGTATCTGCCAGTGTAATTCAATAGATTTTTTAAATCTGTAATACCATAATGCTATAAAAGCAGGGGTCAAATATTTCCTACAGAACTTATTACAGTGTAACCTCTGAAATCCGAACACCTGTGGGACTGACCAAAAAGTTTGGATTTTGGAAGTTTCCAGAATTCAGAAGTATGGATTGAATTGAGTCGTAAATCTGTTGTTCTACATAGTGTCTACTAATGTTTAATTTTCACAATAAAACATGAAGAAAGATGACTCAATTTATTGAATTATACAAACACAACACTTTTTGAAAAGAAAAATTCACAGGAAAATTACTATTTTACATCTGTGAATTTACGCTTACGAAGATATTTTTTCATACGAAGTTTAGTGAAACGGGCCCCTGTCAAGTTTCTCCTATACATCATGAGGTCCCGTAAAATTTACTTATTTGTTTATATTGAAAATGGCTTCCATCAAGTTGTTTCAGTTTCTCACGATCATTTTATCATGAAATATACCAGTAGGATAACTAATAAGAACAAAAGCAATAATCTGGTATTGTTTATCATGGTTTCGTATAGACTTTGTGGCATATTATCGTATTCAATGGCTTTCAGTATATCCATTTTCTGAGATCGTATACCGGTAAATTTCACTTCTCGGTGATTGAAAAAAGAAACCTGAAAAGCTGTATATTACCATATAAGGCGCACCCCCTCTAAAAACCTGAATCATCTGGAAAAAAAGTGTGCCTAATCTGCCGGAGTATACGGTACCTTAATTGACTATCAGTGTCACAGGGAACTTCTGCCCAATACACAAGAAATAAGAAAATACAAGAAACATTTTTCTCAACCCAGCTGGTGGTTCACATTTGATCAGAAGACTAAACAAAATTGTCATGTGTTTCACTTACCTGCTGGTAGTTTCTTCTATAGAGACTTTCAGCTTCAGCTTCTTTACAGACTTTTGCGGAGAAACGTCCTTGCGTTTTGGAACCAATGTTTCAGAAATGGTATCGGCAGAAGCTGAATATTCAAAACTCTTGAAAAGTCTTACGTCTTTCTAGAAAAACAAAACAAAAATGAACAAATCAAATAACATTTTAGGTTGTAATCAGACTGAATTCAACTCTGAAATTATCATGCTAATACCATGGTTGCACAAATTTTCCATGTCTAGTTATAACATCTGCAAACACGCAGTGAGTGTTAAGTCCCGAAAACCTGTTGGGACATGCAACTTGTCATCTTCTTCTTGTGATTATTGCAACTCATTTTACATCAGCACCGTCCCTTTTGTCACAACGTGCAATTTTTACAATACTCGCCAGAGAAAACAACGCACCAAAGAATAGATAGCAGTGAATTAGCACTTTTAATCATGAATAAAGAAGTTCACTGTTTGCTATTCTTGCTTCTTGCAATTTGTTACTTGACACATGCTATTTTCTGATTGCAACTTACGAATTTCTTATTTGGTACTTTCTGCCTGTTACTGCCCTTTACTAGTTGATGTTTGCCATTTACTTATTGCTTCTTGCCATCTGTGGTTTGCTTCCTTTTTTAATGTGAATTGCTATTTAAATAACAGGGGTTTTCTTAAGTGAGTGCCCACTTGTCCACGCCGGGTTAAAGTCACTGCGGGCAAGTGATTTTTCAAAGAAGATAGCCCGGCGGGCAAGTCTATTTATGTAAATGAAATCTTTGGGGTTTTTTTTATTTTCTATGGTATATCAGGGGTAAAATGCTAGCAAATTGTGTTTGATACATATTAACCAAAATCCACCTTAATATTACACATATTTAGCTTTAAACATTAACAAACACCAACTAACTTCAAGATCGGGCGACCTGTTTTCACTGGGGGCTAGTAGATGTTCAAAGTATCTTGTCCCCTGGACAAGTGAAAGTCAAATCCTTAGTTAAACCCCTGAATAGTCAGTCATCTTAATATTTTAATGATCTCTGATCATGCAATTCCCTATCATGGAAAGAAAAGATAAAATTTTTAATAACACTGACATATTGTAGACTAACAAAAATAGTATTAGCAATAATGTGTAAACTTCTTCTGTAAAATAACCGTTAAATACATTAAAAATGTTGATCAAATCATGTCATTTAGGCCAAAATTAAAGATATGTTCATTTGTAGTGCTCCAACTGACCCCTACTCATTTTTTTTAAGGTTTCCACCTCTGCAGGGCGAAAACCTTTTGTTCTTCTGTTGATTTTTTTTTATTTTTTTTTATTAGGTTCTCGCCTCTGCAGGGCGAAAACCTATTGATATTCTTCTGTTGATTTTTTTTTTTTTTTTTTATTATTATTTTTTCAATTCCACCCATTTTTGTGTCCAGCCTAGCGGCCAGATGAGAAAAGCTACAGCTATGAAATTTTGGGCATGAAGTCATCTTTATCTGAACATGTGCCTAAATGGTCAAACGTTTCACTTTTTTTCTGATTTAGCCACTAGGGGGCGCAATGCATGTAATCACTGTTTTGCTAATAACTCAAAAATTTGAAACCTGATTTAGATGCGGTTATTTACATAATGTTCCTTGTTGACAGCCCAATCAAATATGATGGAAATCTCATCATCGAGGACTGGGGGAAAAACATTGTTCTAGGAGAGGTTGAACTTTCGAACCTTGGAAAAAAGTGAAATAATGAGGGTAGGTCTACGGAAAACCTTCCCACTTTTGTTAGAGATCAGATAGAAGAATTATGTTTGCTGCATACGATTTGCAAGACATATACACACAAAATATATGGGGTGGCGAATTTAGGAAATGCGTGGTTTGTCCTCTAGAAAAGGTCAAACTTCACTAAATTTTAGGAAAATTTAAAATTTCAAAAACATGTTTTTTTGTCGCCCCTGATTTTATTTTCTGTTCATTCTTCATGAAATTTTTACAAGTTATGTATTGTTATGTTTGAAAGGGCCTCACAATTAAAAAGTTAAAAAAAACATTGAAAAGGTCAAGGTCATATTACGATAATTGTGTTTTTATTCGGCCTAAAAGTGCTCCAAACTAAAAATATTTCATTGAGAGTATATGAACAAAAGTTTTAGTTCTAAATAGTTCTTCCGTATAATGTTTAGTTTTTGAAGATCGGACTTGATCCTTTCATTTTACGACAATCCAAAGTTTGATCCTTTTTTGGAATAATTGTTATTCAGTTTTTATGCTTAGAATTGTGATATAAAAGAAAAAGAATGTTCGATTAGTGCGACTTATATACTTGTTTGAACTATTTGCTGAATTTCTAGGTACCTAATTGTAAAAAAATTATCATTTTTTTTTTCTCATTTTGCCGCTAGAGGGCGCTTTGCTTAAAATCACTCTTTTGCCTATAACTCAAAACGTTAAAGTCTAATTGAAATGCGGTTTTCAGCATTTTGTTCCTTATACCACAGAATGTGATGATTTCAAAGTATAGGGTATGGGGAAATATTTACGTTAGAGGAGTTTGAATGTTCTAACATTCCAAAAAAAAAAAAAAAAAAAAAAAAAACTGTGCAAATGAGAGTAGGTCTTCAAAAAACCTTTGCGTTCTGTTTCATATTGAAAATTGTGGCTGAGTTGAAATAAAGTGTTCAAGTTGATTAGGTTAAAAGCGAAAACCGAGATACCGCTTGCGGTTCTAGTTTTTATTATTTTTCCAATTCCACCCATTTTTGTAGCCAGCCTAGCGGCCAGATGAGAAAAGCTACAGCTATGTAATTTTGGGCATGGAGTCATCTTAATCTGAAGTTGTGCCTAAATGGTCAAACTTTTCACTTTTATTTCTGATTTAGCCACTAAGGGGCGCAATGCATGTAATCACTGTTTTGCTAATAACTCAAAAATTTGAAACCTTATTTAGATGCAGTTTTTTACATAATGTTCCTTGCTGACAGCCTTATCAAATATGATGGAAATCTCATCATCGAGTATTGGAAAAAAATTGTTCTAGGAGAGGTTGAATGTTCGAACCTTGGAAAAAAAGTGGAATAATGAGGGTAGGTCTACGAAAAATCTACCCACTTTTGTTAGAGATCAGATAGAAGAATTCTGTTTGCTGCATACGATTTGCAAGACATATACGCGCAAAATATATGGGGTGGCGAATTTAGGAAATGCGTGGTTTGGCCTCTAGAAACGGTCAAACTTCACTAAATTTTAGGAAAAGTTTAAATTTCAAAAACATGTTTTTGTCGCTCCTGACTTTATTTTCTGCTCATTCTTCACCAAATTTTTTTATGTATTGTTATGTTTGAAAGGGCCTCACAATTAAACAGTTTAAAAAAATGAAAAGGTCAAGGTCATATTTCAATTATTGTGTTTTTGTTCGGCCCCAAATAGCTCCAAAACTAAAAATATTTCATTGAGAGTAAATGAACAAAAGTTTTAGTTCTTGAAGAGCTCTTTCCAGTGATGTTTAATTTTTGAAGATCGGACATTTTTTTGCATTATGGTTCTTGTTGATAGCCTAATAAAATATGATAGTTTCAAGGTATGACTGACTGAACATTTTTGAGCTTGTTACGGAAGGTTGAAAGTTCGAACCTCGCAAAAATCTGTGCAAATAAGTGTAGGTCTATGAAAAAGATATTCATTTTTGTTAGAGATCAGATATAAGAACTTTCTTTGATGCATACGATTTGCAAGACATATACGCACAAAGTATATGGGGTGGCGAATTTAGGAAATGCGTGGTTTGTCCTCTAGAAACGGTCAAACTTCACTAAATTTTAGGAAAAATTAAAATTTCGAAATCATATTTTTGTCGCTCCTGACTTTATTTTTTGTTTATTCGTCATGAAATGTTCACACGTTATGCTTTGGTAAGTTTGAAAGGGCCTCACAATTAAAAAATAAAAAAAAAACATTGAAAAGGTCAAGGTCATCTTACGATAATTTTATTCGGCCCCAAAGTGCTCCAAAACTAAAAATATTTCACTGAGAGGATATGAACAAAAGTTTTAGTTCATGATAAGCTCTTTCCAGTGATGTTCAGTTTTTGAAGATCGGACTTGATTTGGTCATTTTACGGCAGTCCAAGATTTGTTCCTTTTTAGAAAAATTGTAAATCAATTGTTATGCTTCAAATTGTGATATATAAGAAATAGAACGTTTGACTAGTGCGACTTGTATACTTGATTAAACCATTTGCTGCATTGCTACGTACCTAACAGTAAAGGGGCCGCTAGGGGGGGGGGGGGGGGGGCGCTTGGCTTGAAATCACTCTTTGTAATTAAAAAAATTGAAGTCTTGATTTTTATGCGATTTTTTGCATTCTGTATCTTGGTTACATCTATTTGAAACGACACTCGAAACTTAATGCGATATTTCATGAAAATGATAGTTATTCAATGCAACATTAGTTCGTAATAATGTTGAGTGTCATGTCGCATTGTCGTGTGTCATTTTATACTATTGTGTGTCGTTTGCAATTGTTGTTTATCAATTACAATTGTCGTTTGTCACCATCATAAATCAACACACACATCTAATATGGCACTAACTGAATTCTGTAAAAAAGTTTTCAAGTTTGCGACTACATTACTGACAAGTAATACTAAAAAATATTCTTTTGGGTAAAAGGTCTGCTTAAACATTGCGACAAATATGTTTGAAATGTTTGTTAACAGTATTCAACAAGCCATTGAACAAAGAAATATGTTTTTCGAATCATGAGATTTGTGAACTGAATGACATTGTCTTCGCGAAAACCGATGATATCGCGACAGCGATTCTAGTTGTTTTTGTTGTTTTTTTTGGGGGGGGAGGGGGGTTGTCTTTGAGTTGTAAATTCTTTTTTTTATCTTTTTATGTCCATTCCATAGAAAAAAGCACTTTAAGCTATATTTTTATCATTTGAAATTTAAAAAAAAAAACCTACCTACCAACCCACCCTGGTCCACTTTAAAACAATTTTTTTTAATGATGGCCTTAGCATTTTGTATGAATGTCAAAATAATCTCATTGTTCACATTTTTGGCGAGTATTCCAAAGACAATCCGTAATCAGAAATAATTTGAATTTGAAAAACGCCCCCGAATTACAATTTTTTTTTATCTGCACCGTCATCAAATTATGTACTCCCTATTCATTAATCATGAGACCTATGGATGGTCTATAGAAAATGTCAAAATTGATAAAGATACGTGTAATATGCAAATTGTGTAACTGTTTAAACAATCGCTGGATCTCTGTACAAGATTTTTCTTATTTATGCATTGTAGTATTCTGTAAAACCTGTCTTAAGTGGTCAGTCAAGGGAATAAGAGAAACAGAACAGAAGTGACCGCTAAATAAGGTTAAATATATAACCAAATACTATAGTTTCAAAATATTCAATTTGACCGCTAAATGCAGGTTGACTGCTTCATACAGGTGGCCGCTAATACAAACCCTTCTGTAGTTGCTTTCAACGAGTATGTACAGATTGCATCTTTAACAACCCTGTAACACACATTATAATTATGCTTTTCTGTCCTAAGAATATAGAAAAAATGGGCCTTTAAGATTGTATAAATGACATGCATATATATATATATATGCATTACTTATCACCTAAAAAACTTACCCTGTAAGAAGATACACTGGGTTTCCACATGTCAAGAATGTTTTCAATGAGCTCCTCTTTCTTTGCACCTTTTGGGAACGCTTTCTGAAGAAGGTATGTTTGAAAACATGTTTCGTCAAACAGAAAAATTAGCTTATCTTATGTAAAAAAGTCAAATTAGGAAAACATATTGTATTTGACAAATCTTAATTATATAATTATTGTAGTAAGCAGAATTAAGATTATTCAAGTATAGGTCTGCATCTGATAGTTTGTATTTCCTCGTCATTCGAAGATTGC
>CM037777.1:19205776-19255776 GCA_021229015.1 Solen grandis | reverse complement strand
ACGAGACATGTCGACGAAGTGAGTGCCGTTTTTGTTTTGTTTTGTTTTATTTTTTATTTTTTTTTTGTCTTTTCCAAATTTGTGTAATATGGCGTTTCCTACAACAGCGATAGCATACATCCAACAATATTGTGGGTCAAATCAACGGCTATCAGTGGTCTTTGATCAAACCTAAGCTTTTGCCTGTTACATCTGCTGAAACATGGTGTTTTGGACAGGTTGAAAAATGAAGCGAGGGATTGAAAAGGAATTCGGTGATATTTCCTGAAGTATAAAAGCCCTGACATTGTTCGTCTTGCATATGTTATATATTTGAACGTGCTGTACGCAACGGTGCATATCGAAAGTAAACCACTGCAACGGTCAAACGGAATGATCACACAGCTGTCATACAGAAAAAGTCTGTAATCTTTGGTACGATTCAGAAACGCGTTGACCTCCTGTTTAGTTACGAGGTTTAAAACAGAAGAAAAACAACATTCATCGTCTTTTTAATTCTTAATGGGTAGATAGTGACGCATTTAGCAACATGGCACCTTCAATAGTCCCAGGTAGCGAATAAGTAAGTAATTTTAAATGTCTAGTCTGTGAAGTAAGCGCATGTGCAAAGATGGTAAAAGAAATTCTATATACATGTGTAATATCTCTAAATATCGGTTTTAAATTAATACCGTTTGTTACGCTGTTGTCCCTGATAGAGAAACTACCTATTTCCTTTACAATTCATTCTCAATGACCATCTGTGAACTAGCTGCTATCAATTTTTATTCGTATATTTAAAGCATAAATCAGTTAAATATAAAACAGACATATAAACGCAAGTTTATATACTCGTTTCAGCTCGCATTTCATACATTTTGTTACACTTTATATAACAGCGAGGCTTCCTTTTCCTCAACATATTTTAATTCTTATTTCAATTAATGCTCCTTACGACGCCAAGCAATTAATAATACCACACGTATAGTCGCTGTCCTAAAATCCATGTTATTCATGAGTACGGTGTGGTTTCCATGATTTTTTTTTTACTGTGCTTAATGTCCCCGACAATATTCAGTCATTTTGAGACTATGTCTATTCGAGATAGATATATAGTCGCTACAGTGCAGTATCACGCCGTAGACATGTGACATGATATAACACCCAGTGACATTATCCTAACATCGGGCCAACCTGTCCTGTAACTTATATGCTGAGCGGCAAGCAATGGAGCTAATTTGACTGGTATGTCGCGGTTGGGAGTCGACCCTATGACATCCCAATATCAAGGCGGATGCTCTAACCAATCGGCCACAGGGACTGGGATTTACAGACAAAAATATTAAAACTGATTTTAACGCAACGAAAAGAAAAATATCTGTTACTGGAGGAACGAAAGCTGGAGACGAAATACCTAGAAATTGATTTAAATCGGAATTTGAATAATACCATTTGGAATCAACGCTGTTGCATGGAGCTAATCGTAAACTGGAAAACTGGATTTATGACACACTGATGTTTAGGCTTTAATTGGTATCTTAATTAGTGGAATACTGATTAATAAAACATGCAGCATTTTCATTCAAGATTAAGTAACAGTTCTGACAATATGTCAAGAAAAGGGTAGTCTGAATCTTTATTAAATCATTAAGCTTGCAGCAATTAATGAGAAAACTTGATATCTACTAAATATCAAGTACCAGCGGTAATTAATATACAATGAAATATGTTTTTAAAATATGACATTTTTTTTTTCAAGTAATATGATTAAAAATTGTTTATGAGCGGGAAAATCTGAGCACTGTCCAATATTTCATAGGTTGTGATGTGTTTTTTTCTATGAAATATTGGTTCTCACATTAAAAGTTGATCGGTAGAAATGAAAATGATAAACCTTTAGAAGTGTAAGTCACATTGCACGCGAAACACTGTTTTCTCGTAGAATTTCAGTTAATTATAGAAAGCGGTATCACTGACGCAGGTGCTTGCTGTGCCTGGTGACACATTCCGCAATATGGCGTCTTCACCAGTACGGGGTAGCGAATTTGTTAGTGTTATTAAAATGTTCAGCCTGTCATGAGCGCATGCGCAAAGACTGAATGTGATGTGCCAGCACACGGAAAAGAAAAATTCTCAATATAGGTTTTATTTTTATAACTCTAAATAAAGATTCAACGAAAAACCACCCATTTTTACGACGGATGGTTGCATTGGGTGACAATGCTTCTTAGATAGGGATTGCTAGAGGTAATACTGGTACATTTAGACAGTTTTAAATATTCTTAGTCAATGGCAATCTGTGAACGAGCACGAAAACATTTTCCTTTATTGAAATATGTGACTTCACAATATAAGCGTGAGCAATTGGATGTATGCATGCTGCCGTGTACATTGTTGAAGTATTGGAATCTGCATGGTTGTCTTATGTTACTACTATTATTTGATTGCAATTCACATATTAGATTGACACTGTCCAATATTCCATATAATGTACAGAAATAACAAATAATTACGTCACAAAATATGTTTTAAGCTTAGACGACACAGTAGTATCGGCCAGGACAAGGCCGTGACATAACGAATCTTAGGCTGCAACCCTTCATGTACGCCGTAATGCTACTACTGGGTGATCAAATATGGGAACTATCATTTTCTCCTCTAAGTCACGTATTCTTGATGATATGAAAAATGAGAGCGTATGAACTGAAGATGCTAGAAGCAGCAGCTGATCTCAGGAGCAAAAAAAAATATCAATTAAATAAAATACATAAAAATATCAATATAAATTAAAACACGTTGATATCCTTAATCAGTTTGCCAAGTAAGACAAACTACTATTTCCAACAAACCCCTTATCATTCTTGCAAAAAATGAAAGCCTACTTATGGACCTGAAAAAATAGAATTTAACTTATAAAATAGCAATAAAAGGCTCCTGTGACAATGGGCAAATTATTAACATGCCTTTGTTTAACTTGATAATATATCTGTTGTCTTTAGCTGGATTTTTGTCACAACCGAGGCTTGGTAGGCACAGGGATCACTTTGTCTTTCGTCGGCGTCGTTGTCACAATTTCTTGTCCAGATCATAACTTCAACAATATTTCATGGATTCAGTCACTACATGAAGCATGGGTACATTTTGAGATGTAGAAGCGCAGTGCACAAGAACCGTAACTCTACTAGTTCATCTCATTCTTGAATTATCCCCCATAGGTGGTTTTGTTCAGTTTGTAAAAAGTGGTTTGTCCATAGCATAACTTTATTACTATATAGTATTCAAATTTAGATTATGGATACCTTATGAGGTGTTGACATGCAATACATCATAGGTGGCCGACACGTTTTGGGGTAGTAGAGACATATATACACTAACAAGGTTTCCGTCTCCAAACACGGAGAATCGCCATATGACTCCAAATGAAGGCCTCCCATAGACAGCAAATTCCGATAAATCAATAAAACCAATATGTATCACAGAGCTTATAAATGCCTCTACCAAGAAACACTCACCTTAGATCACTCAGTTAAACCAATTGTCCACAAATGACAATCGTCTCTGACCGATGTCGTCTTTTCTGGTTAGTCCATCACGAAGTCGCAACAAGCATTCCCCGGAATTTTCACTATTAAACCAGTTCATAACGACGGTATCCGTGAAAGATTTCGATGCGAATCGTTTAAAACACATGTAAATAACTATCACTCTAAGTCTGGTGCACAAATATTGTCTTAATCCGCTACACAAACATTAAATCGTTTTCTTGTTTAAATTCGAAACCAAAAGTAGACATTTTTTTCTGTTGTTAGACGCATTCTCATTGGCTGCTTCTTGTCCCCAGCTTCACGTTGACCGAGTTATTGAATCCGGTAACAAGCGATTAAACGTGTGTAATGAAATTTGTGTATTGAATATCAAAACAGTTTAACAAGATGTCGAACCTTAATTTTCTGCAACAATCGGCGGTCGACTGTGTTATGGAAGGACATAATTTAGTCATTAAGGGTGCAGTCGGAACAGGGAAGTCTTTTTTAGTAAAAACAGCCGTGAGTATGTTGGAAAAACGCAATTTAAACGTTTCTGTCACTGCAACAACAGGAATAGCGTGCTGTGTATACGACAAAGCCATGACAATTCATAAATGAGCTGGAATAGGTGATGGTCGATTTGACTCTTCAGAAATAAGGAACGTCGTTGAACATAATGTTCATTACCAGGACGCTTAAGACAGAATTACCAGCACGGACGTATTATTCATTGATGAATGTTCGATGATGAGTGCATGTTTTTTAGAATCTTTACACGAGGTGTGTAAAATAAAAGATGGGAATAAAGCTTTTGGAGGTATTCAGGTTATTCTTATTGGTGATTTTTTACAATTACCACCTGTTCCAAATGCCTTATGTAATGACAGTGGAAAATATTGTTTTGAAAGCCATATTTGTTCAAAGCTTTTCTCTCATCGAATCTCGTTAGAAGAGGTTGGAAGACAGTCAGAGAAAACATTTATTGATGTTATAAGAGAAGTGTCCACAGGTGTTGCTTCTAATGAAACCTTAAGCTATTTAAAGAACTTGTCAAGGCCTTTAAAGAATGACAAAGTCAGTGTCAAGCTATTTTCAAATAATAATGAAGTAGATGTGTATAATCGTGAATGTATTTTGAACATGGACGGAGACTTGTTTGAATGCAAAGCAAAAGATGAGGGTGATGAAACAAATCTTAGCAGGATTCTGGCACCTCGTATGCTGTGGCTTAAGGTTAATGCACCTGTCATACTTTTGAAAAACTTGTCCGACTCATTAGTCAATGGATTGCAAGGGAAAGTCATTAGCATCAGTGACGCTGGACCAGTTGTAACATTCCCTTCTGTCCAGAGGACCATGCAGCTGGAGAAAGTCAAGTTTACTGGTAAGTTGGTGAATATTTTAATGAATGATACAGTAGTCTACATATTTGTACCCGTAATTTGTGATATGGTTCTTTCGGTTCGACGACATCCCATAGGTGTGACAACCAGTGCAAAAGCTAGCATGTTGCGCTGAGCAGCTCATTTAATGGGACGAAATGAGAAAGTAATGTATAAGGTTTAAATTCAGACTATTTATTTGTTTGTTTGCTTATTTTGTATGTGACAATTTCCCATGGGAAAGGAAAGGCAAAAAAAAAAAGAAGATAAATATTGTTTTAATTATTTTGTAAAGAAACGTAACTGAAGGCTTGTTTCATCCCATGAAAATATAAAGAATGAAAATGCTTTTTCTTTATCCTCTCTCTTTGTAGTAAAATCCATGATTTTTTCCAAAGTAATTTATTATTAATGATAACTTGTATGCTTGGGTCATACTCAACTCATAATAAGGATCAGGATACAAAGAAAAAAATATCAGGATATAAATAAGAGAATTATTGTGTATGTGTAATGTGTATTATTTTTTTTTTTAACAGTTCACACTTCTTATTTTAATTTTGGTAAAGGTTTAAATGAGTTCTCATTGTGTGTTTAGTTTTGTTGAAAGTATTACCTTTGTCATTTTTTCTGCATATTATTCAAAATAAATGTATTATATATACTTTCAGTATTTGACCCAAGAGAGAATAAAGACATAGCTCAGCGCACACAGTTTCCGATCAAACTTGCATTTGGCATGACAATCCATAAGGCACAGGGGATGACCTTGGATAGGTATACAAATATTATTTATTATTTCACATTTTATTAACATATGACATCAGTAACAAATACATCATTTGCAATCCAGATACATGTAATAAGTTCTGCATTAAATTATTTCTTTTTCAAGTGATTCATTCACAATGTTTATGCTTACAATATTTTATATTCAAATTTGAGTACTGATAAGGTTTCAATACAAATCATGCGGTTGTAATGTTTTTCAAGCATGACACTTAGAAGGCTACATTAAGTCTGAAAATTGCTTAGGGACATATATATGAATAAAATATGAACAAAATACTTTAAGCTGGCCTAATAATATATTGTTGATAGGCCTCCTCAAAGGAATTATGTATGTGACCAGAATGATTATCTAATTAAACAGTCATATCACAGAATAATTATAGATATTATAGTCATATCACAGAACAATTATAGATATATTAATTCCTTTGTTTCCCATTTATTTATTTCAGTGTTGAAGTTGACTGCAGGGATATATTCAAGGCTGGTCAACTTGCAGTAGCTATGTCGAGGGCAACCACTTCTTCTGGCCTTAGGGTGATAAACTTCCATCCCAGATATATCATTCGCCCACCGCAATCTGTAATGGAGTTTATGAACGAGCCCTCAATGGAAACATCTACAGATATGACATGTTGCAGAGCTTCTACAAGGTGTGACATCATATAAAATACTTAAGTTTACATAAAATTACATAAAAAATATTTCCATCTTATAGTGACACCCACATTCATACATGCAAGTGGAGGTAAGTCTCCAATAGTACTGAGCAACCTGGATGGAATCACCAACCTATAACAAGCCAACATACTAACTGGCTCACATGAAAGTATAGACTAGCAAGACTGGGATTAAATCATTTCCTACAATCACTGAGCCACATTTGTTCCACTTTATTACCATTTGACGCCTTCAGTAGGTACCATATAAAGCTTGATCTGCAGAGAGCCACACATAAAACTAACCAATTTTATTTACAATATTTCCATTTCTTGACCACTGAGGATCAGTGAACAGCATGCTTTATGCTGTTCACACAGGTCTTTTTCTTAATCATCTGTAAGGGAAAGAGTTAATCTGTGTGTAACAAAGGTTATTACCAGTAAACACATTTTTCAACTAATGGAACATAAATGTAAAAACATTACTATTACAGTCTGATGACTTTTATCCTGGAATCATTGCTCTGTGTCCTTTCCCGTTTGGCTTTCCTTGCAGGAGCTTTTATCTCTGCTATGAATGGAATGGCACTAGAGATGGGTTTCCCAACATTCGATTTCCTGGATACAGTATTTTGTCCTACCAGTATACTGTTAATTGATTTTCTATACTGCAATGCATTAGGATTAGTGTTTGCACCATTATAGGTGGACCTCTGTTGATTGAATATATTTTCAATTACATCGGAATTGACCAATCCAGGTGTAATGTAGATGTCTCTTGATATTTTCTGCACAGATTCACAAAGCATTATGAAGCCTTGAATACATGATTGAATGTCTTCATGACACTGTGCTGACATCAACTGCTTGGTCATTTCTTTCTTGCTTTTTCCACTTACATACACATATCTTTCCCATTCAAGAAACCAGTTTTTTACATTGATCAATGTAGATAAACGAGGGTCATTGTCATTTTTTATTGGTCTCATGTCCCTAAATATGGCTATTATTTGAGAAGTTTGTTCTAAAAGTTCTATGACCCCATTTAGTACTTCTCCTTTATCCCCAAGACTGTTTTTGTACTGATTCATTACATGCAGCATTTCATTACTGAGAACATCTTCAGCAAGGTAGTTTCTCATCTTTAACTGTGAATCAGGGAAAATGTGTTCTTTGGTTAGTTTTCGATGGAGTTGAAGGCTGTTCTGTTGATCCCATATAAAACAGTCAATATACATTTGCCACTGTATGGTGTATCCACTAGGAAGAGTTAAGAGTCGGGTACAGTTGTTATTAATACCACTTTTAATCATGTTGTTCCGAATTTTCTTAATGACGTGGGAGACATCTATTATGAATATAACAGGTTGGGATATACAAGGATTAAGAGAGAGAAATTTATAGTTTTTGTAACTGTTGTCTCCAACACATATATGCATGAAAGACCTGTTGCATGATGCACCGTCCATACATGTATACAAAACCCGTAGGTCCATAGAAATTGAACAGCTTTCCAGAATAAACTATAGAGTTCAGAAGCTTGTACATTATGTGTGATAAAGTGGGCAATTGGAAAGCGGAATCCCGTAATACCAAGGAAAAGTAGCTGTAATACATGAGTTCCTAGCTGTTTTGCAGAAGTTCCTTTTCTCAGATTGTTGCATAAATCCCCTTCTTCACCAAGATCTGTGAAACCAGCTATCTCAACTGCATCACCATTTTTGTGAATTTGAACATCACTTTGAATTGACATTTCATCAAAAATCAAGCCACCAATCATCCCACTCTCATGAATGTTCCTCCTCTTTGCCTCATCAAGCATCCATTCAAACATGTTGTGGTCAAAACCAGGCTCTTGTTTTAATTTATTTTTATACATTATCAATGTAGAGGCTGATGTCAGTATTAACACTTTAGAGGAAACAAGAATTTCATAGCTCTGAGGGCTTCTGTTATACAGTTGTAAACAAGTCCCAATGAAAGATTTTGACCATCTTCTGCCCTTTGGATCTCTGGAAATATTTTTTGACTGTTCTATGAATAAATTAACAAGTTCAGGATTTGCATGTTTTAAAAGATGATGAATTCTTTCAGCATTTTCTTTTTCATGGTTTTCTTTATTAGCAATCATCATATTTTCAGTTTTGTTGCTCACGGATGAAAAAGTCATTGTTCGACATGTTTTGCATGTCATTGATTGAGCTCCAAATGGAACTAGTTCATTACATGAAACAGAACGAACAACTCTGACTGACTGTGTGGTGCTCTTTTTCTGAAACTGTTCCAAAATATGGAAGCGACTTACCATTATGTTTTTCTTCATAACTACACCTTCACAGATGTGTAACTTTTCAACTATATGACAAACTGTTTCAACACTATCTTTTTCAAAGTTATACTTATTTAGAACATGAACACTTTCAAGGTTAACACATTTACCACAGATACTAAAGTCCCATTTTTTGTCATCATAAAAAGTGATTTTCTTTATAATTGCATTGCCATTTGAAAAACAGCCACTATCCATTGAACAAATAATTTCTTTTTCACTAATTATTAATAACAAATGGCTCTTGAATGTACTCAGCAATGTCCTGAAAACCTGCCATGTTGTTGGTCAAAATTGGCTTCAAAGGCTTTATGGAAATTCCTCTATAGCATGTTAACCAGGATTTATCATGGCGTTTTCTTATACGCTTCACATGAGGAAATATTGCAACTAAATATTCAAGTAGCATTCTCATTCCTTGAATGTTTGTACAACCAGATTCTTTCATTTCAAAACTAAAACTATCATAGAGTTTATTAACTTCCACTTCACTTTGTTCCTGAAGACTTAACCTTGAAATCAACCTGAAAACAAAGAATGTTATTTTAAACTTGATACATATATATTATAATATATTATGCATGTATAACATATATATCATTTATTAAATTCATTTTTCCCTTTCCCTGATACAGAATACCAAAAAATTACCTATGCGAACAGCATAAAACCAGATCAGCCTGCAAGTAACTCGCAGGCTGATCAGGCTTTATGCTGTTCACTGCGCTTCATTGTTCTGGAAATTAGTTTTTGACCATATAATTTGGTATAGCTTATCTATGTCCTTCTGCAGATCAGGATTTATGTGGTACCAAATGAGGATGTCAAAATGAGCCTATATGAGGGAAAGGGTTAAAATCTTGAATTATCTAGATAACATTTAATGCTATTTATAGACTGGTAAGTAAATAATTTTGTCTTCAGTGACCATGTGGTTAGAACATTGGCCTAAAAGGCAGGAAGTCATTGGTTTTATCTCTGGCTGGGACATACAAAAATTGTAAAAACAAGTTAATGGTAAAGCTCCCTTGCATGAATCTCCATAAACAAAAAGTCACATATGATATCATCCATAAAGCAGGCTGAAAATTCTATGCATTTTCCTTATTATAAGGAAAATGCAAAGAATGGTCAGCCTGTTATAAGGATGATATCATATGTGACTGCCTACAGAATAATACTTCAGTGTGGCAGCACTATGCCATAACTAGGCAGTACCCAAATAACTGATTAACTGTTGGTGGGCTGTTGAACCAATCAAATATATGAATGAAACAAAATTCATTTAACCTATTTATTTCAGTTCATACTGTGAAGACAACCCTGATCTCAAGAACAGGAAGGGAGACAAGGAGGCTGAACATTGTGAAAAAAAAAGGAGAATCAATGTCCTGTTGAACAAGAAGAAAATGAAGATGCTGATGCGAGAGAATATTTTGATGATGATTTTGACAGTATAATAAGTTCTATAACATGTATGGAAGCTGAGGAAATAGAATTTGAAATTCCTGAACAATTTAGCATTGCATCAGTAATTGAAGGTATGAAATTTAAAAAAGAAGTTACTGAAAACCATACACATGCAATTTTAGAACACCTAGAGCAAACAAAATTGATAATATTTGTGAAGAAAATATTTCTTAAGTTTGCAGAATTTGTTGTAAAGTTAACTGGAAACAAAAAATCCAGTACAGGAGTACCAGAGGCCTGTTTAGCACAGTATTATAAGTTGTCTCACGAGTTCACAACCAGTGTAGAATATGCTTTAATTTGTATCAACTTGTTTGGAGAAGAGGGTAGCTTTTCAGATATTCATCGAATTGTTTGTTACAATATTGTTGAATCAGTAAGACTATTTTATTTGAAACAAAAAGTTGACATACTGAAGATAACCATGGGAAATATTCCAAAACGCCAGTTGACAACTGCTTCAAGAGCACGTGTTCGATATGTTGCAGGTTATTGTCTTGCAACATTAAGGAAGAAGTTCACCAGAATTCAAAACTACAATATGTATTTTAAAACCAAATCAGGTCAAGAAACATACAGGGAAGCTAAGTGCTCTGTGGCACTTCTAAATTTGTTAAAAGAAGAAGAAAATTATTTAAAAGCCACAACAAATGAACCTGAATCCCTTATTGATGTTGAAAGAAGACAGTACCATTAAAGGGGTTTAACAAATGTCCAAGATAATCTATTTATTTATTTTTTTGAAATTAACAGAAGAGAGTTTGTCAGTTTTTGTGTTTGAAAATCTCATGACACATGGTAAATCAATGTATGGTGCATGTCTTAAAATTGTAATGCAAAATGAAACTTTATATCCTCTGTTTGTTTCTGTTGTTGTGAATTGTAGTTCGAGTACAGGAGTTGAGACCTTTGATGAAAATCAGGATATTGGTAGTATTCTTGAGAATATGGTTATTGTTTGATCACAGACTTACTGTATCTTCAAAGAAATAGTTGAAAAATTCCTTATGGTTTTTCTAGCACAGTTCCGTAGAGACTTTAAATCATCTCTTAGTGTTGAAAAAACGATGGCCCATCGTAAGCAAATTAAGGTTTCAAAGCAAAGTTTGTCAAAACAGAAAACTGTTTCAGAAGCTAATTCAAAGCCAGGGTTAGACCCATTCATTTATCCAGGATTTGGCCAGTCTAATGACACATCTAGTAAGTCACAGCAAGTTAATTCAAAGGATCCACAACCAGGTCCTTCAACTGATTCTGGCAAGATACCAATGGTAGTTGACAATGACATATGCCAAAAATGTTTATCAGAAAAAGATAAAGAATGGATTCAGTGTGATTCTTGTGATAGTTGGTTTCACCGAAATTGTGCTGGATTAAGGAATACTCGGCTCTGGAAAAAGTTTATTAAAGAAGGGTCACATTGGTTTTGCAGCAGTTGCAAAAAATGATCTGTATGAAGATCTTAAACAATTCTAAAAATTAATATATATTAAACTGTAAAAAATATGAAGTTTTTTTTTTGCACATTCTGTAAAAGAGGAAACTTAGGTAAAAAAATAAAACAAGGTTGGCATGATGGCCCACCTGCTCACTTGGAGGCTTACCATGTCTTACCTATTTTATAATTTGACAAAATTGCCCCCAATTTCAACACAACCATTGGTGATTATTTGATAAAGGCTAAAAATGTTACCCCAGGGTTTGAGGAAAATTTTACCATATTTGATCTTGAATTCTACATTTTTTTTACACAATTCACCCAATGAATAAAGAAAGAGTGTTTATACAAGATGTGAATTAGTTACCTATTTTTTACCTCATTAATCCGTATAGTAATTTTGTGCTAGTTTGGCTTAGTTAATTATGGCTTCTGGAATGTAAATACTATACATTGTATATCTTATTTCATTTTCCCATGAATATATAAAGGGGGAAATTCTCCAAATGAGCCATTGTAAGTCATAATAAAAATAAGTTCATAGATTTATCATTATGACCATACATATATTGTTGTTATGTTTTGAAAATGCATAAAAATGGTGAAGCTGATTGTGTTTTCTTTTTTATTTGATTTAATATACTATTGACTGTACTACAATTATTTGGACGAGATGTCAACTTGAGGAAAATTATAGTGCTGCCATTCTGCAATGCCATGGTACAGGCATGTAGCATGAGATACCAAAAAACCAGTCACATTATCCTCCCAAAGGAGGGGGTCTTTTTTAACATGTATAAAAAGAAAATACTTTGGCAAGGAACTAATGTTACAATATTGAAGTTAAAGGCATAATAACACAATGTAGTGACAAAATTGACCCCCCTCCGTGTTTCTACGGGCCTGCATGTTTATTAAATTGCAAGAGAGATAGAGAGAGAGAGAGAGAGAGTGAGAGAAAGTTATGATACTTGATAAAAAGTTTAAAAATGATATAAAGTGAATTTAACCCTTTCCCTCATAGAGGAAACCATGAAAAGACCTATGCGAACAACATAAAACCAGATCAGCCTGCGAGTAACTCGCAGGCTGATCAGGTTTTATGCTGTTCGCTGCTCCTCAGTGGTCTGGAAATGAGGACTTTATAATTAAATTTGGTAAGGTTTCACTGTGGTTTTCTGCAGATCAGGCTTTATATGGTACTTATTGAGTGCGTCAAAATGAGTCTATATGAGGTAAAGGGTTAAGTATTTCATATTATTAAATTATAAAGACATTTTTTTTCCGATCTGGAGAACAATTATAAAAATAAAAAAAATCAGTTAATATATAGGCTTTGCTTACAAATTTAAAATTTAACGTGTTCAGTTATTTGGAATGTCTTACCAGGTGACAAGCATTTTTTTAATTAATGTTTTTCATGTTTAAAATATATCATAAAATGACAAATGTGAGAAAATTGCGCTTAAATTGTATTGGCGCCGCAAAACACTTGTCTTTGACAAACGTTCACCGGCTTCATACACTTACCTCAGCTGAAAGGCGTAGGACATCGGGAACCATTCTTCGACCAATGAAAAAGCGCGTAACAAGCTGTTTTTGGTCAATTAGTGACGTAATTATGTCTACTTTTGGTTTCGAATTTAAACAAGAAAACGATTTAATGTTTGTGTAGCGGATTAAGACAATATTTGTGCACCAGACTTAGAGTGATAGTCATTTACATGTGTTTTAAACGATTCGCATCGAAATCTTTCACGGATACCGTCGTTATGAACTGGTTTAGTAGTGAAAATTCCGGGGAATGCTTGTTGCGACTTCGTGATGGACTAACCAGAAAAGACGACATCGGTCAGAGACGATTGTCATTTGTGGACAATTGGTTTAACTGAGTGATCTTAGGTGAGTGTTTCTTGGTAGAGGCATGTATAAGCTCTGTGATACATATTGGTTTTATTGATTTATCGGAATTTGCTGTCTATGGTAGGCCTTCATTTGGAGTCATATGGCGATTTTCCGTGTTTGGAGACCAAAACGTGTCGGCCACCTATGCAATACATAGGCGTTGCAGATTTTGTAAGTTAAGCCTAAGAAGTAAGCGCATGCGTAAAGGATGGTTGTGATCAGCAAGTGACGGCAAATAAAAACTATATATAGATTTTATAATTCTAAATATGGTTTCGAAACCGTTTGTGACGGCATTGAATGTTATGGGGAATCATCTACTTTTATTTAAATCATTTAACTCTATTTTATGACATCAAAGACTTCCAGATGGTCAGTTCACCTAACAACTCTTTCACGGGATTCTGACAGTACTTCAACTTCAGCATTCATCTCTGTAGTTAACAGCGGTGAGAGACGAAATGCCATCAAGAAAGTGTAGGTCATTCATCACGGAGATCGTGCCCGACCCAAATGTGGATCGAACCCATAACCCTCGGCTTCACAGCCAAGTGCCATCAAAGCAGGTTCATTTATGTGAAACTCATAGTCCAAATTCTGTGGTTGGACACTGGGACATGATATAATCCTATTCAGATGAATCCCACTGGCGGACATTAACTCACACAAGTAAGTAAATCGAATATTATTTAGAGAACGATATCTGAATGCAAAATACATGTATTTATAAAACTCCGTGAACTGGAGTAGTTTCATTTGCAGGAATGGAGAGAATATTCCAAAATGGATCAGCCGGAACTATGTGCTGTCGATGAAGCAGGGGAGTTGTGAGAGCCATTGAAGACATGCGAAATACGGTAGATATCACTTGAACATTCGAACTGATCTGTGATTAACTGACTTTTCAGATGTTAGAACTGTGTTTTGCCATTTTGGAATTTACAGTGATTTTTTCTTGTTTGTTAAGTATTATTAAACTTGTGTCATGTAAACGCACAATATGTCATATACAGATGCATTCTTATGTTACAAAAGTTGTACACCATAATAGATTTAAAAATAAATATGATAATACCTCACCATCAAATTAGGAAATCGTATTTTCATTTTCGAAAGTGCCTTTGCTTTAAGTAGTTGATATTCTTCAAAAGCTGTGATTTAAAATTACATGCATAATGACCTCCTGATTAAATTAGAATTGTGGTTAATAGTTTTGAAAGTGCTCAAAAGCAGTGAAATAAAGTTGAAGCATAAGTGTTGAATATGTTTTCTTCATTAGGTTTAAACCTTTGCACGCCCATGCCTGCTGAACTTCAGATCATGTGCCTGAATGATGATGACGAGGAGGAGGAGGAGGACTGGTGAACGAGAAGAGGAAGTGCCTGAGTGATTTCATAAAAGTTTGTCTTTAAAATATGTTTGTTTGTTGGGTTTAACGTCCCACCGACTGTATTTCAGTCATTTGGGGACGATGTCTACTTGAGACAGATATAGTGCTGCCACACTGCAATATCACGCCGTAGACATGTGGCATGATACCACACCCAGTTACATTATCCTGACACCGGGTCAACCAGTTCTGTAACTACTATTATATGCTGAGCGGCAAGCAAATGAGATAAACTGACTGGTATGTCGCGGCCGTGAGTCAAGCCCACGACATCCCAATATCAAGGCGGACGCTCTAACCACTCGGCCACAGAGACCGGGTTTTACAGACAAGAATATTAAAACTGATTTTAATGCGACCAACTTGTTTGCAAATATGTTAGGGTAAGTGATGATGTCATGAGCACATTTTCATCTTTATATTTAACTCATATATTGTGTTACACACAAACTGCAAATTACCATTTTATCTGGGGTTCGGCTAAACTCCGTACAATTCGCTGATTTTAACTTACCTATCAGTGACTGGGTGTAAATCTCAAACGTATATTTCCAATTGAACAGTGTGTGGAATTGTACACCAGCATGTAGGTTAGGTGTTCGGGAAGTGCTCGTTGATTTACGTAGGTTTACGTCTCATTTCGGAGTGACCTAACATATATCCGCACAGTTTCTAGAAACGTCTAAATCTTCCCTTTAAAATCAGCATTAACTCTTTCAACACACTGCCTGGCAGAAGACCATGTATAAATAAATCTCCTTTGATTGATGATGTCTTAGGTGGTCATTGTCATGATTTGTGGAAATAAGTCGTGGTAAGTTTCTGAGCTAGCTCCCATCTTACTCTAGTTTCGTGTCAGCCCCCAGTCCAACCAACATAAGCATCAATGATCATTCAATTGTTGGAAATCCTTTCCTGTTTACAAAGTCAGTTTTACCACCAGGACACTTCAGAGTCATCTATCACACGCGCTATGTTACGAATTCCACGGGTATTGTAAAATAAATCTTCTCCTTGTGCATTTGCCAAATTTATGTACCACATATGCACCGGGCTTCATAATGAATGATTATACTCACACTCCATTCACTCAATACAAACAGTAGATCTATTTCACTTTGACAGGTTTGATTTGAAACAAACCATAAAAAGACTTAAACCTGAATATCAACAGAAAAAAATGGGTGATAACCCCATGGAAATCTTTTTAAATTATCAAATTTGGCTATAGTTTTTAAAAGTATGCTTGAATTCATGTATTCATACACGAAAATGACGACTGATTTTTGCATTTGACATTTGATTAGGCCCCCAAAATTTTTTCCGTTTTTAGTCTCCAGAAAATAAAAAGATGGTCAGTAGGTCGGGCTTTAATTTTATTTTTTTAAAGGGGGAAAGGTATAAAAAAACAACAACAAAAAAAAAA
Organism: Solen grandis; assembly: GCA_021229015.1. Lineage (NCBI taxonomy): Eukaryota > Metazoa > Mollusca > Bivalvia > Adapedonta > Solenidae > Solen > Solen grandis. The sequence continues at coordinate 19,239,476 of CM037777.1, read as the reverse complement.
AACGTTACGGTCGGTCGTTAAAAAAGAGGGTCGTTTGGGAGACCAGAAACGGAACTATTATGTGATATTATATTATATATTATACCACGTGGTATGGCCGCACTGTAATTTAAAAGCTACATCTGATACTTAATTGACTTAAAATGGTGAAAACTAAATATACCTAATATATGCTAACGCTTATGAATCTTGCGTTACTGCGAAAAAATAGAAGATGCGTTAGACTTGACTTGACTTTTTGAGTTTAACGTCCCTTCGACAGTATTTCAGTCATATAGCGACGTCAGCTAATTACAGGTGGAGGAGGGGCCGCCGTGGCCGAGCGGTAACAGTCGTGGACTACAAATCTCTCAGCCCGTCACCGCTGTGGGTTCGAATCCCGGTAGGCACTTCGGATTTTTCATGTGAGGAAGCCTTCCAGCTGTCTTGCGGTAGGTCGATGGTTCTACCCGGGTAACGATTCATTAGATCTATGGATGGTTCAATCAAATATGCTTAACCAATCAGTGTTAGTGTGAAGCACATGGTGAACTGCTGACCTACTTTACTCGAAAGAATGAAAGAACAAGTGCTTTTGTTTGTGAGAACTTATCTTGGTATGAATAGAGACTGTTAAAACATCATTAGAGGGAGGAGTTTCAAGGTGAGCTTTTGTAATCACCCTGCGTCCGTCGTGTGTCGTCAACAATTTGCTTTAAAATTTGATTAAACTTTGCAGGGATGATCCTAAATTGAACCTTCACAATAATTGCTAAAATAAACTTGATCAATGTAGAACTTTGGTTGCCATGGCAACGGAAAGAAAAGAAAAATGAAAACTTAAAAAAAAAAACATCTCCTTCAAAATTACTGGCTAGATTTCAAAATGTTTAAGTACAGATGTTCCTTGGGTAACCATCTACCAAGATGGCAAAAATTATTCCGATCTTTTAAAAAAAAAAATGGCCGCCAGGGGCGAGGCTATTTTGCCTTATATGTCTATAGTTAAAACTTTAAACGACATCTCTTCTGAAATTGCTGGGCAGAATTTGATTAAATATGGCAGGGATGACCTTCACAAAAGTTGTTAAAATAAACTTGATCCATGTAGAACTCTGCTTGCCATGGTAGTGGAAAGAAAAAGAATATGAAAACTTTAAAAATCATCTTCAAACTACTGCCCAGATTTCAAAATGTTTTAGTACAAATGTTCCTTTGGTAACCCTATAGCGACCCAGGGCCTCTATGGCCCTCTTTTTTTCTTTTTTATTTGTGTGTGTGTGTGTGTGTGTTTCTCTGGTTTCAGGCATGTGTGAAGGCTGCCTGAACCATGCACTAATTTGACATCATATTTGGCTTTCATTCATGCTGGAATGCCAGAAAAAAGAATCTTATCCCAAAATAGGAATCTCGCGGCGAATGAATTCTTTAATAAGAATGTCAACACCATTCTGTTATCACAATTCTTTGCTGTAGAGTTGTAGAGAAGTACATGAAATGAATATAAAATATACTATAATTAACGCTTAACATGAATTCAAATATTTTTAGACACGAAACCCTGAAAACAGTGTTCTTGAAAGTCTTTTGTGACATTAGATTTTTGTGATGAAATGCACGAATATTGGGTGACCGTGATGGGTATTCAATGTCATAAACAGAAAAAGGTAGACACATGAAATGTCAGTGTGAAGATAAAACGATTTTAGCTTGGTTTCAGTAGTCCCCCCTACGAAATAAAATTGGATCATGTCTCTTTCCTTAATATATTTGGTTTGTTCACAGCGCAGGTGTGTTTTGGAATAAGCACGAAGAAAACTATGAGGACATAAGGCTAGATCACGCAGCAGTACCTTTAGCAGGTGTTTAAATGAACGGTCTATTGTGAATGTCATATAACATTTAGAATACATTTTATGCATGGGCCGCGACATACCAAAGTCGTAAAATGGTACTGATATAGCTCCCTTGCACGGCTTATAAGGGTAGTTTAAGGGTTCGATAGTCCGGTGTCAGGATAATGTGACAGGGCGTTGAAAAAAAACATACGGAAAGTTGGTTTAAACATATTTATTCATATAATACAATAGAAATGCAAATTATACAAATGTACATATAGTATAAAACTAGTTCAACACTCATTATGCATAGTTATCGACATATCTATATCTTAAGGATTAAATCAAAAGCTTAAAGCGTATTGGGATTTTCTCAATTGAAGTTGAATGGAGGGAAAATATCGCCCTATCAGTTGTAGCGGTGACAGATGTAGTGTAGACGGATGTGTTGAGATGATCTGCCGTTGAATGGAATCACAGACCTTCCGCAAGCCCTCTGAATGAAACTGCCGGCAATATAATGTATGAGCTTTCAAACAATAAATGCGTATATAGAACATATGAACTATTGTTTTCTACTGTGGCATAAAAGTAACATTGAAGATATTTTATATCGCGTGCGCACTCGATAGCTGATGCATTCAAACACGAAAACTACTGCGTGCCAAATCGATAACTATCTCGTGCAGAAGCGATAACCATCACGTTCACATTCAGTAGGTATCGCGTACGCATGCTGTAACAAAATAGATATGAAGGATTGTTTTTATATCGCGTGCATAAACGATAGCTACTGCGTGCGAACGCGGTGGTTATCACGTGCACATGCGATAGTTATCGCTTTCGCATGATGTAGCTATCGCGTTTGCACGCGATCTTCGATGTTCCTTTCATACCACCGTGCTTCTCGTGCTAGTGTGACTTGACTTGACTATTTGAGTTTACCGTCGCTTCTACGGTATTTCAGTCATACAGCGACGTCCAGCTAATTACTGTTGGAGGAAGACCCCGAATGCACGGAGGCATCCGGGTAGAACCACTGACCTACCGCAAGCCAGCTGGAAGGCTTCCTCACATGAAAATCCAAATCACCCTGCCCGGATTCAAACCCACGCGGTGAGGGGCTGAGTTAAGTCAGCGACTTTACCCTCTCGGCGACGATGTTCCCCTGCTAGTGTGCTTTTTCAAGATGAATTTTGCTGAATTACAAAAATGTGTATTCAATTCTAGACAGAACATATTTTAATGTGTGATTATGTCATACATTTGTACTATTAAAATAACATTGTGTTTCTGGATGTATTTTCTTTAAGCATTTTCTATGGTAACTTTTTGCACAAGCTAGGCAATGTCTTAGTATTTACCGGACATACTCATATATGTCTTGAACAAAAACCTCACCACCAACAACTCTATGCGTCAAAGGTAATATATCATTTAAAGTTAATGTGTATGTTAGCCAAAACATTAAAGTTCTGAGCGTATTAAGGCAAAATCAAACTCAAACGTAGATCTGTCATTTTTACATAAGGTGGTTAAGTGACAAGCCAAATGTTGTTTTAAGACTTAGATATTCCATTGTCAGTCAACATTACATTTGCACATTCTACAGTATGACAAACAGCATGATCCTTATTATTTTCATTAATAATCACCGTGGTTTTTTCTTTGATATCTTTCGTGCTGTAAAGTATTAAAGAACCTAAACATTTGGTCAAAACATTATAATGACTTTTCTTATCAAAATATATCAAATGTATGTGCCAGATACTAGACACTTTCCAAATACCAGACTCCTTTTATTTCTCCATTATAACTGTGGATAACAATTTCGCTTTTGATGAGGTTGTTTGGTCAAGCCATCACAAGGTTTTTTTCCAGAGGCTCGTGGAATGTCAATATATTTTTTCTGACTCATTTCTGTCTGTGACTAACCGCTGGTATTATATAAGTCAGCCCGTCAACACTTTGTGTTCGAGACCCACTCTAATCACTCTGATAGAAGCTGGTTTGCGGTTGGTCGATGGTTCTACCCGGGTGCCTTTGTTCGCCATTGGTCCTCCACCTTAATTTAGCAGGACGTCCCTATATTACTGAAATACTGTCACGGTTGTGATTAAGTCTGAAACAACAAAAACAACATCCCACTGTTGATTAGTCATTTAATGTATACCAAAAGTTTCCGAAAATATGCCACAAATCTAATTTCAGCCTGTCATTTTTCGCCGAAAGCAATGTGTACTTATATTTTATCAAATGACAACAAACTGAACCAACATTAACGTCCATTAAATGACCAGGATTGTCTACAGTTTTTGCTTACATTACATTGTATTAATATAAAGTTAAAACCATTTGAAACTTGTATTAATCTTTCACGACATTTCATGAGTTTCACCCTCATTTTCTCCCGTGAAGACCACGAAAGTTAAAATTAAATAAATCATCAGTGTAATATAACTTTTTTTAAGACAGTTTATAATTATGCAGTAGTTCATAGGCTATTAAATGGTCTTGCCTCAAACAATTGAAACACATCCAACATAGGCTATGTTTACAAATGATTACAACTTTACACCAATATTTTGATAAGTGTAGCAGTCAATCGTTTGACATATGGTCATATCTTGCACCTTCCGATCACTTAAATCGTGGATATTTTATGAGAATTGAACGCAAGTACATGTATCGAACAATCGAAAAATATTTCAATGTGTTTTTATTTCATTTCAATTTCTTTCTAACCGTAATATAATGGTATCCGATGTCCCCATTTTCAACGCTAATGGGACCAGGAATTCACATTCACGAATAATTGAAATATCAGGACCTGAAATAGTATTGATGAAATCAGGTCCCTATCCTTCAGAGCTATCGTGTCTGACAATAGGATTGCAAATCTCGCTATACTCTTTGGAACGAGGCCTAAAATAAAGTTATCCAATTTATAATCTCCTATTGAAGGGAGAGGATAATGGTACTCCCCGGTGGCTCAACCATATAGATTTAAGATTCTCTTTCTTTCTTTCTTTCTTTCTTAAACAGTGATAAATATGCAAAATGTTTACACGTGAATCAAACAATACAAATACAATGAACATATATATCAATAAATGCAAACATACATATGTATTCACATATAAATTTCACATAAAAATACACATATACATATATACATGTACACATATACTTGACTGCATAAATCAGCAACCCGAGCTGTTGTTTATATACATGTATTTGGTAAACATGAACTAGCATGCATATATATTTTCAAGTAACGTACAAAAGTAAAACTTGAAACCATATGAATATGAAGCTCCCAAACATGATCAAGTATCAAGATTCAACCATCAGACTTACCATCCATTGCCATTGGGAACATGATTTTTTGAGTAGATCAGCTTTGTTTAAAAGCTAATGGAAGAAGATCATGAGGTAATTATTTGTGCCAAATGGCAACACATTTTGTGATTGGTTTCAAAGCTGTACATCTGTTTGATAAAATATCAAAATTGGCATGGTTATCAATACGGTGATAATGAGGTGACATGGTCATTCCTTTTTTTAAGTAGCACTATCTTGTGGGAACGAGATAGTTAAATCGAGGGAACGAAATACTATCTTCTGGTAACGAGAAACTATCTTGAGGAACGAGAAACTATCTTGTGGGAACGACATAGTTATCTTGTGGGGACGAGATACTATATTGCGGGAACGAGGAACTATCTTGAGGGAACGAGTTAGTAATCTTTAGGGAACGAGAAACTATCTTGTGGGAAAGAGAATCTATCTTGTGGGAACGAGAAAGTAATCTTTAGGGAACGAGAAACTATCTTGAGGGAAAGAGATACAATCTTATGGGAACGAGAAACTATCTTGTGGGAACGAGAAAGTTATCTTGAGGGAACGAGATGCTTATCTTGAGGGAAAAAGTTACAATCTTGTGGGAACGAGATACTATCTTGTGGGAACGAGACACTATCTTGTGGGAACGTGATACTATCTTGAGTGAACGAGAAATTATCTCGTGGGAACGACATAGTTATCTTGTGGGGATGAGATACTATATTGCGGGAACGAGGAACTATCTTGAGGGAACGAGATAGTTATCTTGAGGGAACGAGGAACTATCTTGAGGGAACGAGATAGTTATCTTGAGGGAACGGGATACTATCTTGAGGGAACGAGAAACTATCTTGTGGGAACGAGAAAGTTATCTTGAGGGAACGAGATGCTTATCTTGAGGGAAAAAGTTACAATCTTGCAGATACCCTCAATATATTCTTCCACAAGATAGTATCTCGTCCCCACAAGATAACTATATCGTTCCCACAAGATAATTTTTCATTCCTTCAAAAAAGCTATCTCGTTCCCACAAGATAGTTTCTCGTTCCCTCAAGATAGAATCTCTTTCCTCAAAATTGCATCTCGTTGCCACAAAATAGTATCTTGTTGCCACAAGATAGTTTTTCGTTCCCTCAAAATAGTATCTCGTCCCCACAAGATAACTATGTCGTCCCCTCAAGATAGTATCTTGTTTCCTCAAGATAGTATCTCGTTCCCACAAGATAGTTTCTCGTTCCCTCAAGTTAACTATCTCGTTCCCATAAGACAGTTTCTCGTTCCCACAATATAGTATCTCGTTCCTCCAAGTTATCTCGTTCCCACAAGATAATGCTACTTAAAGAAAAAGAATGCCCAAGTTTATCTATGCCATCGTTTATCAAAGTTCTCTACATATCTGATTTATTTTAAGAATTAACGCGCGGAAAAAATAGATATGTTTGGAAATTTTAGAACTTTTAGTTAACTTTTTAATGCCATTTAATAGTGCGAAGGTGAACTACCGCGTAAGAATAAATATAGTAGAATATAACATACGGGATTCTTTAGCAGCCATGCTATTTTAACAAACGAGCAACCAATTTTCGCTTACTTCAATAATTAAGCGGCGAGAAAAAAAGACATGACAGTTCGATGTGTTGATAACGAGGCAGACAGTCTGTGACAATCGCACAATTATTATTTGGAAAACAAAAATCGAACATTTGTAAATTCATGTGGGACAGAGATACCGTATCTCACCCTCGAGATCAGAAATTCCTGGAAGGGTCTCAGCACCGTCTTGTCCATGTCTTTAGCATCTGACCTTCGAGTGAAATATTCCTGGATATCGTGGATACTCACATGAAAGATTGATTGCTATAGTCATCCTTGATAAGGAGGTGCGATTTCGTTGAAAGTTAATTGTTGACAAAGGGCAACAGATGCACATAGCTTTCTTTGAACATGTGCGGGGCTTTGATAAGCTAGAGCTGCGGACATCGTCAGATTTGAACAACGGTGGGAGCTTAAAGAAATATTGACTGTAGTGATACTCAGCACATTTACATCTCTACAGCAACATCTCTTAAGCAGCATTTCCTTGAACTAATATAATCTTGCACAGGGGTAAAGTCTTTATTCCAATTGAAAGCAGACTGAACACATCATTAATGCATAAGCTATGCCCTAGTTCACCAATCTTCGAAGAAAAATATTAATAAATTACTTTATCACTAAGTATAATCTTGACTGAATTATTTTAATATGTATAAAGAATACACAATGAGCTTCAGAGAGTTTGCGTAATTCATTCAATTCATAAGAGGATATTGATGTTTCAGACTTAATGAATTCCGGGTCTTAATCTAAGATATGGATTGATGAATTACGGTTCAGTTAAGGTCCAATAAATGCCATTCAAAAGGATTTGGAATATAAGACGACTCTCTGGAGACAACTTGCGAGGCCGCTGTTTGTGAAGAAGTAATCCGAATCCCTTGATTGCGCGCTTCACAGTTGATCAGTAAAAATAAACAAAAATATCTTTAAAAAAATATGCGGCGCTGATGGAAAATTAAAGTAATGGAGAATGTAAAACGGTTATATGATATACAAATCATTTTCTGTGACGCATTGCATCCCAGGAAATGAACAAAAAACAGGGTTAAAAACGTCTTCTTCACCGCAATCGGAGGAGTCAGTCATACGGAGTCCGTGAAACCGACTCTGCACGTGTAGGTCAAATGCACGAGAAAGCGCTGTTTTTGTAAAACTAAGTGCACTTTTGGGAACCCAGGTCAGATATAGAATACGGTTTCCCCGAAGCAAGTGCTTGCTGTGGCACGAGACGCATTCCGCAACATGGAGTCTACAACAACCCAAGTAAAGCGATTTCGTAAATGTTATTTAGTAAGAAAATAAGTGGAAAACAACCCCTAAGTAAGCAGTCGACAAATAAGGGTATTTAATTTAATCTCAATTTGGGAATACCTATTTTATAATCCGAAACCAATTCGCAAGATTGCAAACTTTCTTTATAATACAAAATCCACGACTCGATATCTGCTTTAATTGATCAGGATCGAAGACATATTAAACAGAGATAGGAAGTGAAAAAAAAAAAATAAACACAGCAGGTGCTTGAATTTGCAAACTTTCAAATCACATAAGAAAATGTAATTATTGTATGACATATTTTTTTCTCTACTGCAGGGAATTATTTTCAGTTTGATTTATTTAAAAAAAATCTTTTAAAGTATGATTTAAATGCAACCAATGCAGCAGGAAACACATTTTACATAGTTACCGTTATGCAGATACTTTCCTATTTACATGAAACGTTTTTATTGCTTGACTTATTTAGATACTAAGGCATCATTGTCGGTAATGTTACGTTCTAACATATTAAGACAATTTATTTTCAAATTTCTTCGATAGAATAGGAAATATATGAAAACGTGATTTTGCGAGAATTGTACAATTTGTTATGTGCTTTTGTGAGATTAAGACTAGTGGCCAATTTTTGTTTCATGAGTCTTTGAATAGACAGGATTGACATCGTGTGAGCTAAAATCTCATTGTAAAAAAAAAAAAAAAAAAAAAAAAAAAATCGGTTGGTTTATAAAAATGCAAGTAAGATGTTATGGTGTCAACTAAGTGAATTTTTCCAATCTTAGCTATATTTCCAGACCATTTGTACGTTTACTGAATTTGCTTGAGATTTATAACTATCTTCTTGATATATATAAGTATTCATTTTGATTGCGTATTACCCGCCGGATCTATTTCATAATTAGCTACGAGTATATATATTGCGATGTGTTTGTTTATACATTATTTCCACATTCAGTTCTTACGCCATTCATATCCGTGGGAGTTAACTTCATGATGTTTCGTTTTTTCAAATAATAATAATAATAATAAAGGCAATCGCTTAAAGTTTAAAAGTGTGCGACTGAGTATGTGTATAGGCAAATGCTCTACTCACTAAGATAGCCAGGTCGCTTACACAAATCTCTCACTGATAAGTTTAAAAACAAAGAAGTTCCAACAAATATATGCATTTATGTTTATTTATTTTCATAATGAATGCAGTACTTTTTAATTTACCATATATTATACGTGCATGATCTGTAACAGTAGAAGATTCACTGTGACATATGCTATTAGCCCTTAGCTCAATATATTAGACTATTCCACCCGAGGATCGGCCTTATCTGGTATAATATTTGTTATATGTTTATTTCCCATTGAACAAAGTCAGTCATAATATTTTATTAGCATGAACAATTTCATGTTCATCGCCAACTACAATTTAGCGGTTCAAGTATTTGAAAGGTACAATTTTATTGTAGCATACAGCCTAGCAAACAACAACAACAATCACATAAATTATATCTATATTGAACGTTGTGTGGAATTTAACACCAGCATGTAGAGTAGGTGTTCGGGATAAGTTCGCTGATTACGTAGGTTTACGACTTTGTTTGAGTGAAATAGTATTTTTACTGTTAAATAAGTATTTATTTAATCAAATATACAATCTTCGCAATGATCACCAACATCATGATCATCAAATACAACGGTACCGGTGCCTGGGTCAGGCTATTCAACTGAGCTGAAAGAGGAATTTCTCGCTCATCTGTAGAAATACGGACATTTTAATTTCTTGTACACAAAAGTTACTTTTTTTCGGCGTAGCTGTATAATTTCGATTTCAACTCGCATCTTAAACCAATCAAATGTACGCTTACAGCGGTAAATTATTCTTAGCTGAATAAAAGGACTCCTGTTATTGGTTAACGCATCGTTATGGACTATAAAATTACTGTAAATAAGGGGTGCAGCTTGTATATATCATTCAGTTTGGTGTTATTACTTTTCTTTTTGATGTAAACATGAAAGTAATTTCAGTAAGTTAAATGAAACCCTTTTCCATCAATTGAGGAATGCTACTTTGTGAAAATGATTTAAAACAACAAAAAAGAATCCACCGTGTTATGACATGAAACCCCTTAATTACTATCTATATTGAATTCTTCCAGCCTGCCGAGATGCTCTCATTGAAAATTAATTCGCCAAAACCAAAACAACTAATAACGCTTTTATATCATAATTGTCTTATGCAATAATGATATGAACAATTATCAAACAAGCCTATTTACAGATATAATTTTTTGTATAACCGTCTATAAATAAGTATATTTCATAGAAAAAATACTGAACTATTTCTAGAGCGTACTAAATTTGTTGTGCGTCGGTCTTTCGTGCGCTTTTCCTCGGAATGTTCTAGAAGACTGGAAATCTCGTTTTTCTTTCATCCTACGCCGAATATCTTTTTTAAAGATATTTCTTGTTTAGTAAGTTTCTGAAATTCATCTAGATATCGATTCAAAGTACAGAGTGTCCTACAGCCCCTGGGGCCTCAGTGGCCGTGAGGGTAAAGTCGCTGATTTTAACACTCACTCAGCCCCTCATTGCGTTGGTTCGAATCCCGGCAGGGTCATTCGGATTTTCATGTGAGGAAGCCTTCCAGCTGGCTTGCGGTAGGTCGGTGGTTCTACCCGGATGCCTCCGTGCATTCGGAGTCTTCCTCCACCTGTAATTAGCTGGACGTCGCTATATGACTGAAATACTGTCGAAGCAACGGTAAACTCAAATAGTCAAGTCCTAAAGCCTCTGAAACATTGTAATGGCGTGTTTACCCTAGTTTTCAATAAATCATACCCATTGGTTTTATTATCAACAATGCCAATAAACTATTTCCTAACTCAGAAATAGCGATATTCAGTTCTTTAGACACTACTTCTAGACTATTAAAATCAAGAAGAAAATCATATTTTACAGCATAAATATTCTTCTATTATAAATATTATTTATCCGTAGTGTAACAAATCAGAACCGAAACTGTTGACAATATTATCACATATCAGACTGTTAACAAATTCAATATGTCAATCAGAACTTGTGTCAAGATCAATAAATAATGGTATATTAACATCCAATTTGGTAACGAACAATATAATTTAACTAAAAAGGGCAATATTTCCGTTTAAAAAGATACAAGCATAACTCCAGCTTTAAACTAAAAATTTAGTGTACCTATGAAATTATATTTTTAAAACGTAATTATGTTGGGAAGTGCATGCCTTTCTACAGAGAAGATTTCGGGATATTGAAAACCAATGAATCAATACTAAAAAAAAAAAAAACAACAAAAAAAAAAAAACACGATTGCTAATCAACTTGCTTCGTCTTACCAATGAAGACAGAAATTCGCTTATTGAGTAGTTCCGAGAAGGTTGTTGCTGCTAATATCAGAAGATGCTAACTGTGTCCACTGCCCGAGGCGGCTTCACACGATATTAAGTTCTCGGCGTCCTCTGCTACCTGATTCAATGTCTGAGGAAATATTGATACGATTCTTATGAAAGTTTGGCTAAAACATAATGGCATATCCAGTTTAAGCACACACAAATTGAATTGTTTTAAATTCATTTGCTTTTTAACAGAGATGCTAATACTATGGTATCACACATTTCTGCATCGGATAACATTTCGGTGCTAAAATTAAATTTCTCTTATCGCTAAGAGGTGTAGATTTTTAAGTTTTTAAATAAAACTGTAGGATAGAGTTAACGTCAATATCAATGCTCGAGATAACGTGTTAATAAAAAAAAAAAAGTAAATGCTAAAGCGGGTCAATCATAATTCACTCCGAAACAGTTCGAACAATTACTGCAGTTTTAGTATTATTTACATACATGTTCACAAAACTAGACCCCGAGTAGCCCGATCGGTAGGCTATGGGTATAATTGATCCTAAAGCACTGGTAGGGAAGGTCGCATGCTGGAATTCCGCTCGCGGAAATATTTCTCTTTTTTTATCATTTTGCAATACTGAATGTACATATATATGTAAATATACATCTTTTAATGTTTTTGTTATATTGAATAGAATCAATTCACCTGCATTAAGTATATAAATGTGAACAAGAATACCATTATAAACAGGATAATTAAAGTTTGATTATTTATGTTTGCTTCCTTTGAATTACACATAGCTAAATGTAGTTAAGGAAAACACGGAGATTAAAAGTGGCAGTGTACTTAGGGACGTTTCAGCGGGTTACGGCTGATTTTAGTATTTTTTTTTCCGAATTACTCATTTATTCTAAGTTGAATGATAGAAGAAAGCCCAAATTTTAAGATTCATGTAATAAGAATATCATTAAAAGTATATTTGCCAAATTTTGAAGGTACAAAAAAATCACATTTTAGTGTTTTTGTGCAAATTTGGCTAAAATTTTAATAAATAAAAAAAACAGTTTTAGTTAAAAACAAATCTGGTTAGGTATGTATTTTTTTACATTTTCATAAAGCATTTATATCAGAAAATTGAATCTGAAAAAATAAAGGAAATCTGTCCGTTGAATTTTTTTTATTAGAAAATATATATAAAATTCACAGTTTTAGGATAATTTTTGTATACATTTTGGTCCGGGCGCAAATGAGATTTTATGCCCGTTTTGTATTTTCAATACATATTTGACAGTATTTTTTTCCGTAACTTTTAGAATACATTATGAGTTACAAATGGTGATAACAATATTTTAAACATATCATTTTTATATGCTGTTACAGTATTTAGAAACGAAATCTTTCTTATTTTTAATTTCATGTTGTTGTTTTTTTAACAAATTTTAGCAAACAGTGATGCTCTACCATAAGCTTGATCTCTAAAACAAGCATGGTGACTCCCTTTTTTATTTTATATATCTTTTAATTAAAGTCTTAAGTACTTATATGCAAATTGTAGAAAAATCTGCCCGTTAAGAAAAAACCGCTCAAACGCCTTTAATACTATACATTTTAATTAAACAAATGTGTTTATCTTTTCTCGTTACTCGTTACGAGCGTGTGCGTAAAGTCAGAGTGGGTTAGGTTTAGTTTAGTTTAATATATATATATACAGAAAAAGGGTTTGGGTACAAGTTCTACCAACTTAGATAATGCCCTCCTCTTATAACATGAATAACAAAGTTTGTACATAAAAGGTAATGGCATACATAATGGGTTGGGTTTATAACATTTGGTGGTTTTGGCATCGCTTGCAAATTTGAACATCGTTTATTAAATTTACTTTAATACACGAATGAAATGCGACATCATTACATGAAAACCCCTATTCCCAAAGTGTTATCAGCGCTTTGATTAAAGTATCTAGCAACAACCGAATTATTCCTTAAACTGAGCGCATGATTATGCGGTGTATAATTGTTGATAATCACAGTCCATGCGTATTAAGTCGCCGACTTTAACCCTAACTCAGCCCCTCACCGCGTGGGTTCGAATTCCGGCAGGGTCATTCGGATTTTCATGTGAGGAAGCCTTCCAGCTGGCTTGCGGTAGGTCGGTGATTCTACCCGAATGCCTCCGTGCATTCGGGGTCTTCCTCCATCTGTAATTAGCTTGACGTTGCTATATGACAGAAATACTGTTGAAGCGACGGCACACTCAAATAGTCAAGTCAAGTAGCCGGGCGGTACGACATATTCAATCCCTTGCTTGGCGCTCAGCATATAAGTGTAGTTACAGGACAAGCTGGCATGGTGTCAGGATAATGTGAGTGGGTGTGGTATCAGGCCACATGTCTATGGCAGCACTATATCTGTCTCAAGTAGACAACTCCCTTAATGACTGAAATACTGTCGTTGGGACGTTAAACCAAACAAACTTATTCAACTTTGAACACGGTTGTTATCATAATACTTTTGCCAAAAGTAAAAGTTGAAAATAGGTTTAAGTTTATTAATACACTGAGCACATTTGCATGAGATGATATAAGGTATAGCACATACTAATAACTAAACAACCAGGCTGTGGGTTGTGAGCAAATAGATGAAATAGTATAGAAAAGGGAATACGTTGATTCTTGTTTACACAATTTTCATCAGTTTTATGTGTTTTGCATGCCGGATTGGTACTGAAAATGTTTCATAACTACAGCTAGAAATTTACATATTTATACAAGGTTTTGTCACTGTTTTCATTCTGAGACAAACTGAGACAATTTTATGGTCCTGAGATACCACGTTGGGATCAATATTTTGTGTATTTGGTAAAGAGATAATGAAATTCATCCCCGACCTCACCAGTATTAAATATTACATATTCTAGCATTGGAATCAAAGACCTTGTTATGCCATATTTGTAAATACTTGTCATGAAGACATGATTCAGTTGTCTTTAATAAATTATCACTAGAACCACCAAAGGCTTGATTTGTCGAGTATAAACAAACCTTAACAAGACATACGCTTTACCATTTTGTGTACACAGTACATGATTTTAAACAACAATGATGAAAGTTTATAGGTATTCGACATCATGTTTTACCAGAAAACATTTTTTTAGTATAATAATTTGAATATGATATAGCATTATATGAGGTGTACTACGCTTCACATGTAAACTATTTTCGTAAAGTCTATATGTACCTTTTCTAAGATATTTACATCTGGAAAAACTAAGACTCCACATCCATAGGTTAAAACCGGTAAAATTATGGAATCAAACAATTTAATATGTCAATCTATAGATAAATCTAAATTTCTTTTTTTATATAGACTAAATAAATATTTTTTGCTTCTTTAACACAATGTTTTAGCAGACGTGAACTATTTACTTTTAGAAAAAAAAAAGAAAAAAAAAAGATAAGATAACTCCATAGTTGACTGTAAGCGACCGGTTTCATACGGTAACGCACGCCAGTATTCGTAAAAAGTATGCAGTACCGACATAAGATTATCCTTTGTGTTTTCAAAAACTATCGTTTCATCTTCATGCAGTACATCATTCAGGAACACGAATATATACTCAAACGCCAAAGAACCTGTGCATGTTTGTTTTTCACCTAACTATAGTTATGTTGATCCAAACCGTTTAAAATATAAACCCTGTGATGCACGGAAGATTGTTTATCAAACAATGGTACATCCGGCCACTGTGTGCTTACGTTTTACGTAAAGCTTCAAAAGAAATGTTTTGCACGATTTGTCCGTGCACTGTCTGTATAAATGTGGAATTGGTAAAAAAATTTCTCAATACTTTCTTTCAAGTCCTAAAAGAGACATTTTGATTTTTTTTCTTCAAAATTTGCAATGCCGCGACTTTTTTTAACGTTAACGTATTGAAGCTTTGATGATGCTTAAAATAGATTATTTCGTCGATGTTGTCGCACGGGCAGTTAATTAGCAAACTGGAACAGTTCGTGATCGTCCTCGAACTGGAAGGCCTCGCCAGACGTCAGATTAGACCTTCATTTAGAACTGACGCATACAAGATGTCGTTTCCAAAACATTATTACTACAGCCAGACAGTGCGGTATAAGTAGAGACACCGTTCTGAGGCGTCTGCGTCACTTTGTCCGACCTATAAGACCTAGGCGATCCTACGTGGGAAACGTGCTCTAACGACGTAAAATCCATTAGCACAGGTTGTGTATTTTTCATTTTGACCCCTACCACTTTTATTCGATTAACACGTCTCTAAAGAAACCACTATTTTTTTAAATTAAGTACGTCATTTTGTAGGCAATTGAATAAGCTAAAAAAATGGAACCAAACATAAAGAACTTTCTGTGAAGAAATTCTGACAAAATTAATCTAAACCCTATTCGCAGTTTCTTTTGCATTTGAGCAATATATAGTATCGGTGAAACACTTTATTCCTTGACGTATTCCTCTAGCACGAGGGAAAACGTTTGGAGCTTATCATTAACAGAAATAATGTTTTTATACAAATATATATACTTTTTATAATGGTGAGCATGTTTCTATTAATTTTATAGCACATTTCTTAACTCCATATATATGTACCGACTCACCATACATAATCAAATGCTTTTTGGAAATCGCTGAAACAATAGAACAGTTTCTTATTTCTACGTTATCAAATTCCAATTAATGTATGTAGCACAAAACTGTGGTCAACAGTTAGTGTTGCTTTCTGAAACCCGATTGATTTTTATTTAACAAATTAATACATTCTTATTAATTAAGGACTATTATTAAATATAGCAGTGAATACATTTCCAGCACACCTAAAAATGGGTCTATAGATTTGTGGGCCTTTGTTTTTAAAAATCAGGTTACTCTACTAATACATTTTCAACAGATTTTCCCCAATATATCTATTTAGTTTTTTCATTACGATTTAGAATTTCTTTTTTCTTGAAACTATTGGGCGGAGTGCATTTCGCATTAGATCACGATTTGTCAGCTTTCTGTGAACACGTTCAAATTTGACTGAGTTTAAGTTTAATTTTGAAGACAAGAATTCAGTAAGCATAGCTTCTGTGTTTTCTATCATTTTCCAAGTAAAACTTGTTTTGATCACATCATCTATGTTTGTGAACACCAAACAAATTGTTTCTCATCTCTCTGCATTTACTATCAACAGCTTTAAATTCGGTACGCACTTCTTAAATTTCTTTCAGTGATTCATTCAAATGGCTATTTTCAGATATTGTTTAACATTCTGGGGTGTAATGGCGTAAAGGCAGAGGAACCCTAATGAGCTCGGCAAAGTACAGCAAAGATCGACCAACTTCCGATATTCTTTGCCGCAACACGCCATGGTTCGGAATGTGATTCTTTTCCATCAAGAAGTTTTATTTGTGGTATCTTAAATCATTGTTAATCAAATGTAACAATTATGATTGCTATTCATCTATTTAAATGCAAATATACCGTCCCCCCCCCCTTTTTTTTAAAAAAAAAAAAGAAAAGGGAGAAAAAACACCCCAGAGTCCCCTAATTACTTCCGGTGATGTCATGTAAAGCAAAAATTATTATTTTAAAAAAGCAAAGGGTATCTTAATCAACTATAACTACAGTAACAAAAGTTCGTGTATTGGAAATGCATGTAAAAGCGGAAAATGTTAGAGCGATTATTTTGTACTAAGATTGTTCATACTTGGTCAAATCGTTTTTGTATAAGAATCTTCAGATAAGTTTTATCTAATCCTTAGACTTATAATTTTTAAAAGCATGTAACAAATAACTATTGAGAAAATAAATCTGTAATTATACATTTGTTTATGTACAGTAAAAATGGTGAATTTTGTCTCTAGGAAAATTTCATAAATTAACTGTGGGATTTTTCTTTGGATGTTCATTATTTTACTTAACAATGATTTTAAATTAATCATGCAATAAAAAAAAATATTTAAGAGAATAATTACTATTTTAAGTTTGTGCTCACATTGTACCTGAAAAGAAGCGGTCAGAAGTTTATGTTCTGTGTTTTTACTAAGCCTAAAAATAGGGGGTCAGGCATTACATACTGCTATAACCTTTTTATTTTTAATGTATAATTTAAAGTTGTTTGAGTAGTTTGTATATAAAAATGTACTTAACCAGGAATTGTAGTTTTTAAATTGGAAAAAATTTTAAATTTTGTTTTCTCAAGATTATGTTTTAATATTTTTTTCCATTTGAAATATGCCTTAGGTACATGATAAATCAATTCATGGGAAAGATTGGCAAATTTGAAGATTTTATAACAGTTTTTATACGTATACCCCAAACATTTTAATACTGGGTGAGATAGACTAAAATATTTTTTTTCAGAATCGGTGGTTAGAAATTTCTTATATCGAACAAAATGCTTCCTTTAAATATATAGAATAAAAAAAAAACAATAACAAAAGAAACCAGAATTTCAAGATTCATGCATAAGGGTTCCACTACCTTAAGGGTGTCATATTCTGAGCTTAGGAAATCATCTGCGGTTTCTAGGAACTCTACCCACTCATTTCTACAACGCAAAGTCTGTTACATGTCATAAAACTTTAAGTTCATTTTGTTTACACTCCTCTCAATGGCATTCAGCTTGTTTAGCTTATCAAGTTAGTAGTATAGAGACTAGGGTTTTGGATCACTTTTCCCGAATGACCTTTGCGATCTTTTCCAAAGTTAACGTTTTTCTTGCAAATAGAGCCCTCTATATCTTTTTATTTTGAACCCCAATTTCTATACGTACCCCGGACTATTCCATGTAGTGGAAGTATATGTTTTTGACAGCCAGGTAGGGACCAGGTCAAGCCAGGCCGGTCGCGGGCAGGGCTGCAGGCAGAGTGGCTCGCAGCGGCTGGCAGTGCAGAGAGGCTGGGCGCAGAGAAGTAGAAAATACTATAGCGCAATTTTGGTCGGGGGCAACTTTTTGCACCGAGTGACCTTTTTTGTGTTGGACAACCTTTTGCGGCACATCGGGGAGAGCAGAAATTTTACACCGAATGACCTTTGCGTTTTCCCACGCCTCCAACCAGTCGTTTGCCATTGTTGCAACTCCTACAAAAGACGTTTGCCATAGTTTGCTAACCCTACAACAGACGTTTGCAATAGTTTGCAAATATTCCACACTTTCTTGCAACCCGTCTTTTTTTACCTCAATTTTGCGGGCCCGCAAATTTTGCCGGCCTTTTTTGTAGTCGGTACACTAGCTAGGTCCAACCAGATCAGGTAGGTTTCAGGTAGGTACAACCAGCCAGTACAGCACCGGGGATAGCACTGGTTGTCGCCAGCAAAAATTTGGATGGCCCAGACTGATGTTTGCACTGAATGATCTTTGCGATCTTTTTTTGCAGCCCTCTTACTTGAACCCCAATTTTGCAGGCCCGACCAGCGTATTTTTTGTGGAAGCTACCGCGGTTTTGGACCACTTTTGCACCGAATGACCTTTGCGATCTTTTTCTAAGCGTATGCCAAGCATTTTTAAGCATTTGCCAAGCATTTTTAAGATTTTCTTGCAACCTTTCGACTCCGCTGTAGTCTAGCCAATTTTGCACACCTATTCCAATGTAGAATGGGTCACGGACGGGCTGATGAGCACCTCCTGTTTTTGCGGCGGATCTTGTTTTGGTTTCCAGGGTGCCACTATCCAGGCCAATACCGCGGCGAGAGAAACGCAGGCCCACTTCCAGGCTGTTTTCGTATCCTTTTCTTGCTTTTTGGCAGCCAGCTCTTTTTGTTGCTCGACCTGCACTGCCAGCCGCTGCGAGCCACTCTGCCTGCAGCCCTGCCCGCGACCGGCCTGGCTGGACCTGGTCCCTATCTGACTGGACCTGGCTAGTGTACCTACTTGGCATGGCTGTACTACAAGTTGAAAAATTATAGAGGGCTGCAAGAGAAACGCTTAGAAAAAGATCGCAAATGACATTCGGTGCAAAATTGGCTAGACTACAGCCGGCACTTCGTGCCATAGTCGCGATACTTAAGTTGCACCCGTGTCAAAAACATATAGGGACCCCACTACATGGAATAGTCCGGGGTAAGTATAGAAATTGGAGCCCGCAAAATTGGGGTTCAAAATAAAAACATATAGAGGGCTCTATTTGCAAGAAAAACGTTTGGAAAAGATCGCAAAGGTCATTCGGTGCAAAAGTGATCCAAAACCCCCAGTCTCTATACTACTAAGTTTGTTGAGGCACTTGTAGAGCTTATCAAATGTATCGAGATTTTGCTGTCAATCTTGCTCACAAATCTGTCTAACTTCATCGTCGTAACGTGCAGCTGAGATATTATTACCAGCAGTATTTTTTTCAACCTGGGAAAAAATGCCGTTATAAATAAAAAAAATAGAAAATCATAAGATAATGAAAATGTTTTAAAGTAACAAAACAATAATCTTATTATAGATGGTTTACGTCAAAAAAAGTTTCAAATCAGCATTAAAATTATAGAATTGGCATGCACATCATTAAAATTCCATGAATTATTTCAGGGGGAAAATAAGTAATTATTTTTTTTTTTTGGAAAATGTCAGGGTTTTTTTTTGGGGGCTAAGGAAAACCACCTTTTAGAGTTTACCCCAAAAAATCACTGACCAGTATCAACATCCAGATATGACAGGTCACCGTCGACTGAGAATTCAGGTCCAGGTTTTCGTACCTTATTCCACATAACGCCTCGTTTGACGCCGGATGGGAATGGGTTCCGGGCTCCACATGGTCCTAGGTAGTCGTATCTATAAAAATTCTGATAACAACAATGGAAGAACAGATCTTGTATTGTTTGTCTCGTATGCTTAGGCTTTGGCTCTTTCAAGTGATTATCTTTTTAAAGCAGCTTGGGTGTCGTCTTTGAGTGCAAATTCAGTTGAATATGGCCAGATACATAATGGCAGATATAGTGTCTTAAAACCGAGAAATAAATGAATTCAAAATATTATGATATACTTATAATTATCAGAAATTAGAATTATAGTTGTTTGAATTTAATTCATGCGAGGCGAAGACCGTTCGCAGGGCTAAGTTCTATATTTTAATAAAAAAAAATATTAGTGGCTTATTGTTTGTCTCACTTTAGTCACGTAGGCCACAACGGTACCTTTGATGTCGGCGTTAGGAGCACGCGACTCACGTAACCATTCAAAACTAACACTTTTTCGCATAACTGGGACAAAATAGGAAAATCCACGTTCAATGTATTTCCTGCAACGTTAAAATCCCGCAGTTGACTTGCATATGTGGAATCATGTTGATTACGTCGAATAACTCCACATAGCAATCAGAGCAGCGTTCATTGCACCGACACTGATATCAGATAATGGCATTGCAATATCAACGTCAAGGGACAAAATTAAATTTAATTATATAAGCAGAATGCCTGATAATCAGCAGAAAGTTTGCAAAAATAAAAACACATACACGGATAGCCTATCCTTCAATATCTATTCTGTTAGGTGGAAAAAAGAAAACAAAAAAAGACAACATTTCTCTCGGCAGATGTTATGTTAAAAAAAAAGTTTAGGCAGTGACAATGAAAGGGCTTGCCGCTTTGCCCGAACCGTGATAAGGGTGTAGTTCCGGTTTGACTGGAGATCCAGGGGAACTCCCCCGCGAATTTTTTTAACTTAAAGCTGTTAGATAGTGCATTCTTGTGAGTTTTGGGAAATATGTCTACATTAAATGTATGATCGTTTTTTTAGAGGGGGTGCGCTCCGGATGCGCCCCCACCCCTTTTACCCGCCAGTGAAATGAACTTGAAATTCAGATTATGGTTTCAACGAAAATTACAAATTACTTAAATCCATTGACCTTTTTTCAGCTATCATCAAGACAGGTATATTTATTTATTCGCATCGTCAAAGACGGCTTCAAAACTGTTTATTTTCAAAATAATTAACTGTTTTTATTTGTGTGTTATAATTCCACGAAGAATATTTTACTGCTGATGTAGTTTATTCCTTATCTTTTGTGGGATTGGGGAGGGTGGGGTGGGGGTTCTTTTTGAGATATATTACGATATCGCACCGCAAACAAGTAGGTTTATTCCATTTCCAATTCTTATAACACGGATAATATTTATTCGAGTTTTATATTAACGAACTTTTTCTGATTGTAACAAAGGGTATAATAACTGGGTAACAAATGTTTAACATAATATAAGTATCTTTGGTTTTCTTTATATTTGATTGTTTAAAACAGTTACTATTGATGAAATCGTGTTTATTTCAGAATTCAAATTAAGAATGTTAGGTACCTTTAAACAAGAATGGTTAAGATCCTCGTCAGTCTGTTATCTTTTTATACGGAAATTAAAATGCCTGGAAGATAAGCTAGGCACAGAATTTTACGTAAAGAAAGATATTGTTTACTTTGTAACCATACCGACATCAAAGATGAGTATCACTTTATATGTACATGTATATATTCCGCCTGTGCAGACATAAGAAGAAAATATTTAACTAATTACCATTTTTTTCCGTCCATCTGTTTAGAAGTATTTAAATCTGTTGAATTCACAAGATAAGCAAATACTCATTAATCTTTCTATATATATTAAAGAAGCTTTTGCTATAAGAAACTGTACTGCAAAATTGGTCGAGTTTCATACACGGAAGTCATAGAAACAAAGGTAACTGAAATCGAACAATCGTGTAGCTTAATTAATGAAGAAAGCTACGAGTTGACAAATACAGCAACAAGAGACCCAAGGGCCATAAACGCTCACCAGCAAATCAGCATATTCAAGATGATTTTTTCTATAAGGAAATCAAATGACAAACCAGAGATCAACTTCATTTTAGCAATCATGGCAGACATTCATGAAATCAATCCTGACCATTAATGTCATGGAAGTAAAACTCTGAAATTTATTAATTGAAGATAATATAATATATTGTATTATCAGTTGCAGTTACACAATGTGAATGGTGTTCGAAAAATAAACTAGCAGAATTTATCATGATAGTTTGAAAGACACAGGGCTTTTTGTATGGGAAGAAAATGAAAGCAGTTCGTTAAAATGGTTGATTTAACTTTTACATAACATGATTAAACTTTTAAATAACAATCTGTAACAAAACATTTCGAAAGTTCTTTAATATCGTTTCAGATTCCTTTTATTTACAAGTTGTCAAAAGAGAAAGTAAATCCGAGAAAACTGATGACATTTAGAAATGCAAAGCTTTTTTGGTTATTAATTTTATTTACATGGTCAGAGAAAGTTGTGAATCTATTTTGCAAAATACTAAAAGTACTCTCCAAATTACCTACAGTGTGTCTTTGTAGCTTTTATCCACAAAACAATGCATCTCTACATTAAAATATTTTCGTAACAAAATCGGCAATTTGCGTACAGTACTTGACATCGCCATGGCAAAATTTTATGCAAAATAGAAAAAGTGGGAAAAAATGAAAAAAAAGTTAAACAATAAGCTCATTTCAAGTTTTTTCCTCTCTCTTTTTAGTTCTCTTTAGATTACCAGGCGGATTACCAGTTACATGAGAAAAAAACAAAACAAATTGAGAAGGAGAAGTGTGTAAAATGCGGAGAAAAGCTAAAAATGCGGATCATTTAACGGTCTTTTATTTTATTTTTTTATTATTATTATTGTTTTTTTTTTTTTTGTTTTTTTTTTTGGGGGGGGGGGGGGGGGGGGCATTTTCACCTACAGTTGAGGAAAAATATATACTTTTACGGATGGGAATGGGGCCAAATTTCGGCCCCAAATTGGCCTTTGCACAGAAGATGAATTTTGATGTTTTCTATATAGAGTATATAAGGGAATTAGCCAACCCCCTAGGGACCTCATTTTTTTAGGAATTAACTTTATTTTAGCCATATTGGTATACAATCATGAGGTAACCATTTGGGCCAAAGGAAATTAAATTCTCACAGCTGGCTTCATAAAAAAAGTATTTTGATGTTTTCTATATAGAGTATATAAGGAAATTAGCCACCCCCCTAGGGGCCTCATTTTTCAAGGGATCAACTTTATTTTAGCAATTATGGTAGACATTCATGAGGTGACTATTTGTGCCAAAGGAAAATAAATTCTGACCATTTGTTTCAGAGGAGATGATTTTCAGTTTTCAATTATTTTTTCTATTTGTTGCCATGGCAACCAGAGTTCTTCATGGATCAACTTTATTTGAGCAATTTTTGTAGAGGCCCACCCAAGGATCATACATGCCAAGTTTTAACAAATTCTGTCCAGCGGTTTCAGAGGAGATGTCTTTTAAAGCAAATTGTTGACGACGGACGACGACGGACGAAGGGTGATCCCAATAGCTCACCCTGAGCACATCGTGCTCTGGTGAGCTAAAAATCAAAGAATACGATCATGAAATAAAAAAACTGAGTAGTATCTCAATGATGTAAAACAGTCAAATGACGAAATCCTCTGTTGAATTCACGATTAATCAGAGAAAACTATTCCACGAAACCCAACAAGCGAAAAACGACAAAGAGGAAAATTGTGAGACCTTACTCAAAGACATCATAAAGTCACAAAACAAACTAGAAAATATTGATGATACGGTCGTGCACATTGAATCAGCAGGAAGAAACTTAATAAGTCGGTGTCAATAGTTGCAAAGTTTCTGGATTACAATACAATACTAGATTTGCATACTGCAAATGCCCCGGTTTTCGTGATGAGAAACAGTTTCAAACCTGATCAGCCAAGTTAAAATACCAGAACAACAACAAAATGCAAAATGCTTTATATATCTTAGTGATTTTCTTCATTGGTGAATTCAGCTGTGACCAAAACTTAAATTAAAGGCATCTCCAAAGGAATGTGATGTCCCACTGAGCCAGGCCCCCATCTGCTGTGATCTGGTCATCACTGCAGGGAGTCTTTAACCAATACAGTAGCTATGTGTGTAAAACCTCTGATGGGTTGATGCATAACTAAATTACCTGCTACAATGGAAGTGAGATAGTAGGCTAGTTTTACACATACATTCATGACCTGTTACATCCCAACTTAAAGAGCAAAGCTAGCAGAGCAGAGTTCTAATTATAGAACATAGGTATCCAGTGAAGCACATTCTGTCAAATTTTCTCAGTTTTTATTCTGGGTCATGTATTTAAATTCTCTATAAATTCATCAATTCTCGACAGATTTGCAAAATTCTTTTTTTGTTGACGAGGTAAGACATTCTTTTTTCCAATGATGACAAAATATATCACACATTTAAACTTTAAAGGCTTTGAAATCAGTTCAAAGTATGACCAAACTTCAAACTGCCACCAAACAACCAAATCAACCCCGATCTGAAAAAACTAAAATTCTTCAAAAAGTACTCTTTAGAGGCTTTTGATTTTACCCATATTCTTTCGATAAAATATTTTTAGATTTTGAGATATTTAAGGTCAAAGAAAAAACCAATAATCGCAATATGACCTTGACCTTTGCATTTTTTGAAATTTTGAAACTGCGAAGTCCTTTGAAACAACAAACAATACAATCAGTGAAAATTTCATAAAGATTGATTAAAAAATAATGGCAGAATCATCAAAAAACTAAAAAAATGCCTATTCTCAAAAAAAAAAATCCTCCATATTTTAGTGCACTTTGACCGCTTATTGAAAGCCATTTTATGCATTTTCTGAAATCGCCACCCCATATATTTTGTGCGCAAAGATCTTCGGAATCAATTTCAAAAAACAGAATGAGCGTATCTAATCTCTAACAAAAATGGGCATGTTTTTCGTGGACACACCCTAATTTGCCAGATTTTTTCAAAGATTCAAACATTCAACCTCTTCTAGCTCAAAATTTTCAAAGATATGAATATTGCCACTCATCATATTTAAAGGGGCAGTTGACAGAGAACAGAATGCAAAAAACTGCATACAAATAAAATGTCAAATGACAGAGTTATCGGCAATTATATGTTTTGATGCTAAACGCCACCTAGCGGCAAAACTTAGTATTAAAATGAAAAACAAACTTAATGGTGCACAACTTTAGATACATGTGAGTATGCATGGAAATTTTCATATTTGTAGCACTTCTAATCATGCCGCAACAGCGGCCACAAAAAAAGTGCAAAGAATAATAATAATGGAAAAAAAAAGGGAAAAAGAAACACAAGAAGAACAGTAGGTTTTCGCGGCTGCGTTGCAGTCCACGAAAACCTAAAAACGGGTCAATGGACCGGTGTTTGAATACGATGATAGCCATCAACTGTTTTAAGGGTTCGGCAGACCATGGTCTTAAGTAATTCAACCACTCATCAAAGAGACTAGGGTTCAAGGACATATTTAGTATGTTGCAAGCTCAGAAATACACAATTGGGTACGTGTCTTGCGCGCAAACTGTTGTTTAGGTTTGTCATGGGAATTGTAACGTTGTGATTTGTATTCATCGTGGAGTTTGAATGCGCTGACTGGGAAAATCAAAGATCTAGACTCGTTTTAAACAATATATCAAATAACGATATCAATACCATGTCGAATAATTCTCGGGCTGACTGAAATACTATTGATGGTACGGTAAACCCAACAAAGAAACAACTCTCTGGCATTGTTATTGATTTAAGTATTTTCATAACAAGCATGAAGTTTCAATTGTACGGTAAAGCATTCTCACAGAAATCTCCACGCATAATACATGTATCGCATTTTGTATTTGTTAGTTATAAATGCTGTGAACATTTAGTGTTTCATAAAATATTAGTTTTAGATATTTATTTTTTCATGTTAAGGTTAAGTAAATGCAAAATAAATATGTAAACGGAATTGGTTTATTACTAATAAGACTGGGCTTAACTTTAAATTCGGTTTGCTTATATCGGAATACGGTTCGATAACCGTGTGTGTGTGTGTTGGGGGGGGGGGGGGGCATTTGTTTCATTATGTTTGATATTTAATATATATGTATATATACACTGACAATGTGACTCACAATGTTAGACTAATTTATGGCATGACCTGTATGATATACTAGTATGTATATGATAAGGATTTTAGTTACTGCATCATCTTGACTCTGAAGGCAGGTGTTTTACAGCATCTCTTTGATGAGTTTTGTCATCATCACGACCCTAGCTGTTTTCAAAGCATCTACTTGCTGTTCTGTGCTCATGACTATAGTATAATTCGAAGCACCTGCCAGATATTATCAGGTGCATATAGCCAAACTGGTATATATACGCGTGAATTCATTTTTGTGATCATATAATCAGACTGCGTTGATTCTGTAACTAGAAAATCAGAAACTTTATGACTTTTATGACAATTCGTTGATGCCATTTTGCCCACTTTAATTTTCAAGCCAGTCAGTGAAACAAGACTGCAATAAAAGATGGAAGAAATGATCACAGGAAACATCAGTCGTCAAGTAGTCAATGGAACAATTGGATATGGTAAATAAAATTCATTGTATTCATATAGTGCACTAAAACTCACATTTTCTTGTAATGTGTTCGTGAAATAATTCGTATCATCATTTACGAATATCTTTTCATTAATAAATAAAGAAAAAAAGAATACAATTTTAAATGTGATTATTAGTCATTATTTGCAGACATATAATAATTCTAAGTATGTATTTAATCATATCTTTAAACCCGCTATATTTTTAAAGTGTCTACAGGTAAAGAAGACTGGGGATTTTGGATGAAGTGCATCATTACGCCGCTTATCGTCATCGTTGGATGTTTTGGAAATGCCACGTCCCTGGTTGTAATGAAAACAGAAGCTCTTCGTAAGAAGTCCTATTCGCATTACTTAAGCGCTCTTGCAGTCTTCGATACCATCATTCTATTCACGAGGTTTATACAAACACTGGACGAACTCTATTTAGAGCATTATTTCGTTCCTGGAATGTTCCAAACTTTCAACAGTACTTTTTGCAAGATCTACAACTATACAGAACACGTGTCTTACGTTATGAGTTCATGGCTTGTAGTTTTGTTAACAATCGAACGTTTTTATGTCGTGAAATTTCCATTTAAGAATGTTATTCTGAAGCACCAAACGGGAGCTTTGACTTCTGTCTTTATTTTGTTGGCATGTGCATGTATCAGCCAGTCGTTCCGCCTTGTCATGATTGAGCAAGTGGTGATTGACGACGATAAGAATTTGAAGATTTGCTCTGCAAGACTGAATTTTCTCACATTATACACCGCACTGGACATCTACTTCTATAAAGTGACTTTAATTTTTCTTCTTCCCGTCAGTATTATTCTTTTTTGCAATATCAGTGTGATGTTAGAAATTTATAGAGTAAAAAGAAATGTGACAATGAAAGGCAGGAAAGAATCAACGGGTGACAGAAACGACCAAGGGAAGCACAGGACCACTGTGATGCTGTTGATTGTTTCTTTCACTTACATCGCCACCCTGCTGCCTCTGTTTACACTCAGTGCTGTCACCGACGTCACCATCAAAATGACGGATGATCTTTTATTTGCGATACAGAGGTACAACCAACTGCAACCATATCTCCACGCATTCACTGCTTTCTCTCTGCTGAACTATGCCTCAAATTTCTTTATATATGTGCTGTCTGGAAAACAATTCCGCACACAGCTTATGAGACTATTCAGACAAGAACACAGGAATGGTACAATTGTTTAACAAAAATATAACCGAGCGGTAGTGTATTACACTTTCTCTATTTGTTATAATAGTTTTATGCTGACTTGACTATTTGAGTTTACCTTCGCTTCAAACAGTATGTCAGTCATAAATCGACGTCCAGCTAACTACATGTGTAGGAAGACCCCGAATACACGGAGGCATCCGGTTAGAACCACCGACCTACTGCAAGCCAGCTGGAAGGCTTCCTCACATGAAAATCCGAATGACCCAGCGGGAATTCGAACCCACGCGGTGAGGGGCTGCGTGAGTGTTAAAGTCAGCTACTTTACCCTCTCGGCCACGGATGCCCTAGTTATATGCTGAATACTTTGAAACTTATAAAATTCTTGTGTTTTTTTGTTGTTTTTTTGTTGTTGTTGTTTTCTTTTTTCAACTTATATTTATATTACAGGATTATAATGATTTTGAACAATTTCCCGACTTTTATGCACACATTTTAAACACATGTACAAGTTTATGTATCATAACATGTCATCAAAGTTGTTTGTTCATGATTTGAGAAAATATCACCCAAAGATTATTACAATCATAATTTTAACCAGTTTGAATTGATGCAGAACTATAAGATGAATATTAATTGTTAGAGGATTAAAATAGGAACATTTTTGAATCTCCAAAATGCAATTTAGGAACTTCAAGCCGGGGATATTAGGCTAGTCGAAAAATCGGCTTCACGAGAGAGGGAGAGAGAATTTGAAAATTGAATTGAAACATTGACTTTCTCATTATTATCAAGTATTTTATTAGGTTTTCACACCCCAAGATATTTTCAGTTCAATTTAATTTTTTTTTTCGGCTGTGGTGGTTGAGTGGGGGTGTTTGCATGCTTTATTGCTTATAATTCAAGTACTTGAATATAATTTGAAGTACTATTTCATGCCGTTTTTACATTTTGATCCTTGTTGATAATAGTGACTT
This sequence comes from Solen grandis, assembly GCA_021229015.1. NCBI lineage: Eukaryota > Metazoa > Mollusca > Bivalvia > Adapedonta > Solenidae > Solen > Solen grandis. The sequence goes on along the minus strand of CM037777.1, from coordinate 19,210,510 downwards.
AGATGAAATATGGTGTTCGAGTTGATTGGGTTTAATGTGGAAACCGAGATGCCGCTTTGCGGCTCTAGTTTTTATGCTGCATTTCTTCCGTTTTAAATCATAAGTAGGCATATTTATTTTAACCCTTTCACTCATAGAGGACACCATGAAAATACCTATGCGAACATCATAAAACCAGATCAGCCTGCGAGTAACTCGCAGGCTGATCAGGTTTTATGCTGTTCGCTACTCCTCAGTGGTCTGGAAATGAGGATTTTGTAATTAAATTTGGTAAGGTTTAACTGTGGTTTTCTACAGATAAGGCTTTATGTGGTACCTATTGAGGGCGTCAAAATGAGTCTATATGAGGGAAAGGGTTAAGCGTATGCTAGGTTTCTAATAAAGTCAAAGACCTTATGAACCTGTTATTATAGGTATTTAGTAATTAAGTTATTCAAGTTATTATTTTGTTGTTCATGAATTTTATTTTATTCGTTTCAAATTGTAGTAATGCATTTGAAATTTTATTGTTACCAAATTTTCTCCCCCATTTTTTAATGTTAACGCTGATAGTTTGATGTTATTCTGTTGTTGTTGTTTTTTTTATGTTGTATTGCTTGTCGATAACTACGATATTTATGTGTAAATTGTAAAGCGCTTTCGAACATGTATTTTTACATGACAAGAGCGTTTAAAATAGTGTATTTAATAATAATGTGATAATGATAATTATAATACTTAAACGTTTAAGTTATAAAATAGCAAGTTAATGCAGACAAAATCGAGTGAAATTATTTACTAAAAGCGTATTCGCATTGCATTTTCATTCAAAGAATATTTGCCATCACTAAAACAGTCGTAAAGAGTTTAATTCGGCTTAGATTTCACTTGTGGATATAGGGTCATGTGATTAGGACGCCAGGTGCATTTTGTTTACTGTTTTGTCTGCTTTCATACTATCAAATATTTAAGGTTATATTTCCCCACCATAATTTCCACGACGGAAGAATTAAATATGTCATTATACCAGCTGCAGCTGGACCTTCCAGCCTTCATCAAGTGCAGGTGTTTTTTTTTTCTATGTAATTTGATTAATTGATTAGATATTTGTTTGTGACAATCGGTAATGAGGCAGACAAGTTCCGTCCGGCAGTATTTTACACAAACATTGATATAAAAAGATGGGTGAGCAGAGGCCAAAAAAAAAAAAAAAAAAGGAAAAGAAAGAACGAATGACTAACAATAGCTGAGGTCACACACGAGGTGACATTCAAGGGCGACAACACTGATTGGCTTTAAATTCATATGTGTGAAAGGGTAGTCTCCCTTATCTCCGAAATCTGTAAAAATATGGAGCAAAAATCTATATCTTTACTAATAACCTGCTCTGCCATGCTTTCTGTGTGTAGTCAGTGGTTTATGGAGAGAGACATAACATTGTTCTGTAACGTGTGGTTTGATTCGTTTGCATTATACCATTTAAACGGTATCTGTACATAGTGTTTTATTTGTATACCAATCTGGAAATAAAATAAATAAATTATGTTTCTAGTAACAACACGAAACACGAGTGTAATGTTTAATGTTTATTAATAAAATCGTTTATGTTAATATTTTTGTTAAGTTAATCAGCGTTTGCTAGGACCCAGTTAAATGCACTGACTCCGTGTATATCCTGCTTGTCGAACGCTTCAGCGTAGAGCTCGAACTCCTGCTCCGCCTTGGCCAATAACCGCCGGTTCCTAACTTGAGCCTTGTATGCCTTCCTCGCCTGCACTCTTGCATGCTCCTGTTTTGAGAAAAAGAACGTGATCAGACGTAACTGATAAATCAGAAAAAAATGAAGACAGCTCCAACATTGAAAATAAATGAATTTTGCTGGAGGTAACTCAGTATGGTACAATTTCTCAAATTAAAGCAATAATTATTATTCCAGTTATTTCCCCTTGTAATGTTTTTTTTTTTTTTTTTTTTTTTTTGTTGTTTTTTTTTTTCCCCCACAATTGTAGCATACTACAGCCTGATTTCTACGGATGTAGAAAATGAAAAGAACAGGAACAATTAATTAATGACATTATTTGAGTATCAGATTTAATTGTTACAGAGTTTGTCAGTATATAAAGTTAGAGATATCTGGCATTAATATGATATAAGCCTGTTCGTGAATCAATCTTTATCGGAACTGTTTCATTTCAAAATCATTTCACAAATTAAAATGATAGCATTAACGATATAATAATAATAATAATAATAATTTTAAACATTTTCTAGACGTACCTCTTCTTTCCTCTTTTTCTGTTCAGCTGCATAGGTCTCGAAACTCTCCATAAGGGGTTTTGCTAACAGATCATCGTCATACTTGCGGAAATTGTCAGACCTCCTCAAAAACTGAAATCATGCATAAATTAAAATAAATTAATTTTCTTAAGCTTCATTATCATAAATTAATTTCTACAATGTCGTAACGGTACTGGAGAGAGTGAGCGAGAGAGAGAGAGAGAGAGAAATGCGGTTTTAGAACTATAACTATAATTTTATCATAAATGACCCCTTAAGTACTTAATTAACAGTATTAGCGTCTTACGGAACAAAAAAACAACATCATTAACAACAATGACAAACTTTATTCCATGTCTATAGAAAATAAAAACTACACATCGTGAAATTAACGAAAATCATAGAAAGAATCAGAACAGTATCAAGCAGGTATCGTGCTATTTTAAGGAGGTCGGTGGTACGTGGCGACCTAAATATGCAGGAAATAATCATTAAATTAAAATGTAACAGTTAATTCAGTCACATGGAAACGTTATATTTAAAACAGATTATTTTTAAACTCGGCCTGTCGGCGGCTTTTGCTTAACAAGAACTAGACCTATACCTGGGACAGAAGGAGACACATTAGTTATATGGAAAATAGGACTAACAAATCATTCATATAATACCAACCCTGATAACTTCCTTTTTCCAGCCATTTTGAGTTTCCTCCCATTTTTCCAAAGCCTCCTCATGCTCTCTGGTTCTCCTAGGCATGCTTTTCAACATCTTGTCATAACGTTTCATCTCGCTCAACTGCGCGAACAACCATCGTGTAAAATCCCTTAACATTATTACGGCTTATGCGTTCTCAAACTATCCCGGTGATAAATCTGAATTGTTTAGCAACGACGTCGTGGTTTGACGTCATCTATCAAAACATTTATTTATGACGTCATGACGTTACTATCAAGGCTGTCGATAGTTCGGTAGTTCACGGGTACGTCATGAGCTGGTACAGTTGTTATTTGTTACAGTCGACGTCCATCCAACAACAGGCGATGCACGGAGGAAGCCAACTGGAGAATGTCCATTCCTGAATATGATACAGGTTTGCTGTTTCGTTCCACGACAGAGACATTCTTTCTTTTTTCTTTAGATCTTACAAGACCGGATGTTTACTTAACTTACAGTATGGTCTCATATTCAAACTCAAATATCTTGCTGACATCACAGGGCCTGGTCATGAATACTTACAACGCATATTGAGTACATTTGTACTTAAATGTAAAATAATGGACATTTGTTTGCGATAAAAAATTTATTTCAGCTTTATCATTTTATAAATAGAGCAAAATAAGGGTGTTACCTTAGTAGTTATCTTCGTCTTATTTATGGATGTTTGGTTTGTGAATCTAATATCTAAGAAAATGCATATTTGAAAAATTAATACAACTTGAAGTAGTATCTGAACATGGTTGTCTTCCATATTCAAAGCACCATAAACAAGATTGTAAAAGGCAATTGTGTTCGGTTTCTCGAATGAATTACGAGATATAAACAAAGTTATTAAGATTTGTATAATAAAATCCAACCTTGAAATTTGCATTTCAATGGCTGGGTTTAACAAAAAGAATGAGTGATAAATGAATCGGGGCTCTGTTTGAACATACCATGGAACTTTAGAATTACCTTAACTAAATTATAGAAATGTTTCATATTATGAAAAGTAAACAGGACCGCACAATCAATATATTCGATCTATTTGGAATGAACTTGCCGTATTTATGTATGACTGGTTGTGTTATAATTTACGGTTACCGTAACCTTAAGTATCATAGAAATATGTTCTGCCCAGTCAAACAGTTGTTTTAAATATATATTTTTTTACGTAATTCCGAAACAAATGATGCAAACCATGCTAAACCTTTGCTACGGTTTCTGAGTTAGGCTAGTATTTTTAGCAAGGGAAAGCCTTACAAAATCATCGCCTAAAGTAGGAATCGAACTCGCTACCTTCGGATCCATCATAATGAACCCGACCACTGGACCACGGCCCCTTTGACAAGAGAAGCAGCTTTCCGCTGGCAGACCAATTACTCGTAAATATTTGTGATTCAGTCACACTGTATGAATCCTTTGGTAAAACACGGTTGGTATTAATAATGTGGACTATACGTCATTTTGATCGTTCAGGATTATCGACCAATTTAGAATTATACATTTCAACACATCCTTTGTTGAACTTGTCTAATATCCGCTACTCTGGTCATCTTCTGCATATAATATCGATTAGTTTCAGGTAAGTCCTTGTAAAGGTTTCGCTATATTTCGGACCTTATGGCCTTTCACTGAGATAACCAAGGTTTCCTAATGTTTCATATCATTTGGTTAAAGAACCATGATAGGGACTTTACTTATAATCAATTGGTTACTTCCTTTGGGATACGGTTTCTGGTTAGTTCCAGTACTTTGTGCTAGGGGAGGACAAGAAAAAAA
>CM037777.1:19179057-19205676 GCA_021229015.1 Solen grandis | reverse complement strand
ATTAGAAAAACCATGTAACTGTGTCAGACTAAACTCAATTGAAGTTTTGATACATTTTGTTTTGGGTTTAATGCCCACAGACAAGTTATTCAGTTATATATGTACTTTGCCTACATGGGACAGATATAGTGCTGTCACACTAATACAAAGCCGACATGTAGCACGATACCACATGAAGTCACACTATCCCTTTCCCTCATATAGACTCATTTTGACGCACTCAATAGGTACCACATAAAGCCTGATCTGCAGAAAGCCAAACTCAATCCTTACCAAATTTAATTGTAAAATCCTCATTACCAGACCACTGAGGAGCAGCGAACAGCATAAAACCTGATCAGCCTGCGAGTTACTCGCAGGCTGATCTGGTTTTATGCTGTTCACATAGGTCTTTTCATGGTATCCTCTATGAGGGAAAGGGTTATCCTGACACTTGGACAACCAGTCCAGAATATACCCGTATATGCTGAGCACAAAGTTAGGAAACTATACTAGTCCAAATCTGTAAGACTATGGTTTGTCACAGCCAGGAATCTTAACCATTACCTCCTGATTTCAGGGCAGATGCACTAACAGCTTGGTCAATTATGATATGAACATTTATGATTAATAACTGACAATGATTAGAAGATTTATGATTAATAAGTTACAATGTTATGTATAAATACCTGAAATTAGAAAACAGACAGAGAGACAGAGAATATAAAACAGCATATAATCATCCTGAAGCCATACCTTAATGGGACATGCCCAACCTCAAAGTTTTTCATGTAATGTGATGTCTCCATGTCATCATGGACCACACCGCGCCCTGTACTTCCGAATGTCTCTATCGCATAGAACTCCATCTCCTGAAAAATTTACATACCATTGTGATGTTAATGTGCTTCTGTGTACATCATATAATAAAGTAAGCACATATACAAAGAAATAAATAACCGCGACCAAACCTAATACAAGAAAGTCAGTAGAACTGACAGATGCTCCCCGAAGAACGTCATTGTTACAAATAAGGCCTTGGTCAATGGGTGGGAGGATATGTTAAGGACCGGAATGGGATCAGCACATGCTTATCATGTATAGACTCCAGGTAATGTCCTCAAATTCGAAAAAAGGGAAAAATCAAATACAAAATACAATTTATTTACCTTTATATTATAGCAATGACTAGAGATTGATACCCATCCAAATAATTTGATGATCACTGAAATATGGCGTTGACAAATGGACCAATGGCTTAAGATCTCCAGACATGAAAACTTGATCAAGAGTTGATCCAGTATTGGTTGTGCATGCATCAACAACAAACACAAAGTTATTTGATGGGGGAGTTGACACTATCTTGTTAAAATCCCCAAGGACAATCACTGGTTCAGCGGCAGGAATGATACTGATTATGTCCTGTAACGTTTTCAATGTTTGTGTTTGAGTGGCACTAACAGCAACATAAACTAGCACTATGTTGAGTGGGACCTTTAAGCTTGTTACTTTGACAGCAATTAGCTCTATGTTCTTGTCAGAATAGGTTCTTATTAGAACAGGCTTCAAGGTTTTTATACTACTGAAAATTAAGTCATACATTTCAATGTGTGCTCATATCAAAGAGGTTAACCACCACTCTTGACATATGACTGGATATTTGAAATAGTGTATAATGGCCTAAACAACAATTAGCTGACATGATTATGATTGACATTACTAGCACATTGAATTTTTGTGGGGTTTTGTTTAAATGATCAGTGCTCCAAGAGCAGGATAGCCCGGCGCCCGGGGCTCCTCTATTTTCAATCCGGGCCGGTCACCATTTTAAAATATCTTGCCCGGCCGGGCGCCTCTAAAAAGGCCGGGCGCATTGAACAAATTTTTAATCTTGCCCGGACCCTCTATAAGTAATCCATTTCATTATCATCATTTATAAACCTTGCTCGAGGCAAAACGCGCTAATCACAATAAATATCACCGAACGTGACCTTGTCATAGGGGTAGTTTACATTCTGGTTCAACCAATCGATAACCGCTATGGATACAAGCTACACAATAACTACGTCATGCGGTGTCGGTCTCTTTTATCCGAAAATAGAAACAGAAGCAATTGCCGAACGTGATTGGTCGCGATAAAAATAGACTTATGAATATTAATTAATTTTTACATCATTCGGGTATCTACTGTACTTTTCTACTCTGCGTTTGAAGAGAAATTGTTGTTTTAACAAGGGTCTATTTGAAAGACCCTGTTTTAACGGATTAAGGCACCGATAAAGGACTCGTTATTAATTAACTAATGGTGTGATTAGCTACTGTCTGTGAGTCGACCAAACTGTCAAACCATCTTATTGTTAACAGGTAAGCAAACAATTAAAGATCCACTACTCGCGATTGACCAATTGTCCAACTTATTGTATTAATCGCTAATTGATTATCACAAGAATGCTTTTTAACAAAGAATAAATAAAATGAGTAAAATAATGGGAATTAAAAAATACAAAAAACCTAAGTTGATTCAGTATGTAAGTTTACTGTCAACGGAAAAGATGTTGAAGTTCTTGCTTAAGCTTCGCGATAAAGGCGAAAACGAAAGTAAAAAACGTAAGGCAGAAGAGCCCGACAAAATCTATGAGAGTAGTAAACGTAAACGCGTGTTTCAATCCAAATGGTTAGAGAGTCATGAGTGGCTAGGCTATGACAGTGATCTTGATAAAATGTTCTGTGTTCATTGTGAAAAGTTCCCTTCTTTGGCTGGAAATAATGTGTTTGTGTTAGGAACTGATCGGTACAGGATCAACCCAATCAAGTCTCATCTTTCCAGTAGTGCTCATAAAGCTTGTTCAGCACAATATATGAGATCAACAGGGAAAGTAACACCAACTGTTCCAGTAGCAGCTACTGGGTCACATCTGGCCCTGGTGGCAAGCACACACGAGTATACAAAATGTTGTAAATCTGATTGTGTCACTGTGATTGACAAAATTTAGTAACTGACCATTTTGTTTATTACATGTAACTAAGATAAACTTAACAAAGACTTAAGTGACAGTGAGATGTGCAAGAAACACAAAAGTTGTTTATGTAGTTAAAGTTATTGTTAAGAAATAAACATTCATAAAGGTAATTAAATAAAAGAATAAACCTCAATTATAATATGCTAACTCTACAATTATGTTATAAATATTCCTGATTAAATCTTTTTGAAATATATAAATTTATAGTCAATTGCTCATTATCTACTGTTATACAATACAAAAATAATTCTAAGATTAAAGTTTCATTTATGTGTCAGACAGTCTGTGCTACCATGTTGTTAATAAATATTAAGATAAGTTAACCTTGAAAATTATCTTTGTTACAAAAAATAAAACTATTAAAAAATTATATGAAAAATAAATAAAATACATTAAACAAATTGAAAGACTTGTATTATTTCTTAAATTGCTAGTCTTATAAGGCCCCCTCCCTATAGTATAGTTTCAATGAATTACAAACATAATCTTGACAGCGCTTAACAGAATAACGCGCTTTATCAGGGCAAGAAAGTTTTCAATCAGGGCAAGTTGATTTTTTTTAATCTACTTGCCCTGGGCTTGTCTGTCATTTTAATTTTCTTGGAGCACTGATGATATCTCCTGTTAAATTAGGCAAATGACATGAATATTAGTCAACAACATGGTAGTAGGGGCCATAATTCTCTTAAAAATTAAGGAACCAGGTCACGTCGACGATATGCGTATCTACTCTTGGTAATAAAGCTTCCCATAAAGTTTCATTGAATTCAAGCCATTAGTTCTAGAGAAATAGCCCGGACAAGAATCATGCAACATGAACTATAGGCCAAAAAGTCAAGGGGCCATAACTCTGTGAGAAATTGAGGAACCAGGTCACGCCTACGATATGCGTATCTACTCTTGGTATAAAGCTTCCCATAAAGTTTTGTTGAATATAAACCATTAGTTCCTGAGAAATAGCCCGGACAAGAATCATGCAATATGTACTATAGGCCAAAAAGTCAAGGGGCCTTAACTCTTTGAAAAATTTAGGAATCGGGTCATGCTGACGATATGCGCATCTCCTCTTGGTAATAAAGCTTCCCATAAAGTTTTGTTGAATTCAAGCCATTAGTTCCTGAGAAATAGCCCGGACAAGAATCATGCAATATGTACTATAGGCCGAAAAGTCAATGGGCCATAACTCTTTGAAAAATTTAGGAACCGGGTCATGCTGAGGATATGCGCATCTCCTCTTGGTCATAAAGCTTCCCATAAAGTTTCGTTGAATTCAAGCCGTTAGTTCCTGAGAAATAATCCGGACAATGAAAGTGTGACGGACGAACGGACGGACGGATGAAGCGGCGACTATATGCGTCACCTTCGGTGAGCATAAAAAATATTGCAGCAGAATCGCAGACAATATCTGCTGCAACTCTTCTCAGCAAGAATAGTTCATACATAAACAATGAAATATCATGCACAGGGAAAAAACCCAAATTTAATCAGATTTGTTCTTAATCTATTTCTGGAGGCAATTCCTTACCAAACTCTTAAACCCTTTAATGAGTTGCATACAATTGATGAGATAAGTTTAGAATTCATTCAATATTACAACAATCCTTATTTTAGGTCAACACAATATATCACTGTTTTGATCAGTATGTCCTCCTACCTCCATTTTTGTCTGTTCTCCCCCCTTCACTATAGGCACTGTCTTTCCTGCGTGGATCCTGTATGGACCTATAGAGTGACCGTTGAGATTGCGGATCGACTTCACCTGGTATGTTTTGCCGTCCAACTCTACCTCATATGATTCCATCACTTCCTGAATCGCCGAGCCCACCTCGCCAAGTCGAGCATCAATACCTGCTACCTGGGTAACATAAAACAGACACCCTTGTAGTTATCCCATAAAAGGTGTCTTTGGGATAAAAAGAATGCTAAAACTAATAAACATCAAAGAACAAACGAGGTCCTTTAAATTAAATCTAAATAGATTGAGTAAATATTAAAACATAATAATTATTTTACCTGGAATATCTTGAAAATACAATTAATTTAAAGGAGGAGTCACAAGTGAGTCCACGAGCCTATTCACAAACAAGTATCGGAAAATTGAATAAAAGTAAATGAAAAGCCTTAACAAAACATTTGGTGAAAGGGTGTTGCACATGGTTATGTTATATTTTCAAAAGAAATTGATAATGTTTACTAACCTCTACATATTATGGCCTAGTGACCCAAAAACAAATTTTAAGACGAGTTTGAGCATATTACATGTATGCAAAAGAGCAAAGGTGACTTGATAGAAAAGAAATGGCCTCACCTCTATACCGGTGTTTGTTGCATCTTTTACTGCCTGAAGTAGTCTGTCATACTTAGGGTTGAAGGTCAGGGTGAATGCACAGTCTATGATTCGTCCTGCAAAATATCAAGCTCAAGATGTAATCAACAATTTTCATGAAACTTACCAAAGTTATACATACAGTCAAACCTGTACTAACGGTCACCTTGGGACAACGGTCACCTGACAACGGTCACATGAGATTCTCCCCATGCATTTTTGTTCTTAAAATTAACTGTAAACAACGGTCACCTGCCTATAAAGGTCAACGGTCAGTAATTTCATACTCCCGCTGTGCTATAAGCCCTTCAAATAACTGTCGCTAGGCAACCTAGGCTTACTGCCTGGTGGGGCATATGTCACCAGTTTCCAGAAACACCTGGGGATACAAACGTGCCAGCAGACATCTCGGAGGGAGTGAATTCCCATTGGTTAACTGTTATGAGATGCTTAGCAACCTCTGGATCATGGTCCTGAGAATTGAGCAAAACTGCTTATTGTCGTGGTCATCAGCTAAAATAGGCCTTTTTAATTAATTGCTTTAACACCTCTTACAATGGCTACAATTATCCCCCCATCTGTTATCAATGGATGAGTATTCATTGTCACCCAACTAGAAAAATAAAACAAGCGTGATAGATTTAATAAGCAAAGCAATCTATTGTGTATTTTTTTTTTGTGAAGAGAGAGAGAGAGAGAATTATAAGAAAATGATTTAATGGTGAAACGAACATGAATAAGGGGAAATCACTCTATTTTAATTGCAATACAAATGGCTGCGGATTCCAAAAATATGCAACATGGAAAGTTTTACATTTGTAAACATACAATTAACACACGACATGCAAAGGTAAATTTCACTGAAAGTCATGAAAATTAGTTTGTGTACACATGTAATTGATTTAATTCTTCAAAAAATTACATTGCTTGTACACGTTTTAAACTTTGTATGAATAACAATCTTCGCATTAATAAAGCGAAAGTTGTTTATATTTTCTGACTATCTACATGTACATGACTTGTATGTACAGTATATCAAACTTCAAATCATAACTGACTGACCCTCCAAATAAAGGTCACCTGTGAACAACGGCCACTTTTTCATTTTCCCCTGCCCGACCATTGTTCACAGGTTTGACTGTATTTATAATTAAATATATACAGACACTGATTATTTGATTATTTCGATTCTAACCCGATATTTGTCATTTTTCATCTGTACTAATTTCTTGATAAGTGGAATTTAAAAGATAAATAGTTCTAATATTTGGTTCTCCCTAGATCATGATAAGAAATAAAGAAAGACACATTAATTTTATATTTGCTGATATACTTTTTTAATGCAATGCTCTTAACCTATTTTTTCCTAATTACCTCTTACTGCTCCATATAACTTACAAAATGAACATCAAGTGATATCTGGCTATCTTACTTTATATTGTAAATTATGTCAGTTTGTTGATATGTCATCAATGTGACCACGTGCATGCACTTTTTCTGTTTATACGAGATGCAAATTGTTTTAGAATCATTATTTCAACATTATCAGACATCCATATAATACCATAAAATGCATTACATGGTATTAAAGAAACATTAGTATCATGCTTTTATTACAAAATCAAACTAATATGATATCAAAGCAAACCTTTCAAAAAAAACAAGACAGTCCAAAGGACAGCTATATCCCCCACTGCTAACGGAATTGCTAATGGAAATTGCCCTGCTTCTGCCAATATTTGATGTAGTTGACTTATGAAAAACTTTTCGTTGTTCAGAAAATATAGCATGGAAACAAAAATATCCAGGAATGAACACTGAACCATCAAATGTGACCTTGAACTTGAGCCAACATGACTGTCACCTGTGTTCTGCACATCGTCTCAATTTGGTTTATAATTGAGGCAAGTTTCATTAAAATCCTTCGAGGAGTATAGGAGTTATGGAGCGGACACAAAATTGTAAATTGAAATTGAAGGTTCAAACACTTGACCTTCAAGTGTGACCTTGACCTTGAGCTGACATGGCTGCAACCTGTGTTCTGCACGTCATCTCAATTATATTTATATTTGAGACAAATTTCATTAAAATCCTTCAAGAGGTATAGGAGATATGGAGCGAACATAAAATTGTAAGAAAATAGAAGGTTCAAACACATGACCTTAAAGTGTGACCTTGACCTTGAGCAGACATGACTGCAAACTATGTTCTGCACATCGTCTCAATTATATATATATTTGAGGCAAGATTCATGAAAAAATTAAAAAGGGTATAGGAGATATGGAGCGGACACGAAATTGAAGGTTCAAACACATAACCTTCTAATGTGACCTTGACCTTGAGCCTACATGGCTGCCACCTGAGTTCTGCACATCGTCTCAACTAGGTTTACAAATGAGGCAAGTTTCATTAAAATCCTTCAAGGGGCATAGGAGATATGGAGCGGACATGAAATTGTAAGGAAATAGAAGGTTCAAACACATGACCCTCAAGTGTGACCTTGACCTTGAGCCAACATGACTGCAACCTATGTTCTGCACATCTTCTCAATTAGATATATATTTGAGGCAAGATTCATGAAAAAATTAAAAAGGGTATAGGAGATATGGAGCGGACACGAAATTGAAGGTTCAAACACATAACCTTCTAGTGTGACCTTGACCTTGAGCCTACATGGCTGCCATCTGTGTTCTGCACATCGTCTCAACTAGGTTTACATTTGTGGGAAGTTTCATGAAAATCTACATTTGTGGCAAGTTTCACGAAAATCCTTCAAGCGGTATAGGAGATATGGAGGGGACACGAAAATGTTGCGGACGGACAGACAGCTAGACAGACAAAGGCCATTCCTATAACCAGCCCTCCCGCTTCGCGGCGTGGGAATAAAAATCAAGTTTGATTATCTCCAAGACAATGGGCATTGCTTAAAAACCACTATTGGCAATATCTATACAAGAGTGCTGGTCACAAAATATCCTGTCCTGCAATATTATCAATTTAAGGGTTATAACTCTTAAGTGTCTGGGACATTCTCGCTGGTTACTAAACTTGGTTGAAAGATTGTGCCAATACACATTGTGACAAAGTTTGGTAAAGATCTGTTCACATTAGAGTTAGAGAGCGGACAATATTAATTTTGCAAAATCTCATCAATAAAAGGACTGTAACTCTGGTGCGTCAGGGGACATTTTGGCTGGTTATCATACTTGACCAAGTTAAGTAAAGATTGGTTCATTTGTTAGAGAGTAGACAACCTCAGTGGATGCAGCCCGCAGGTGAATCCATAATCCCATCCCATCAATCAGCATGTATCTGAATATTAATCAGGTTTCCCTGAATCTCACTCACCATTTATATGTGTTCCAAAGTCAATCTTGCAAACATCATCGTAGTTAAGGACCGTCTCGTCGCCAGCGTTGGGGGTGTAGTGAGCAGCACAGTGATTAAGGGAGCACCCGGTTGGGAAGGCAAGCCCAGCCTCTAGCCCGTTCTCCTTGATCAACTTACGGGAAATCCCCTCCAGGGTCTCGCATATGTCGAACATCTTCATCCCTGGCTTGATGTAGTTCCTCATATATTGTCGAGTCTGTGTACAGATGTTACAAAGAAACAATGTAAAACAATAAATAACAGTTCTCGGGGATGAATTTTTCTTCGATATCGAGCAAACACTCTTAAATTATGCAAAACAGAGTTATGGTTCTTGTACACTGCACTTTTCCTCATTGAAATCAATCTACATATGAAGTTTCATGTTGATAACTCTTACAGTTTTTGTGTTATGCTCCAGATAAAATTATGACTGACGGACAGACAATGCGACAACTCTATGCTCTCCCTTCGGGGAGCATAAAAATAATTAAGTGTGTTACCTATAAGAAGAGAAAATTAATATCCCTTCCAAAAATTTTAATCAAGTCTGTTCAAACAACAAAGTGTCTGCTTTCTTTTCGACACATATTACAACATATATCATTTTTTTCTTTGTCATTACCTAACCAACTTAACCCATTTTTCTATTTATGATAAAATGTTCTCCTTCACAACCATTTCTTCATGCTAGCTTAGGATGCAGCTAGACCGGACCATCCATCGACAAGGGAATGTAGTCTGACAGGTTAATGTTGAACCCTGCATGTCTACAGAATGTTAGTGCAATGTGACAATACTATTTCCCTTCTATTATGCCCAAGTCAGATGTCATGTAACTCTTATCATTCTCACCTCTAGTATCCACATGCAATTTGCATTATTACCTTGATGTTTATTACAGCCAATATTTTAAATAATATTCTTATAATGCTGACACCAAGTAGTTTTTTCTTGCAATAGCAGTTAAATAAAAAAAAAAATCATATGATGTTTTTTTGTTTGTTGGGTTTAACATCCCACGGACAGTAATTCAGTCATCTACTTGGGACAGACATAGTGCTGCCACACTGCATTATCACACCATAGACATGTGGCATGATACCACACCCAGTCACATTATCCTGACACTGGGCCAACCAGTCCTGCAACTAGCCTTATATGCTGAGTGCCAAGCAAGGGAGCTATAACAGTACCATTTTTTATGACTTTGGTATGTCGTGGCCAGGGATAAAAAATTCATATGAATCGCTTACTAAAACGCCAAACACTTGTAACAAAATTAACATTATCAAACGAAACCTGGCCTAACTCAAAATGAAAATTTCACAACATATTAATAACACTGTTTAATCCTAATCAAAATACCCAAACAGGCACATACATTTCATATATATATATATATATTTATTGATATGAATTAAGACAGTCCAATTTCTGAGGTCAGTTCTGTAGGGGGCAATGCGCCGATCTCTGCCAAGCAACTTTTACATGGGATCATCGTACGATGATGTCTTCATCATTCGACGACTGCTGCCCCTGCCATTAATGATGTTTTCCCAGTCCTACTCAACACACTTATACCATTTGAATATCAGTTTCCTCCCAGCAGTTTCACTTTGGGTATTACAAATCATTTTAATAGTTTTAGTCTTGGATATTTAAGTGAACTGTTTTTGTATCAGTCAGCAAATAATGCATCGCTTGTTTATATTTCTGACATTAGTAATCTAAATGACGCCTTGAAAGACAACACAGATGTCAGTGCATTACGTATATGTAGCTTGAAAGGCGTATAGTAAAAACTGTACATTTGAAAACATTATAATTTGAGACCATTTTCACCAAAACAACTTAATTTTTGGCCAGGAAGGCGACGATGACTTTCGGAGACCTTATTTTATTCCATGAGAGGGATACAAATTTATTTTTTGTATATTTAAATAACAATATATCGACCTACATCATTATGCACTTTCATTAATCTGCCATCTATATAAAGAAATGAGAATACTTTTCTGCAAATTTCTTTAACACTCCTCATAAGCATAGCCTCCTAATGACTGAAATACTGTAAGTGGGACACAAAATTTAACAATTTTCTTTGTTTAGGAACTCCAGATTTTACATCTAGTACTTATCAAGTTATCACTCAATACATTTCCTGAGTTACATCAATAATTTGTCCTGACAAAAACTAAAAAAAATTCCTCTTAAGGGGATCGAATTTGTGACCTTTGGATCTGCTTTTAATAAATACTACCATTGGGCCTTGGCACTCTTAAACAAGAGGACCATGATGGTCCTGGGTTGCTCACTTGAGAAACAGGTATTAGTGGGAGGAAAAAAACCCAGCAAATATCTTATGATATTGTGGAAAATTTGTACTATATTTATATAAGGAAAACGGGCTCTGCTCCTTGGCAGCCGTGTTTTTTAACGGATCAAAATAATTTGAACATTCTTGGTAGAGAGTGACCCAAGGAACATCTGTGCCAAATAACTTTGAAATTTTGCCAGTAGTTTTGGAGGAAAAGACTTTCAAAATTGTCTTATGTTTTTTTTTTCTGTTGCCATGGCAAACAGAGTTCTGCATGGATTCAAATTCTTTGAACAACTATGAAAGAGCTTCACCCAAGGAATATTCCTGTGAAGTTTCTTTAAAATTGGCCAAGTGGTTTAGGAGGAGATGTTGTTTTAAGTTAAATGTTGACGCCGGACATTCATCAGTCACAATAGCTCACCTTGAGCATGTTGTGCTCAGGTAAGCTAAAATGGTCTGTATTTAAAACATATTCATAAACAAACATACAACCAACAAACTTAATGGAGCTTTGTTATGTATACCTGTCTGTGGGCCTCAGCAGCCTGTCTGGCCTCCTGGTAGATGTAGGTGTTGGCGCGGTCTAGTGCACGCTTCTCCTCGCTTGTGAAGCGGTCCTTTGCTGTCTGACTGCAGATATATAAACGGCACTATAGTCTCTCTTTATACAGAAATCCTATCTATATATGTCCAAAACAGGATGGCCTCATACTGTTTTGGTTAACAAAGTAACCCACTTTGATAAATAGGTCTGATCAGAGGTTACTAGGTCAACTGTTCAGACAGAAAATTGGTTTTCTTTCAATATTCAGGTTTCCTCCTACATCAAATACCTTTTGATCACCACCACCATGAAAGCCAACAAACTTGTTTTCAGGCTGAATTATGTAGAAGTTTTAAAATGTCAATCTAATATCTTGGTTTTCTAAAATTATTATGAATGTTCATGCATTTCTTTTATTTTATAAAATTGTTTGATAATTGGAAATTTTTTAGTTAATTATTCAAAGCACTCAAATTTTTTCATACAGATAGCTATAACACATTCCAAAGGCTTCCTGTCACATTTTTCATCTCCTTTAAGAAAGCAACTGGACTCAGCTGCCATTTTGTCAGTTGGATGCTTGACACAAGTTTGATTGTAAACTGCTTCTCAAAAGTTGACAATGAATCTTATTTTCACTGGAATTACAATAATAATGAACTGGTTTTTAGAAATGTGCAGCATAATATTATATACCAAGGAGTGATAGCGAAAGTAGGCTAAGTGCATATATTTGTATAAGTACCTAGCCTAGTTCCTTCTTACCCCTCCAGTTATATAAAAATATGCTCAAATTCAATGAGTGTTGCGGTTGATTGTAGTTGGAAACTAAAAATAGATTTGTGACAATAATGACTTATCTAACCAATCTTGTTCTGGTTTAACCCTTATGATGGGTAAACAGTAGGTACATAGCAGACTCTGGTTCAGAGTATATTTGTAAGTGTGTGGCAGGCAGCCACCTAGTTTGCAATATGGTGAGGCGATGCTGCAATACCATGTCATTCTCAGAAGAGACAGAATCTTCAAATAATGAAAAACAACTTATTGCAAAGCAAAACTAAAATATCAGTTTACAAGTAAAGATATATTATCAAATATGATGAAAGATATACTTAAATCATTTTCCATTCCTAAATTAATCAGTTCTTTAGAATTGCTACATATATGTCAAGGAAAAAGATGTTAACATTTAAGCCACATGAATTTTTTTTTTCACACAGAAGCTAGTGAGGTGAAGATTTTAAATAATATAATGGAGCTTACTCATTGCATGCAATAGGATGTTCTGTGATTTCGCCTTCAGGAAATTCTCCATTAGGAAACAGATCTGCAATAGCTACTGACGGAGGGTCTGTCTGTTGCTTTCCTCCTCCTGTCATGTAGAGCATTTAGCAAGCTTTAAACAAGAGGGCAAAGGTGGCCCTAGATCGCTCACCAGAGTAACATAAGCCTAAATGAAACAATTCAGGTCACCTGATTTTATCTGCTAACTTTCAGCAGCACCTCACTTTTCAAGGTATCAAATATCAAGTAAATTACGTTAGAGGATCATGAGGTTATCATCAGAGCAAAACAAAACTGATTTCTTAAAACTGGTTTCAGAGGAGAATTTATCATTACAGGGTGTATGAGGAAAAAAGCCAAACTGTCTGGGGACTCCATTTTTAATGGGATCAACTTTATTTTAGCAATTATGATACAGGGCTAAGAGGTGGCAAGTTATACCATGAAAAATGAAATAATTGAAATATTCTATATAAGTGTGTATGAGGAAATTAGCTAACCTACAGTAGTCTCACACCACTGACACCGGGGTGAGTGGAATAGCTTGACATACATTGTATTGTCAAAATAATATTGGCATGTTACTTTTATTTAAAAAAGATATATTCCTTTAATAACGCACACAATTACAAAAAAAAATTGAAGGGAAAAAAAAAAATATTGATTCTACCTTTTATGTGTCATTATAAGATCTGTCTGGATGAAATATAACAACAGTCATATGTTTTTGTTTCTATCAAAATATAAGTCTGATACAAGTTTACATTTTCCATACATCATAAAATAATAATAAATACCTACAAAAACTAATTTTTTTAACATAATTGTATTTTTAGAAGTTGCTTAACAATTTCTTTAAGTCTTTTCTAACTTAACAAAACACTTTAAGCGCTATATAAAGACATATCCTTAACAAACCTTTCTTTTTTTTTCTTTTCTTTTTCTTCTTCTCTCCATCTTCACCCTCTGGAATAACCAGAAAAGTAGAAAATCAATACCTGAATCCAGAGCACATACCTCACAAGAGCATGTATTGGTGATTTTTTATGCATTATTTTTTTGTTTACAATATTTTCAGATAAATATTACTTTTCTTTCACAAGTTGAAAAAAAATTATACTCAGAGGAATGAAGATAACAATCTTGATGATTATGTTACAAAGGGATTCAAGCACAGATCTTTTGCTTAAGAAATGAGAGGTCTAACAACCCAGAACTGACTTCATGTATATATAGATGTAAGTGAGCAATCTTTAAAAGCATGTTATTCACTATAATATAAACACACATGTTCAGCTTTCTATTACTGAGATATCATGAAGATAAACATTCTCACCTAGTTTCATGAATGTGGCCTCTAGAGTATTTTCAAACAGCATCTATGACTCCTAAGAAGACTTCAAAGAATTTGGTACTTTACTCATTTGATCAGAAAAACAAGCAGCACCAACATAATTTTGGTCAAAATGAAGCAGCCATCAACCTTAAAGATCTCATAAAATAACAATTAGGTGAATATCTAGTCAATTTTCTCCCCTTTTCACAGTGAACATATAATTTTGTGTTTGTTGGGGTCCGGGGTGGGTCACAATGTTTCTTATGTCACTTTGTTTGAGCTGAACTTCAGTACTATTCCAAAAGCAAGCCAGTCTACATTTTTTTTTTTCCAATCAACAAACAAATGATTTAAAATTATTTTTTCCACTTCATGTCTATTCAGTATCTTAGCATTTGCTCATAATTATAAAGTTCTATTTCTTATTTTTATTTTTTTCCAACAGGGCCTTTTTTCCTGTTTTGGGGAAGGTGCCCTAGTCCTTTTTATGGGGGAAAAAACAAGAAAATTTCACAATTTATTAAGGGATATTTTTTATCATATTCATAAATATAAGCATAAATTGGTCTCTGCACACTAAACACAAAGGTGTTTACTATTCCTATTCAAATATTTTGTTTAAGAATCAATAGAGTAAAACAAATGGAGTTAAATTAGCTTCAGATTTATTGTTCTGCAGGTTTCTCAAAAAGCAGTTCCCCCTCCCCTCAATTTGATGGGGAATTTTATTTAGAGGAGGGGAATTTGGAGGCTATTTTGGGGAAAAAAGAAGGTTATTTGGTTTGGGGAAGCAGCCCTTAACCAGCTACAGTAAAGAAGGGTAACAAGAGGGTCAAGATGGCCCTGCGTCGCTCACCTGAGTAAGATGGCTGTGTTAGGCATAATGACAAAAAATCTGGCATCTAAAGTGTTTTTCTAACGTCTAAGTGACCTACATTTTGATCCTACCTGAATTTGCACTCAACTGGGAATTCATGCAGTCATCATTCATATCAAGTTTAATGAACACTTGGACAAAAATGTAGGCCTCTAGAGTGTTCACAAGATATTTTTTTAAATTTGCCCTGGTGACCTACTTTTTGACCCTATGCTGCCCAGTTCTGAATTCATCTGAGATTTGATGTAAACAAACATTCTGACCAAGTTACATTAAGGTTAGTCTAAAACTGTGGTCTCAAAAGTGTTCACAAGGTTTTTCTAAGACCCAATTTCGAACTCATCTGACATAGATAGCATAAAGACATACATTCTGGCAAAGCTTCATGAAGATTGAGCCAAAAATGTGGCCTCAAGCATGTTCACATGATTTTTCTAAGATTTGACCTGGTGACCTAGTTTTTGACCCTACATGACCCATTTTCAAACTCATCCAATATATCATGTAGACAAACACCCTGACCAACTTTCATGAAGATTGGGCCAAAACTGTGGCCTCTAGAGTGTTCACAAGGATTTTCTAAGATTTGACCTGGTGACCTATTTTTTGACCCCACATGACCCAATTTCAAACTCATCCAAGATATCATATAGACAAACATCCTGATCAAATTTCATGAAGATTGGGCCAAAACTGTGGCCTGTAGAGTGTTAACAAGGTTTTTTTAAGATTTGACCTGGTGACCTAGTTTTTGACCCCACGTGACCCAATTTCGATCTCATCTGAGATATCATGTAGACAAACATCCTGGCTAAGTTCCATGAAGATTGGGCCAAAACTGTGGCCTCTAGAGTGTTCACAAGCAATTGTAGACGACGGACGCCAGACGACGGACAAAAGGCGATCACAAAAGCTCACCCTGAGCACAATGGCTCAGGTGAGCTAAAAAGGCCCTGTCCAATAGAAAACCTCAAAAGCTTTGTAGAATGCTGATAATTTTCCCAGCTAAGACTAGTGTCCTTAACCCGTAGTAGACAGAAAATTCTTACCTGCACCCTCTGGTTCCGGAGCATCTGTCAGTTTCTGACCGTCCAGCTTCTCAACGACAACATCAACCTCGTCAGCTTCTGCATCTCCCGCTAAAAACATATCAATAGTTAAAATTTGTTCAGGGAACCAGGAAAAGAAAGGCACCACTGAATCAATAAACAAGTAACTAGTGTGTTTGGCAACACACGAGTCCCCTACCAGAGAGGTGCATGATTTTTCCGTTACCATAGCAACCAAAAGTTTGGTCTGAGAATAAAATAAAGTGACATACAGACTCACCATACTGCCATCTATTCATATACCAAGTTTCATAATACTGTCTTAAACAGTTTTTATGTTATTGTGGGATCCAGATTTCTGGACATCCGGATGAACAGCTGGATGGACGGACAGACAGACAGATGGAGGGCAAACTGAATGTCCCCTCCATGTAAACACCAGTAGGGGACTAAAAAAACAACAAAATATGTGTTAATAAAAGAATGAAAGTAAGTGATAAAGTTATTTTTTCCTTGGCACAATGTAATAACAAGGACAAATTTGGAATTATATTCCCCGCCAAATAATGCAAATTTAGTAATTAAAAAAACAACAACAACAACAACATTGCACTACTCCTCAATGACATCTATGCACTATGAAGTTTAACGTTGATACCTTAAATACTTTTTTGAGTTATAAAAATGTTAAGAAAGAAAAAGTAACAAAGGGCAATAACTCAAATGTTATCAAGTGGAGTGTTTAAGTTCCTATGCACTGCATCACTCTTAATGACATCTATGCACCTTTGAGGCTTAACATTGATACCTCAAATACTTTCTGACGAACAACTGGATGTACAACCCAATTCTACATTATTCCACCTTCAGTAAAGGATAATAAATGCAACATAATAATATTAATAACCCTGTGCCCTCAGCACTACCTGTGCTTTGATTTAAACTGTTCTGGTTGTTCACAAAAAGCCAATCTTATGGATTACTACCAATATGAATGTCATCAGTGATAATCTTCCAATTCTAAGGCCTGAAAAAAAAGTCTTGTTTCTGGTTACAAACATATGGGTCGGTAGGTCGGATTTTTCTTTTTTTTAAAGACTTAATATGGATTTGTTACCTGCTACTTGCCAAATCTGATAATAAAAGTATCCTGTGAAGTAACAGTTTTTATTTCTGTTTTTCCCTCATTGTGCTTATATTTCTTTAAAAGTTATTGCTAGCTGCAGTGCAAGTAAGACTGCAGGTGGTAACTGGCATCTTATCTGCACTGTTAAACAGAATCAGTACCATTTTGTCATGATATACTTGCAAAAAATTAAAGCATAAACTTTTTTTGCGACTGATATTAATTAATATGCCTGTGTTTGACAACAAATTCAATGACCATACAGTAATTTTTTACCTTCTATAACTGGTACCCATGAAAGGACCCATTCACAATTAAGAAGTGACCCAAATTGATTCACAATTTAAAAAGCCTTTTTGACCGAGGCATGATTCAAACCTTTCTATATCAGCTGAATTAATTTCAAAGCTGCTTCTCTTCCACAATATCTCAGTTTCTTGAAAATGTTATTTTTTAACAAATGAAGGGGTTCCATACCCATTCACAATTCAGGAAAAAAATCACGGCCATACTGGTTATGAATAAATTGGAAACTTATCCTACATATCAAAATGGATGCCTCCAGTGTTATCAATGAGGTAGGTATAGGATATACAATGACATTAACAATGAAATTAATTCCTTTTTACACTTTGAAATTGTGTAGTAATTCAGACGTCATTTTCTTCTATGCCTCACAAAAAAACAACAAGAGGGCCAAGATGGCCCTGTGTTGCTCACCTGAGTAGGCATAATGACAAAAAATCTGGCATCTAAACTGTTTTTCTAACATTTGACTAAGTGATCTACATATTGATCCTACCTGAATTTGCACTCAACTGGGAATTCATGCAGTCATCATTCATATCAAGTTTAATGAAGACTGGGACAAAAATATAGGCCTCTAGATTTTTTAATTAGTGTTTCGAAATAAGTCCGGTAGAAAATATGTTATATTTCCATGGAATTTTGGTTGTTAAAAGTGCATTTTTAAAGAAATGCAAAATCTCACTTGGAAATAGCTCATACCTAAGGTTTTAAAGTTTTGACAGATAGCACATAGTATGTGTTTACCTTTAGTATATAAATGATATTGAGGCAGAATTCAAGAAACCAATATTCTTCTTATTTCTGAATACCACCGGTAATACCCTACTCGAGTATACCCCAAAATATGTTTTGTACCCCCAAAACTCAGGTGCAGTACGTGAATGTACTCCAAGAAAAAAAAGTCAATAGGAACACTGTATTTATTGTGTTCCTTGTTGACAAGTTGTTTTTTAAAAAATACACATAAACCTGTGAAATCCGCCATTTTGTAAACATTTGATCTCTGTATTATTACATGACACTTTTTTTTATATTATTTAACCCTTATTTATTGCCTTATAATAGAAAAATAAAGAAGGGAAACAAATGATAAATGATTATTCTTTTTGTGTGGTTTCTATTCAGCTTTTAAAAGTAAAGACAAGCGGTAGTCCACATGTGTGTACCCAAAATTTGTGATATCGTTCTTCTTTCAATTTGGTGATATCCCCTACAGAGGCATGACAACCAGTACCAAAAATATCATGCCGCGCCAAGCGGCTCATTGATGGAACTAAGACGGTCGGATACACAATACGTATTTACCCTTTCTCTCAATGAGATTTGAAAATGGCACAGATAAACTAATTTCATTCTCGTGAGACAACAAGGTCTTTAGGCAAATTATAGAGTTGAATGAATCTAGTATGAAAAGACCCTGAACAGAAACATTTTTTTCTTTTTTTTTATGCCAAATTTGATGTAAGCCACTCAAAAGTAATACCATTCATACAGAATGGCCATTAAGAATATATCTAAAGAAAAGATTGTTAAAGAAGATAAAACTTTACTCATTTAAGTTTAACATCCGTATCCGTCCGAAAATAGGTACAGTAAATAATTGTAAAAAAAAAAAAAAAAAAGAACTTCTACCCTTCTTTTTTTTCTTCTTCTTTTTCTTCTTTTTGTGAGTCTCCGGATCACCTGGAGGATTGTTTTCTAATTGAGCATCCTCTCCATTAATGACAACTTCTTCCTTTTCCTCTACTTCGGTTGTTTTTTCCATACTTTTATTTTTATTTTTTTTCAAGAGACCATGCAACTTCAACTGTGTGCCGTTTAATTCACACGTCGCGTGGAATTTAGACAAACGGTTGATGTACGGGATGCATCCATTCTACTCGAGAATGAACGACTCATTCAACCAGGGTCTCTATACGACGCCGCGTGGAAGTAAAGCATACATAATTTAAATTATATACTCTAATATGCATATGACATTTGCATGTAAACAGTTGAGTTAAAAACTAATGATCACAAGTCACTTTTTGTGGGGGTTCAGGGAACCCGTATTAAATATTTTATGCCAGTTTGTGAATGAAAATACAAGATAAGCCCGTATTTCTTAACCGGAAGAAGTAATGCCCTTTCAGTAATATCAGTGAAACTCCGGGGCACCTTCGCCGATCATCGGAGGAGGTCCCCCGGTGCTTTTCCGAACATCGGGACTCAAGGCTATTGTGTCATAGCCGAAACAGCAGTGAATGTTCAACGGACCAATCCCGAAGCCTAATAATTGTCATTTTTCAACGGACTGCTCAGTCTTTCTTTGCTCAAACATCGGGAGCCATCGGTAGAAAAAAATGTTTATTTCCACATCACCGATTTTTTTCCACAGTGGGACCTAGGCCTTCATGTTTCAAAAATATATATCGGATTTAAAAACAACAACAACAAAAACCTTCACTATTATCCCCAGATACCCTTCAGAATGCATCTCCATCACACTAAAAACTTTTTTTTCCGGGGGAGCATGCCCCCGAACCCCCCTACCACTCCTATCACATCGGATTTTGGCCCCCCCAGCAGAAAATTTCTGGATCCGGGCCTGATAGGCAAGCAATTACTTACGGGCGAATTGTGTTGTTGTTGTTGTTGTTATGAAAACTAAAAAAAAAAAAAAAAAAAAAAAAAAAAGTTTACGTATACAAATAAGCATGCTTATATTAAGAACGGATGTATCCGAGTGATGGCGGCGGTATCATGGAATGGATCATGATGTGAGTGAAACTACTCATAATTTACTCTTTTAACTCGATTTCTCATCCTAAGTATGAAAAAGCACTATATATATCTGCAAAACGATTTAAAAAATAATTCTCTGAAAAGTAGATCTATTATCACTAAGATTCCGAATTTCGTAATACCCTCTGTATAGGATAGAGTATATTCCCAGTAAGCATCGAATATCGGACCAATATTGTTTTGTATATCGGACCAATATCGGTTTTCAATATCAGGGCAACATCGTTTTTGCAAAGTGAATGCTATATCGGCCCGATATCTAATTACATCTGACCGATATAGGTGTGTTTGATTGGACCTACATACATTTCCCAACAAATGGCCTTACATAATGAAATTGTGAAGTAAATTACCAGACAATTTTTGCCGAAAATAAGTTGGAACATTGATTCAAATCATTGGCAACAGGGTTTATAAGTTAAATTAAATCTTTAATAAAATAAGACTCCAGTGACTTTTAAAGCAAAAAAAAAAAATAAAAAAAAATAATAATTGAAAAAAATCAATCATGCACTTGTGTGAGGAAAGTTTAAGAGTAAATGATGAGAACAAAATATATACACACATCTGTAATCAATAATATATTTAACATAGAAATAGTAATAATCCATTTAGTGAATAAATAGTCTTTCAAATGGGCCTTGTTTGCAGTATGGCCTCAGTTTGCACATATCACATACGAATGTTGGAATTAAACTCAGTATTCCACTATAGAGCTAGTGTCTCTTTGTTGATATTTTGTGGATGCACAAAACACACTAAAAATCATCAAAGACGTCTTTCAGATAACTATAGTGTATCCACTGTTTCCACCATCTCTGGAAAACTTTGGGGTTCTGGACTCAAAAGTGAATGTTGCTTCTACTATGTGACTCCTTCCGGTATTTGGCCCCTCTTAAGCCAGTCATTCAAGGCATCCTCACCTTCAGTGCTGGCGGTTTTTGTAGATACTTTTTTTCTGTCCACATTCTGTTCAGGACACAAACAAAAGAGGTTGATATAAGCTGCATCAAACTGACTATACAACACTTTTAATAATTTATTTCAAAGGAAGAAGACATTTTTATTATCTTTTTCATTTAACGAGATAGTAAATTGGTATAGAATTATTGGTTTAGCAGCTTTAATTTGCTTTAAATTTTATAATTACAAAGCTATAGGAGTTGTAATAGCTCAGAAACTCTCTTAACAATGACAATGGTTTATTTCAAATACATGTTTGCTGACATATGATACTTTCTCTGAATTGACAATTTCTTAGTATTGGTTTGAAAAAAAAAATCAACTTACTGTATCGAACGTTATTCAGCATCAAGTTTCCTCTTCTTTCCTGTGAAGGCATATCTCTCTAGCACTTTGCTTGAGATGTTTTCTTTCGGTAGGCGTTTCAGTTTTGAAGTTATGTCCACACAGCCTGCAAGGTGAAAGGAAAAGTAAACATCAATTCGTGAATATACAAACTCTGGCATCCGGCTTATAATCCAATCTGACCTATATCAAGGGCGTGCCTGGGCTTACGCACTAACGCACGTGCGTACAAATGATTTGAAAAATCGAAAGTTTAAAAACGCCAAAAACGCTATAAAGAACATCGCCTTACCAGGGTAAGGCATATATTTGCCCTCGTAATTAGATACAGAGAAATTTATTTTGAACGGATTTGTCTAGAACGATATTACAAAAATCATATATATAAGCACAAACAGGCTAATTTACCGACAACAGTAAGGTATATATTTTACGGTACGATACTTTCTTGATCAGCTCATCTTTCCCCGCCTTTTCCATGTGTTCTAATAGTAATTAAAAATACATTCAATATGCCAACCTGTTAACTCAATGGTTACACATAGCTGAGATCGGACTAGGGCAATGTTCTGTAACATCTGCATGAAGGCTTAGATATTAATTATTTCATTTCTGCCATGATTCATGAAGAAAGTAAACGTAGCTAGGTATGAAACAACATGTATGTAAGCATGAACAGTGTTAAGATATAACTATTATATTATTTACTACAAATTTTTTTTAAATATTTTATTAACTTACTTGAAAAAAATGTTGTTATGAATTATATAAGCACTGAAACATCTTTATTGTTTTTACCTTAATTTTTAAAATTTCCGTTTTTTATATTTACTAATTAAATATAAAAAAAAAAAAAAAAAAAAAAAACATGGCTCCAATTTTTCAAATTTGGCTCATCCATTGGTTCCAACAAATCATAGCGCTGAAGGCACTGGAGTTGTGTGTGTCTCAAATTAAAGCATGATCCTGGTCGTGGGCCCTCATGCATTTAGGTTTCAACTTTTTTTTTTCCTTTTTTTTTTTTCGTCTCCAGTATTCTTATTTTTCTTTTTATATAGTGTCTCTTTTATAAATATTTCTGTCTCCAAATCTTTCTCCTTTTCTTATCTCAGTCACTCTATCTCATCCGCGATTCCTTACCCGCTTTCAAAGTAACTAGCGACATTTTGTGCATTGTCTTCTCTCATTACACGTTTTTTTTCGACACACGAATAAAGTTAGACTATAGTGAAAGAAAAAAATGAAGGTTTTACTAGTAAAGAAATGCAAGAGCTATAAAGAGGAAGAGACTTTGAAAAGGGGAGTAGCTTAAGAGCTGGATACAGTGAATGTAGCTTTTAGCTGAAGAGATAGAGATAGCCGGAGATGGGAAAGAGGAGACCATAGAGCAAGGGTATTTAATATGATTAGCAAAAAGAAAGAAGAAAGGTAAAATCTGTGCATGAGAGCCCACGACCAGGATCATGCTGTAATTGAGACCTAAACCGTACAATGGTAAAGGCCGATCGAGTTCGCACCCGGCGAACGTTAGGGTATGTCTGCATTGTGCAGAAACTTACTTGGGTCTGACTGCCGTCTCACATAATCCACACTTTATATACCCTACTTGTAATATCTTTCGAACGGGTTTTAAATTGGTTCTATATTTAGATTTATTAGTCTTTTCTAAAAATGACTGTATTTCTTTGAACATTAATTATTTCACTGAAATATGTTACATACTAAGTTATTTTACCTTCCAGAAGCTCAACAAAATACAAATAACTAACTCAGTGTTTTCAAAACAGAGCTTATTTTAGTATTTATATTTTTTCTAAAGAAAGGGAGTCGTTTTATTAACTAGACAAAGGACAGTGTTATTGGTGTTTTAAATCGGTTTACAATAAGGCTCCAAAGTTGGCCCAGTGGTAACGACTCTGTCTACAACTCCTCTCAGTATCACTCCACGTGGGTTCGTAGCTCGGAGGTGAAAAACAAAATATATATAAAAAATGTCTACCAATTTAGTGCTAGATTATAATACCAGACTATCAATTTTATTGACTTTAAAACTTAATACCATAATCATTTCTGCATTTGAATTATTGGCTTCTATTTTTATCGTTTTGAAAAGGACCTACAGTTAATCTATTGAGCTATTATTCAAGATTCATATCTCATTCAAAGTTGTTTTTTTAACTAAATGATTCAGTATTGAAGCAAACGCTAGAAAGGTTCAATTTCAATCCCGGGGCGTATACTATAGTTTATAATCGCAATGTTTCGGACATGTAAACATATTTCGGGTACCCCAAATTTTTTGGATAATAAGTTATCACAATGTCAGTATAAGAACGCTTAAAGACGATCGCGACAGTTTCATCTTTCTTTTTTTCGCAAACATTTAGAATTTCATGACACCGTTATTTTGAAAAAAAAAGTACAAACAAACAGTATTTGTTTTAAACTTTATTCCTTCTGATGTAAAAACATTGATTTTTTTATTATTTTTTCAATGAATACTTTTGGTTTCAGTCCATATACCGAGGTAGTGTTATCCTAATGCATTAGTTAAAAATACTGCGCGTTTTTATCATATTTCATTATGATTTTACAGTTTTTGTATGTACTTATCACCCTTTAAAATGCTCCTACGGCGTTCCAGGGGCATTTCCCCCCGGGGAAGCATGCCCAAAGACCCACCCTAGCCATG
Organism: Solen grandis; assembly: GCA_021229015.1. Taxonomy (NCBI): domain Eukaryota; kingdom Metazoa; phylum Mollusca; class Bivalvia; order Adapedonta; family Solenidae; genus Solen; species Solen grandis. The sequence goes on along the minus strand of CM037777.1, from coordinate 19,181,347 downwards.
GTGCGTATACCGAAATTGGGTCCAGGCACGCCATTGTATATTCATGTACTATGGAGACGAGGTAAACAACTCCCTCAATTGGCCCCTGAATATATGTCAAATTGGATAAAGAATGTGTATACAAAATAAAACTCAACAGTGTTTATAAAAAAACAAAAACAATACAAGATTGTGTATCAGTATATGAACATGTAGTACGATATCTCATACACAACAAGTTTTATTTCTTTATTTTTTAAGTTAGGATGCAATCAAATTTTACGAAGTGACTGTCGCGAAAACCCATGACATAACAAAAAAACAACAACACTGCCTTATGCTAACATACATGCAAGAATAAAATATTAAAATCAAATGGTATTTAAGGTCAGGTTTAAATGGTCATTTGTGTTTATACGTTAAATGGACTTACCCGGTTTAAGATGACCAAACATCTGAAGAAAATTCAAACTCAAAGAGCATGGTGGCATGGGAATGCAGTCAAAATCAAAACGAGGCTAATATTTGATTTTTTTAACAATTTTTTTTATAGTTTAAATGTTTAGTTTCAGTTAAACAAATGATATTAAATCAAATAAAAATATTAGAAAGATTTAGCACACTTATCTTCCCTACTTATTAATATAAAATTGTTTCCTATTTACTTTTTGAACCTACACTCCAAGGAGAGTTACATCCTTTGTGAAAGTAATTTTTGATATCAGCCCGATATAGGACCGATATGTGGAAACGATCTGAATTTTATATAGACAAATCCTTGTTTATTTACACTTACACAACAAGATATGTTTATGTGCTGTTGATATTTACATTTGGATTCATGATACAATTTACTCTATGCTACTGGATCTGCAGGTTGGGATATCGGCTGTATATGTCGCAAACTGATATCAGTGTACTGATATCGGCACGATATACCCATGCTTGCTTGGTTAAGACATTTCTACAGACAATAGAAGACCGAAGCGAGCGTAGGCTTCTATTGTCTGGAGAAATATTCTAACTTAGAAGTTACCGGCTTAATTTAGATCTATTACATTGAAGCCTGGACACAATATTCACATTTTTATGTGCTCCACCTATTCTCTGTTAATCAAATGTGTCTAGACTGCTACGGCAGGTGGGAAAATAAGCTGTGAAACATCGAAATGGACGATTACATTCTGTGCAGACCATTAGGGGGTTTCATGCAAGTTACAATAACATCTGTGTGATCAATTTAATCGATAGTAAAGAAATGTCTCACCTATTCGATATGATAGAAACTTGAATGTAAGTTTCACACCACGCTTATTATTTACTGCTTGAACGTCAACAAGTTAGTTAGAATGGATGACAGCAACTTTGAATTAATGTTTAAATGCGATTAGATCGAGATATATCAACGTGAATAACTTTATGATAAATTTACTGATGTTACTTAGCAAACCGCAGATATATTTATATGGTGGTAAACGCGATTGGCGTCATTTTCCTACTGTTTGTTGCCTTTTCATATCATACAAGTAAACAATGAAGAAACAAGAGGGCCATGATGGCCCTGGATCGCTCACCTGAGTATAGGGTTACACAAGGAACATCAGTCTGTATAAAACATTTTGGCATCTGGCTAGTAGTTTTGAAGAAGATGATCCCTGCAAAGTTTTATCAAATTCTGTCCAGCAGTTTCAGAGGAGATGTCGTTTAAAGTTTTCACTATATACATATAAGGCAAATTAGCCCCGCCCCTGGCGGCCATGTTTTTTTATGGATCGCAAAAAATTCAGCAATTTTTGTGAAGGTTCACCCAAGGATCATCACTGCCAAATTTAATCAAATTCTGTCCAGTGAATTCAGAGGAGATGTCGTTTTAAGATTTCACTATATACATATAAGGCAAATTAGACCAGCCCATGGCGGCCATGTTTTTTTATGGATCGGAATAATTTTAGCAATCTTGGTAGAGAGTTACCCAAGGAACATCTGTACCAAAAGATGTCATCAAAAAAGCTAACATGGCGGATAAATGGCGGACTTTGATATCACATGACTTCAGACTGGATCCCGTCTTATCGTAAGAATCATGAAGCACACTTAATACTGAGCGGGAAAACATCTCACCAGGTGCTAATCTTATATCCGGTAAATAGCGAGGAACGATTATAGATGTTCCTTCCCATGGGAAGGAATAATTACACGGGTAAACAGAACCCCTCCTCTGGGAATAGTCACCTTCGTGATATTTGACTCATTCTGTGAAATATGTGACCTTAAATGTGTGTTTAAAATATGTCATTTTAGTTCAGACTGG
>CM037777.1:19128957-19178957 GCA_021229015.1 Solen grandis | reverse complement strand
AGATAGCAGTAGAAAATGATCGTTGGGACTAAAGTCATAAAGTCATATTAAAAGTGTCATCATGAAGCAGTTATGTTTTTATCGGATTGTATGGCCCACAAAATCGCACGCTAAGTGCCAAAATAGAGCAGCAATTTTCTATAGCAAGTGATTGAAAAAAAACCATTTTAAATGTTCGGTGTTTATTATGATCTTTGTCGTGTGTGACTTCAATCGGAATAAATTTAGTAAAATTATAAACCGTCATCCCATGTTTTAACATTTCTGCATTACTAATGAACTTATTTATACATATTTTGAAAGGGGGGGGGGGTAAAACTATTCAAATATTTTCTCAATAAAACTCCGCAATTTGCCGACAACCTTCCGAGTCTTGCTAACAGGCGTTTTTGACAATTATAAAATACCAATGGGCGCCGAAGGGCCCGGCGAAATCTCCATCAGTGTTTGACTGCATACCCCGGGCTCTGTTTGTTATTTCCAATAAACCGAGCGAAATGCGTAAAACTGACCCTTGGGCATTCATTTAAACGTTACCATATGCAGAGGTGACCTTCAAATGTGAGGTGATAATAGAAGGTTGGGTATTACAAATGTCAATATCTTAGACAACTTGATGATGACCAGTGTTCAGAAATGGTGAGTGTAATGTAACACCACTTCAAAATTAAGATGAATTTATAATATAATCAAAATAAAGTAAACAACACGAACTATGAGATAATGTCTTTTTTAATTCTCTATACACACTATGAATGAGTAGATTGTGGTTGATTCACTTTAAATGTTCAGTCTTATCTTTGATTTTTTATAAAAATCAGCCTGAAATTGCACTGGGTATTCTACAGAGTACGCTTAAAACACAAACTACAAGCAAGAGATGAAACAAACAGTAAAATATCACGTACGCTATATTCACAGCTGATTTGTTGCTTTAAAAACAACAACAACATTTAATTGTTGTTTATATACACATACATATGCTTGAATTATCTACAAAGTTATAAACAAGGTATATTCATAATAATTGCCCAAAATGAATGCTTTATTGACAAATACAAAAAGAGTTTGAAGCAGCAAGCAAAACTGTGCACCGACAATATGTTGCGTAATATTAGATCGATGCTTGCATCCTTTGTAAGTGTTCATTTTAATGTGAGATGCTAAACAGTGAGTAACGTTACTTAGACGGTTGGAACATCAAAGGCGTTGACAAAAAAATATGTAGAACGAGACTATAATATATGATAGCATAAAAGACAATCTGTCACGTGGTATTACTCGGATCGTTCCGTATTTAAACACAGATCCTTTGTTGAACAGTAAATTTCACAAAAATGAATTCTCCACACGTGTGAATAAAATAAACGGATATGTCATAAAATTGAACGACAAAACGAAAATCGTCCATCAAAAATTTTGACGTTTACGCTGAAACATCTTTCAACCGTATGTTAGCCAAAGCATATTTCCACATGGTGTAACATTTCAGAAAGGAATATATTAAATATGCGTTTTAACGAACATTATAGAAACATATTTGTACATACGGAGAGTTGACCTTAAAACAATTTTACTGATTATTATAAAATGATAGATAAATAGTTCATGGAACAAAATATTCTTAATAAAATAGATATAATGATAATATCCTTGTAGATTAAAGTAATGTATATCATAAAAGAACACATGAAAATAATGATAATATAGCAATACAACATAGCATAAAGAAAACTTAAAAAACTAAAGCAGATTTAATTAAAGAAAATAATTTAGAAAAAGTGCAGTTCATATAACGGAAACTTTCGATTTTTTTATATATCTATTGTTCGATATACATGTGTATATATGCGTATAAAACAAAGAGAGCCAGAAAAAAAACCTGTTCGAGCTAACCGAGTATTTGATTCATGTGGGCTCGTTATATATGGAGCTTACTGTATACCAGTATATTTAGTACATGATTAAATGTATGACTGACATCAATAACATGCACTTTCTAAGCGTAAGTCTTTATTCGGCCTCATACCATCTAAAGGGAAATAAGCGCGTATTAATATTTACCTATTATCTAGTATTTTTTTTATTTAGACACACAGAGAATCTTCACTTCGTATGGTTGTTATTTCAAGACATGCACATGGATGGGAACAAATCGTTCCTTTAACTCACCAAAACGAATGTTGAATCAATAGTATCGGTAGGTCTACACAAATCCATGTCAGCTATATTCAACTTCCAGGACCACTGGACGATATGAACTTACAACATTATCACATTCTTAACATGTGTTTAACATGTGATGACGAGGTGTTCCCTTCTTTAAAAATAAGATAAAAAAACAACAACACACAATACAGTTTTCTGCAATGGAATTGTACTGAAAGTTTGAATGCTAAATGGCCAACTGTTACCTTGATTTGAAGAGTTACTTATCTAGTCTGTCCCGATTATGAATCGTACAGAACAAATACTGCAAACTTGATTGTCTTTATTTGAGTGTCCAAGTATGTATTCATTAAGTTTCATCATAAAACATTTTCATTTCGAATTGAAATGATTAAATTCTTAAAGTCTGACATGCTTTAAACATTTAATCATTTATAAAGGAGAATTCTATATAATAATATGATTTGCCTCTTCATTACATTTTACATAGACATTTTAGAAAATTTAGTGAAAATTAGGTTATGTTCATTGATTTTTAGAATTATTTCTTATATATTAAAATTAATCTTAGTCTCCCGAACAGCGAACTTGGCTCCATTTTGACATTTTAACGTTTATGAAAAACTTGATGATTTAAAACTAAATAAGCTTACTTAATATGCAGATAGAAATAAGTATTATATTGTAATTACAACTGAGTGACTCACATTCAAGTACTCTGTTCATAGTTCATTCTAAATAGTAAAACTTAGGGGGGGGGGGACTCAATTACGTGCACCTCAATCTCACTTACCACCCGAAAGTTATGATAAACTACTGATCAGCATTTTCTGAATGAACAACTTTAGATGTTAATCAATGCACATCACAAAACCAACAAGTATGCACCTACCGGGTACCAAAGTTTATATAAAAAAGAGACCTTCAATATTTTTTCTTTTTGCTTTTATCTGAAAATAATTTACAAACTTATTTCCGGGGGGGGGATGTCTCATTAGTTGGACATATTTAAATAAATCTAAAATATATATAGTAACAGAAAACAGTCGCATGCATATGGCACATTTCCGCTTTTTGATATGTTTATATGTTACACACATATGTAAGAAATAGTGCGACTTGATTTTGCACATGAAAAGGATTATGTCACATTTCTTGACAACAAATATTTCTATGTATACCGACATTTTCGAAAATGAAATAAAAACAATACAATAAGTCGAGTTTTCATTGTTCAGAGGCCAATATAAAACAGGAAAAGAAAGAAAAAATAAATATAAGCAGCAGTTATAAAACTGATGGTGGGAAAAGAGTTTTTATTTTTCAACGAAAGAGAAGAATCTTAATTGAACATATTAGGAAAAAAAACTTTACTTATATTAGATGTCATGGGTATGCTTCACTGAGCGACTGACTTTGATTTGCTTGTGCCGGTTTTTTCTATATCCACATATCCAAATATTCCGAAAATCAATTAAAGTAACACCATCTCAGGTAAATTAGGCCTGGCGTTACCGACCTGGTGGCGCTGGGACTGTAAACAGGCAGCCCTTATCTAGACAGGAAAATGATTGATTATAATTATATTCATGAAACATAAAACACCGCTCACCTCTTTCAGCAAAATTAACTTTCAAAACCAATAAAGGCTCGAAACTAGCGCGCAGAGACAGTTTAGAGTTTCTAGCGCAACTTGGAATAGCAATTCATAGTTGAGGTGATATGATTTATACGTTATCACAGGAATCTTAACATGCGGTAGGTGGAGAAAACCTTTGTCCAGGCCTCAAATGCGGGATAAAAAATGGAGTTAACGTTTACGTAAACTTGCCCCTTCTTACTGAGTCCTGCTGATATTCGACTCGTGTTGTTACTTAGATATGCAGCGATTTGTATCAGGTCTGTGATCACCCGATAGTATTATATGGACAGGGATGAGGCCGATTTAAATGTTATCGATGATTTACTTATTGATAAATAGACATTAGAGAATGAAGATAACTGACAAACCTCCATGAATGAAAAGCAGATGAGTCCATACAGTGAAACCATTTAATTGCTGATTGAAATAGCAGACAGTCAATTGAGCATATAGGATATGGAAAATGTTATCGAAAGGTGTGCATCTTACTACTTGTTTGGGGCGAGGGATAATTGAGAAAGATAAACATTAAGATATCAATTAGCAGTGTCAAAATACAATACAGTTATTAGATGTAAATACAATGTTTATCATTATCATCATGGTTAAGTTACATATATTTATCGTATATAATAAAGTCAGAACAAAACGCTCTTTATTCACCTGATGTTGCAAAATTATACATAGGGATATGAATGTTTACAAAGAAAACAGTTTAGTGACATGACATTTACATTGTACTGACTGAAATCAAATTTAATTATAATGCCCAAGAGGTGGTGAAAATTGACAGAGGAAACATCATCATAAGAGTTCTCATAAACTGCAACTGTTTCTCTATCAACATGCATGTTACTACGTATGTCTTGCTGTTTGAGTCATTTTAACAGAAATGTTAGCAAAATGTTTCCTCTTTAATGATATTTCGCGGGTTTACATTTAGGTATTGGAAAATACCAAACGATTTTTGAACGCTCAAATGTCATAATTTTATAATACATATAGACCAAGGACCATGATTATATACATTTTAAATAGCATGTAATTTTGTACAAACCCATATAATATAGAAATTATAAAACATACTTGCACATTATACTACATACTTCAGTTGACTCAAAGATGTTTGGTGGTCGATACACGAAATAAAACAAAATATGTGAAAAAACCGGGCAAGCTTTAAAATGAAACACTTAGTTTAATAAGCCCGGTTATACATATATACAACCAACAATCGCATAAACACAGCAGTGTACAGGAATTACTTAAAATATATGTTTCGCGACACATAAAACTAGATCTAATCATCTTCATTCTATTTCTTTTTATCAAGAGATTCAACAATGATATAAAAAATATTTCTGATATCATATAGGATATTTATTTATTTATTGACGAATAAAATTAAGAGGTATCAGTTGCTTCTACATATTGTAATGAAAGCCATTTGCTTCATGTTCTCATGCAAGAATATGTGCTTTGCTATTATTTATAAACGTACTTATTATTTAGTCACTGGTTAATGCCTTGTATTATTAATTTGATAATGGAGGTAAACATTGCAGGTTTATGCACATATATATAATCCTAAAACAATACGAACTATTCAGACTCCTTATTGAGGTTTCAGTCACGTGCTTCTATAAGTTTAATAGCAATAGGGTATTGAATACATAGATGGGACAGTTTTTTTAAGGCCCCCCCCTTTTTTTTTTTTTTACAAAATAAAGATATTTCTTTATTTTCTCAAGATTGAGCCACTGAATTCCAACTTTTGAATCCCCAACCTTTATTCTTTTGATAAAACTTGTTCTTGAAGCGAGAAAAGTTGTTTCAGGCAAAACATTACAGTAGAAAACGTATTTCAATTTTGATAAAAACACACTGGAGATCCCAGGAGCTAGATTCGCTGGAGTATACTGTTAGAATCATTAATATGTTAATAAATCCGTGCTCATATAGAGAAAATATTTCGTACAAACCTCCGGAAAGACACTGTTATTGAATACTATGATTTAAGAAGCCTACGTTGGCCTATATTGGTCCTTTGTTTTGATGGATCAGCATATTTTGTACAAATTAATCAGGAAAAACTTACCCGTACAAGAATAATTTCAAAGTTGTATTTATTAAGGTTAAATTATTCTTGAATCGACTACAAGAATTATGGACTTGCATTGGTAGCTGTTTAATGGGGTGCTTTGTGCAAACTTGACATCGGGTTAATACATTTGCTAGTCAATTCGAATACATTTGGAAAGTCATCTATGTTTTCGATCGACCGGGACAATCTGTACATACTCGGACCTTGTTCCGAGTTTAGTTTATATTCACCAGTCGTACTTAAGAAGTTGTTAGAAAATATTCCAACCAGCCAATACCAATCAATTTTGATTTCATTCAGGTCGGTTTTTTTATGAGGAATTTCCTTAGGTCGAACCACTCAAAAATAGATGAATTGGCCAAGCCACTTATATTTTCCTTGTATACAAACCTGCAAGTAAACTTTGCTGGAATCAATTTGCTATACATGCATTTGTTTTCATTCTGGGTAAGATTATTAAATATCTGTCGAGCATAATAAAGATTTGCTCTTGGATACCTATGAAACCAACTGAATAATCGCTAATCGCTTTAAATATTATTTCTACAAAATTTGGACTCACTCAACTCAGACAACAAGAATTGAAAATAAGCCTGGTCGCTGTATTTATCGTTTGAATAACTGTACAAACTTGATAAGTAATGTCATCATAAGGACCATCATTACAAAATTTTAGTATTGCTCAGCAGTGTTTCAGTGTAAAAAAGCCAATAAATGAACGGTGTAAGTTGATGCAAATAACTCACATGGCATACAACTAGCTGAGTGAAAAAGTTATACAAACTTTTAAGATTCAACTTCTTTCGACATAAGAAAACATGTTTAAGACACATTCATACATACACATATATTATTATCTTATTAAAAACCATGGTCAAAGTTTATAATTTATTAGCAAACATGTAACTTTATAAAACTAATAAAATTCGCTTCATTCATGCATCCTAGCTTTGATCTATTCGACTTCAATACAACATATTGTTAGGCAGCAACAGAAGTTTTCTTTTACCTCTATAAAGAGATGAATAATTATTAAGATAAAATAGACACTTGTCATATAGGCAAAGGTCTAGACTATATAACATTTGAAAGGCTGTTAGTGTTTTAATCAATATTACACAGACTTTATTCCCATTCCATATAATGTGTATAAGACATTGCTCTTTTGAAAAAGAGGGGGTTTAAACTGAGCAACAAAATGATTGTCACAACGGACGGGATTTATTTGTCTGGTTCCATTTTAAGGTTGCACTATACATAACACGTTTATTGCGGATCTTTCTTTATGAAATACGCACGAGGCGCCAAAATAGGCCTATTTGTTATCCTACGCTTTAAAATTCGTTTGGTAATGTTACAAGAAAATGTGACGATGGAATGGAATTACTATCGGTGTTTGTAAGAATCCCAAAGTGACAAAAATTTCGTTTTTAGATTCATATTTGGAAAGTTTTGAACACTTGTTTGTGGTTAACAATACACTAATAAGGCGCCAGACTCGTGAGAAATGTTCGATATTCACGTCATTCCATAAAAGGTTTCTGTCATGTACTAAACAAAGAATCAATTTATGAAACTAAAATTTATCGTTTTGTTCCGTTATCGTCTATGAGATAAGAAATTACCGAGCACGGAACTCTCGCGAGATTTTGATAACGTCTCACGTCACTGTCGTCTGGCAGAAACTTCGGTATTATTTGTTGATTTACATGTTCGGGTTTATCGGAATATCTCTATTTTTACGGTTGCTAGGAGATGGGTTTTGGAGCTAATACATAAAGTTTAGAATATTTCCAATCAAAAGCATTGATATAAACATGCGTTATTGTCCCATGAGACAAGCTACACCACTATTAACAACAGAAACGATCTCATAAACAGTTTCGTCATTCTGCTGTTCTCCATTTCCGAAAATTTCCAGATTGCTACCACTTAAAGATCTCCCCAAAGCGGCGACCCTAATGGTTTTTTGAATTGATTAAGCCAGGGCGAGCCATACTTAAACATCACACTCTGTAACACTGGGACAACCGAGGTTTGTTACATATTGCGTAGAAGATAAGCAAAATCATCCGATGGATTAATTATTTTATATTTCACAAAATTATCTAAATGATGCATATTTACGTTTTAAGGAAATTCATGGCTTGCCTTTAATGGTATAACATTACGTTACTGGCCTTTCTACCAAGTCCGTTTCACAGAAAGCATTCAAAATGTGAAAACATGGGGAACATTTGCAATCCAGTTTGAAATAAAGATCATGTGCGATAAAAAATTAAACAAAGAAAGGAGAATTTATTTCCAAAACACACTAAATCTTTGGCAGCGACATCGTACTTTGAATGTTTTAACATATATTTCATTTTATTTTCTATCGAGAACCCAAGTAAACAACGTTCATGAATGTTTAAAGTTATGTTTATAATAACAAGGTATACAAATAATGCCAGGAGGGCGTCTTTAATTTTTAAAAATTTTAACTAATGTAATGAATAGATCTATTCATTTTTTTGTCTATCACCGTGCAGTTAGGATGCAATTTTGCAGTTTTATCAGGATAGCTTTAGAAACTTTATAATAATTGCCATTAAGGATATATAAAATCTATATTTTGACTCTTAAGAATTAAAGATTGCCCCTTACGGCTTAGCATTATGTGAAGTCTTTAGGTCTATCCGTTTGTCATCAGCTACTGGTATATGTTCACCGTCTGTACTTCAATGGGCAGCACAATTTGGTCTTCAAGTGTTATCTTTTACTGAATGATCTTAATAAACCCACTTTTTGTACAAGTTATGTTTATTTTCTGACAGTGAATCTCTCTTATTTTGAAGCGAAACAGCAAAAAGTCTAAGAACTAAGAACTTAATTTCTATGTCAGGATTTAGATTGAGCGTGCATTCATTGGAAATTTAAACAGGTAGATAAACAAATATCGTCGAAGATACTAAAACTAATAAAACATCACGGGACATTCCATTCCTGATTGGTTAAACAAGGGGCAATTACGATCAAAGTGTTTGATAGAAAGAAATTAAAGCAGGTATCCGATAAAACAATCTATGGTATGATAGGATACAAATTTAATGGGTAAAACCAAACCAAAACACTAAGCTACATTGTTTGATGCCCAATATGCTAAATCTGTCAGGATCTGTTCATTCTTTACTACGTTATATATTCACAAAACAATGTTGACATGTCGGTAACCTTATCATATGGCTTTTTAATGTGGTTTAGCCAGATTCTTTTGCCTTGTCTTTGAGGCAAGTTGTACCCGGAAAACCTATTGATTCATCTTTTTCTCTCTTTTTTTCTCTCATGTAGATCGTATCATCCAGTCCCCTATATTTTCGGAAGGCACTCAGGGACGTCGAAAATATATATACGATACAGGAACATTACATAGATGGATTCCGGAAAAAAACACAAGCTCCGACACCTTCAACATCAGGTCAGGTGTTCCATGCACTACTCATCGTTCGCTGTAGTAATGAAATTACTCTTTTGATCTGGACCCTTGCTTTAAAATGACCAACTGTGCAATAGCTTTTTAAGTTATTAAATACTGAGCCCCACTGCAGGGAGGAGCGTCTTTGGGCAATTAAGAATATAGTAGACACCGATTAGCCCGGACATTTTGATCAGTCGCTTTATGTTTGCCTAGACCTTAGAAAGTTTGCGAGCAACGTAACGTCCCACGGTCAGTTGATTCCCTGATCAGGCTATATCCTTACTAAATGTTATATATACATGTATTTTTCTTCTTCTTTGATTAACAAAGCCAATGTGATTTTGTTTTGTCAAGATAGTTATGCGTTTCAGGGAAAAATCACAGAAATGAGCACTACACTAAAACCTGAATGGAAAACCTAGATTTTTCGTTAACCGTAGGTTAGTGTTTTGGACAAAGAATAAGAAAGCCTTCTCTCACAGTTTGGCCGGAGTTTTGCAATGTACCCCAAACTGTTCTATGTCAGATAAAGTATTAATACTTTATTTCTATTTACACAAACAGATATAAGACCTGAAATCCGCTCTCAAAGTATGATATTATTTCAGTTTAGTTGAGATGCTGCTTTCTTTTTTACTTTTTTTTTATTATCGGTGTTTTTCGCCAATATCCTCCTACTGAATCATATAATATCTATTGTAATGCCGGTAATATATATATATTTATCAATGGTAGATAAAGAAGAATAGAAAAAAAATCAGGGGAAAAAGAAAAAGGTGATAGTTGACATTGATTTATGCATACTTAACGCACACTTAAACGTTTTGTATTTAAGCTGCGTTGTTTCTGTGACACAAATAGTGCGCGGACCTGAACTTATATCAATTATTGACATTTTAATGTCACGAGAAACAAGCTCATCATAAATATATCTTATTTAAAGAACTGTTCTTCAAATGTACTTATCATATTCACTCAAATGTTTTTGTTTATGAGCGTGGCAGTTTAACGCCACCTATAGACAAGCGCCATCCTTGCCCTTTCCTGTGTTTGACGGAGACGCATGATTGTCTTCTTGATTGCCTCTTCAGGAGATAGATAATCTGGCTTCATTAGGCACCTGTCAATGATGAGTAGTTCCATCTTGTCCGTACACCACCGAGAGTGCCGGGAAATGGGTCCAAGGGAGGAGCCACTTCAGTCAAGTGGAGGATGCCACTGCTGCTGACCATGCCATTGATGCAGCCACTCTGCACCTGCTTTGACTGAAGCAGAGGATGGGCAAAATCACTTACAACCTATCTGTCTGCCTGTCTGTCCGTCCATCCACCAATTTGTATGCATGTATGTGCGAGTATGTTTGTATGTAGGGATGATTTTGTGTACCAGTCACGATCTAAGCCAGACAAAACATACAGTCTCCTAAATTCACTATAACAATCACATTCGAGATACAGCATTCATATTCAAAATTGATCTCCGGAGGAAATCACTTCTCACAGTTATGGTGCCTCGTCAAATTCCATATTTCGAAGTTATGAACAAGAAAAATGTATCTGTGAGTAAAATTATTTTTGTTACTTTTTAATTTGTAAAGTAATGATCATGTACTTCTTTATACTTATATACTTTGATATAACCAACTGAATAACCAAAACTGATATCCATTCACTATTTATGAACTGTGTACCAAATCCAAAAAATCTTTAGGTTTTCTTTAATTCTGAAATATATATTTATTCAATGAATGGACGTTTCCTTCTCAGCAGAATAAATATAATAAATTAAACAAAGCATATCATGCAGCTAATAGTTTAGTTTTTAAACTTGTTTGTTCTATGTCGACTGGGAACATATTCTAATAACTTATTTATCAATCTTGAAGGTTTGTACTATGCACCTGATAAGGCCATGAAATGTCCTCAACTCAAACGGGGTTTGAACCCAAAATCTTCGCCTAGTGCAGTTATATTGATCAAAGAGAGGGAGAGAGATACCCCTTACTTGTTGAGTTCTCTGTTCCGAATACCAACAAACAGAAATTACAAACAGAATGACACCCCTTTCACGTTTAGATTACTCTGTTTAGTTTATCTAATATAACAGTATATAGGAATGGATGTTTTGCCTCATGAATATTCAAACCCAGACAATACCATGCAGAGGAATGGGAGGAGTTTCATTAAGTAAGAATCGCAATATCACGGTACATCAAATGTATCAGAGCTTTCATTCAGGAGTCGCTCGAGGAAAATGCATCAATATTAACTGTTCTTCAGAATCATAGTAAAAAAATCAAACCTCTAGTGAAGTAATGGCATATGAATTATAAACTTGCCTATCCTCCCATGTCTCTTGTACCTTCCAGCCAATGCACGTTGTTATCACGGGATCTCGCTGTAGATAAAGAAACGATAACGTGTTTCTTCCCAATAATTGCCCTCTTGAAGACGCCATAATTACGAGGCACTCGGAGAGTAAATATTTAATATTCAGTAGTATCATTATCGTGTCCACCTGCCCAAAGCCCCCTGACGGGTTTCACTTATAGTGCCCATCTCAAAAATATTGCTTTTTCTTAGAAGAGAAACACCAAACTCTTCTGGAAAAAATAATGATTGAAATAAACTACTTTTCTTCAGATGCAAATCTTTATGGAGTTATATATTCTAAATTACAGAACGTGTACCATGCAAAGATCTTAATAAAGATGACACTTTTCATATTTTATCAATTACCGATCGCACACATGTAGCTGAGGTGATCTAGTTTTATGTTTCTGTGGTAAAATCGCTAGAAGGAAGAGCCTTGTTCTTTCCTGAGAGTTTACTATCATATCTTATCATTTTCTTTTATATATAATTTATGCTATGGTGTGTGCTTAGGGCTTAGAAAACCCATATATTACACAAACGCATATTTGGTATGAAATGAAATGCTAATTTGTGGTCCTTATTCCAGTGTGCAACTGAATGGTACTAGTGTACTTACTTTGTGGTGAAAGTTCGACAAACATATACCGACTGTTTGCAAAGTAGCACATTAAAGTGCCCACCTTTTTTCTTTCTTTCTTTTTTTCTGGCCTCAGCATAATATTTTCCTTAATTTTTTAATGTGCCTGCATTCCTGCAGTGGCGAAAAAAAGCTACTGCAAGATTAGATCCTCTGATTTTACGCAGGGAGCATTTTATTGTTGCTACGTGCAACACGTGACCTATAATCAAGGCTTGCCGTGCACTAAATTGATAACTGATAAACGTAATTGGAAGATTGTCAATGTAAGTATCCTAGTCCTGCTAGTCGATATTGGGCTCATTCATGGTTAAAGACCTGTCTCAGAAACGTATCTAAAGTATAACTTGAGGTTAAACGAGTAGAGTAACGTATAGCTACCGGGATTCTCCGACACTGTCATATAAAATTTACTGAACGCAGATTCTTAGAAAGTTAAATCTGTTATATTTCCAATCTGGTTCATTAAAACCGGGGAATAGGAAATAAAGTAATCCTCAATTACTGGGAATGCAAAGGACATCCCATCCCAACACACGATCCAAATGATTTTGAATCATATGGTATTTTATCAATATCATTTAGTACAAACGTCCCCTACGGTTTTTAATTTCATTGGTAAAACAATAAATACGTGTAGGTATTCTGAGTTGTGACGTCAGAGATATCACGTAAATGATATGAAAAACACACACACAAATTGCATGCATATATCAGTGAATGGCCCATGCACAAAAATCACGTGCTAACGTATCTTATAAATATTTTTGGCAGGAAAGAACTGAAGTTTTAAGCCTTATTCTTCAAATTAAAGTATATGTCTTGTATGTAAAACATTAATCAAAAAAGACTTTTGAAAATATGGATTATGGATATAAAAATGCGTTTCAACAATAAACAAAAGCCTTACTCATTACTTCTCTTAAGTAATTTAAGGCGATAATTTGGAGAAGAAGAAAAGTTCGAAACAGAGCCATCGTTATTCTACAAAAAGAAAATATAGAGCGGACAGCTCTTACGCCCACAATTTCCGTTTTAAAGCAGCTCATAACCGTTAAAAAATGATAGGTTATCATGCTTATCCAAGCTGAACTATAGGTACCGTTAGAAAGGAATGAAGGTCTACAAAAAACAATAACACAGTTACCTTTATATTGCATGCTTTTCTGCAACATTTTCACCTTCTTTATACCTCCATGAAAAATCCCGATATCGTCTAATTCGACAATAGAACAGAATAGAACAAAAGCGGAGATTATTTAAACTTTAAAACGTCTTGTTTTATACTTATGTTTTCTTGTCGCATCATTAACTAGAAAATGATTGAAGCCCAAATAGATTAACGTAAATGACGTCATTTACGTTTTGCTGTTGTTTGGACGTTTCAGCATTCTGTGGAAAAATGTTGTTGTGCCATTTAATCGTTGAGGAAAGAAAAAACAAAAAAATATGCATCGCAGTTTCAAATTTACCAGATTAAGAAGATAAGTTTGTCAACATAACTGACTTTTGAGCTTATAATTATCACCTAGACCTGCTTTCAACGTGTTATATGAAACTAAGGGATAAATGTGTTGAACGTTTCGCCGTTATGTCTTATGTCAATTTCTTGATATTACTAAGTATCAATTTCCTTGATAGGTTTGACAAATTTTTCAGCATTTATTTCGAAACTATCACCGCATTAACTTCATTAAATCTTAAAATCCAGCTCTGCAAAGTCTGAAACAAATTCGCTTTCCAGCCCTTTATTGATCAGCAACAATTTATAAAGCGTTCTTTTAAGAGAGACGACAAGATCGTCTGCATGTTTGCGTAATTATTTGATAAAAAAAAAGAACTCATAATAATAAGAAAACCTTCAAATGTACAAATTCAGTCATTTCCCGTCTGGGGTTCCCTAATTTTATAATTCTTTACAATAATGAATTACATAATTCCTTAATCACTGCAATCACAAGAGAACTTGACTGTAATTTTCTTTTCCTACTATTCTGGTTTGTGACGATTAAAACGAAATCAGCTGTCGTTGTAACATTGGTTTTATAACTATAAAGCACTTGTTCAACTGTCCTTCGATCCAATACGTACAAAATGACCATTTCTCCCAATCGTTAACGCACAAAAAACGACAATCACAGAATAGTCCTCGATGGCAGATATCATTGCATTCGCTATTGAGTCAGCGATAATGATATCGGAATTTTCTTAACTTTCAATGGAAACTTGTGATTCTTTACATATTTTGAATTATGGATAATGGTAGCGGGTAAAAGTTTTTTCCTCGCCGTTAGACTGTCAATCATGGGTGTCATTTTCCAGCGTAAACAAAACTGTGGTCGAAATTCTATATTTAGATTACCACATGGGTGGTAAAGAGCATTTGCACAGTTAGATTATAGTAGTGTTTATTTCACCTAAATCAGGAACGGTTGCACCGGAACTCGTCATGTCAATGTGCAGTGAGTTGTACACGTTTGACAATCGCGGGTCATAAAGAACATTTGGTTCTTGGAGTTGTAGAGTAAGAAATCTATAGGACAAGATGTAGATGATATAGAACTTGGAATATTTACGATTATTGTTATCACTTATAACTAGAATGTTAATGAGATTGTGTGTGTGTATGTATGTGTGTGTGTGTCAAATCACGGCATATGTGAATGGTTGATATCAATTAGGACAAATATCAGAATGGACACTTATACAGATAGAAATGACAACATCTTTTCAGTATCTTCAGAATTTTGATAAATTGAAATGAATTTAGGATGTTTTACATGTTTTACATGTTTACTGAATGTGGTTTTCTGCAGAAATCCGAAATACAAGACTGTATATTCTATTATATATTCCTTGCTTCTGAAATTTTCCTGTCGATTTGAACACAAACTCTCACACACATAAGGTACACAAACTTGTTTTAATGATACCATTTTCAAGTATCACCTGAAAAATATTGTCATTTTACACATTTTGATGACACATACCTAATTTAGTTTCATTTGGCTCGGAACTTTTCGAGAGTAACGTTTTCACATCACCCAATAAGAATTGAACAACAACAATGATGCCTTTTCTTCAATAAGCCATCACAGCTTATAGAAACTTAAACTGGTCATTAAGGATATATCTGCCATGTTTGAAATGATGTGGGTCAGTCGACGGATGTAGTTGATTGTTTTGGACCCCTTGTTCAATGTTTCCCTTTCCTGAATAAATGTTGTTGTTTTTTTATCACTTACCTTTTTTCTCACATGTTTTGTTGAATTTCTTGATATTTTGTATGTCAAAGTTGTAGTATAACTACTCAAGAAACATGAGGTCTAAATTTAATCAGGCTAAACACATTGATTTAAAAAGGTGATGTTTTACTTTATTTACAATAGTTACATTGTTAAGAACAGCGCATTTTATTTTCCTATTAAATGTCGATTACTTTTTTGTTTTTCCGTTTGCTAAATGGAACTACTTAAAATACAAATACAAACAGAGAAGACATCATTATGCTAAATTTGTAAATATGTAAATATATTAATTTTGAGATTTTTATGCGATCAATTCATGCTATTAAATAATTCACTTTCATCTTGTATAACCTTTAAATCAATTACATTTTTCCTAATGAAAAAATATCATCCTTGTGCCAGATCCTGTATATATATTGGATTCACCAGTATATACTAGTTACATGCTTTGGATGTATACAATGTTTATATATTTGAATTATTTCTTGTTATAAATTTGGAAGGGTGGACAAATTGAACACTGTTTTAGTGGGAGTGTTTTCTTGGCACGATGAATAATAAGTGGGGATATATATACCAGCAGGTCTGCCGTGGAATTACTCCAGTAGATCAAATGCAAATACAAAAAAAAAAAAATAAAAAAAAATAAAAAATTGAAAAAATAATAAAAATACGGTTATTTTTCGTTTAAGTTTTTAGTCATATAATAACAAAATCCATTTAAATTGTTCACTGGAATAGTACTGGATGTTGAAGTGGTAGGTATAATAAAAGAACATTTAGAACGTTAGGTGCTTTCCTTAATATTACTGTTAGGTTTATTACTACACAAGTTAAGATTACTTCTTTTATTGGTGTTTCTGTTGATACTTTTACTAATAACTACTACTTCTATATCAAATATTTCAATACTGCTTCTATCAACACTACTTCTATATCAAATATTTCAATACTGCTTCTATATCAAATATTTCAATACTGCTTCTATATCAAATATTTCAATACTGCTTCTATATCAAATATTTCAATACTACTTCTATATCAAATATTTCAATACTACTTCTATATCAAATATTTCAATACTACTTCTATATCAAATATTTCAATACTGCTTCTATCAACACTACTTCTATATCAAATATTTCAATACTGCTTCTATTAACACTACTTCTATATCAAATATTTCAATACTGCTTCTATCAACACTACTTCTATATCAAATATTTCAATACTGCTTCTATATCAAATATTTCAATACTGCTTCTATATCAAATATTTCAATACTGCTTCTATATCAAATATTTCAATACTGCTTCTATATAAAATATTTCAATACTGCTTCTATATAAAATATTTCAATACTGCTTCTATTAACACTACTTCTATATCAAATATTTCAATACTGCTTCTATTAACACTACTTCTATATCAAATATTTCAATACTGCTTCTATATAAAATATTTCAATACTGCTTCTATTAACACTACTTCTATATCAAATATTTCAATACTGCTTCTATTAACACTACTTCTATATTAAATATTTCAATACTGCTTCTATTAACACTACTTCTATATCAAATATTTCAATACTGCTTCTATTAACACTACTTCTGTTACTTCTGCATCTATTACAGTACCAATACTTATTTTTAAGGCAACCCAAATGACCAAAATGTTTTAACTGAATCCCTCGGTTTATCACGTGCGTAAAAATTCTAAAATCATTTAAAATACCGAAAAAAGGATTCGTTTTTTGTTTTGTTTTTTTGTTGTTTTTTTCGTTGCCGATTGGAAAACGAGACTTCTGGAGACAGCAAAACATGAATTAATCAATAGATTTTAAGTTTATAAGAATTATCTTTTCTCAGAGCTCCAGGAGGTTATCATGTTTGAATAATTATCCAGGCAAAAATGAATCATTTAAGTATCTCTCTCGGTAGATTTTTTTTTCGTTTCATGCATTCATTCCTGTCTTTCCCTTCGCAATACACATATTGACAAAACAGTTTTTTTATATAAAATAAGATATATAAAGATTGAATGTCAAGAGTTTTACATATTTTTTTCTATAGCAATTTTCTATAAGTTAGAGAAAAGAAAACCTCTAAACCGGTTATATAAAATATATTTTTATTACATTACTTTTTGGGAAAAAGATCACTTTTCAAGTTTCACAATCCTTCTCTACAGTTCATGCATTGGATCAGTACCTCGCACCTTGCATAGTCGTGACATATTGGTCCAATATACGTGATTCAAAACATAGTCGTGACATATTGGTCCAATATATGTGGTTCAAAACATAGTCGTGACATATTGGTCCAATATATGTGGTTCAAAACATAGTCGTGACATATTGGTCCAATGTACGTGATTCAAAACATAGTCGTGACATATTGGTCCAATGTATGTGATTCAAAACATAGTCGTGACATATTGATCCAATATATGTGATTCACAACGTAGTCGTGACATATTGATCCAATATATGTGATTCAAAACATAGTCGTGACATATTGATCCAATATATGTGATTCAAAACATAGTCGTGACATATTGGTCCAATATATGTGATTCACAACGTAGTCGTGACATATTGGTCCAATGTACGTGATTCAAAACATAGTCGTGACATATTGGTCCAATACACGTGGTTCAAAACATAGTCGTGACATATTGGTCCAATGTACGTGATTCAAAACATAGTCGTGACATATTGGTCCAATACACGTGGTTCAAAACATAGTCGTGACATATTGGTCCAATACACGTGGTTCAAAACATAGTCGTGACATATTGGTCCAATACACGTGGTTCAAACCAGTAACCTATGAAGACCCAAAACAACTCTAATCCTAAAATCAGCTTCAATAACATTATATGCATATCATACACAAACATTCATGTAAATAATAGTGTATCAGTAAAATGCTTTTTCATCCGAGCAAATCTGAAGAAAAAATATAGGGCATATATTCTAGCTATTTTATCTTGTATTTTGGTACTCTCACTTAGCCGCAATTTTGATCATTTCCGAACTTTATTTGCAACAAAAGCTGATTTTCTATTGATTTGTTTTAAATGACAATAAATTAGGTCTGAAATGATTTTTCACATGAGATGTCATTTCCCCTGAAATATTCCTAAATAAACGAAATCGCAGTAGATTTTATTCAAATCTTGAGCAAATACTGTTTATCAATCTAAATCCACGATAACAGAATAAGAAAACAACATTTAAGTACCATTGTGCAGATATGTGTTTTCCTGTGTGCGAGCGTTTGTTTCTGTGTTGTCAACGGGGCAAGTGAGCCGCTCTAGCCTATCTACATTTTGTGGTCCAAGGGGGATAACTCATATCAGCCACTTATATATATTACTGACTTACCGATATTATTTACCTACCGAAACATGTCTTTGGTCCGTCACTTGTTGTCAAATTTTTATAATTATTTTTTGTGCAATGATTTTGTGAGCAAGAAGACATCAATGCCAAAAAGGAAGTGGCATATTTATATTACCAAACTTTATAGGCAAATGAATAAATAATGAATTTGATCAAATAAATCAACCATTAATGTTGTTAAACTTAATGTTTTAATTACATACATATTATAGAGTTTAATTACCATTTTTGTTATATATAAATACTTAGTTGCTGGTGAAAAAATGAATAAAAGTGGTGACACTATTTCGATTTTTCCTTAGAAATGATCAATATGATAATTCCATTATGAAAGAGCAAGTGCCGCTATCAACAATAAACCGATACAGGGGAACATTTTTCACATTCATGTTTTCTGTTATTCCCTTTTTTAATATGTGAGTTACGGATTTCACCAGTAGACTGTAACAAAAACGTCATTATCACTAACTAGATGTTATTTCACCTATATGATTTTTTTTTATTGAAATCAGCATATATAAGAGAGCTAAAAGAAATTCTTGCATTCAATATTGGAGATGATGTCATATGGTCAAAAATATTTCACCAAAATAAAATTAATGAAACTGAAACAACTTGTTAATGCACACACCAAGATTTTGGAATTTCTCTAATGCACCTATTGGTAAAGGTTTGTATTCACGAAACAACTGAAGTTTGCTTTAACGTTTGGTAAAAATCTTTAAATCCTGTATTTACAGGAATCATTGAAGCTAATTTGTCAGATGAATAGAACAAATATCTTCTTCGATTAAAGGCATTTTGTTAATTTGAAATTTCGTAATGACAAAGCAGGAATACATTTTATCAGAAATTTTTTTTTTTACTTGAATTAAAACTTTGACTCATGTTAAGAACTCCAATATCATAAATTTTACTTCAAGTCTTTTTATTTTTCGTAAAGAATTGATAGAGTTTTATCAAAATCACTCGATGTATTCGATACATCTTTTCTCGCAAGAAGTAAGTATAACTCACATTTATTTTAATTAAATCTCTTTAAAGCATTTGTTTTTACTCTAAGAGACTTTTTATAGGCGAAATATGAAAAAAAAAAATCATAATAAATATTAGAATAAAACATGAATGTTTAAACAGTCTGATAGAATTGCTTTTGAATTAAAATCTATTTTAGTCAATTGTTTTATTTTCAGATATGGACCTATGGAGCAACTGAAATTTGTGGGCATTGAGAGAGATGTAGAAATGACTTGAGAAAATTATGAGAATTAGTACCAAGACTTCACTGATAGAACAAATGTTTTGTGTTTGTTTATTTGATTATTTCCTTTTACATTAAAATAATCTATTAGATCTATATAATTTAGACTCAGATTACGGTCAATCTATTTAGTGTTTCATTTTACTCTAAGTTATTACTGATTCTAGTTTTCACTATTCGTACATATTCTCAAATACATTTCGAGGGGTGAGAGCGAAACTATGCTAAGTGCATATACATATATAAACACTTATCTCAGTTTCGCTCTTACCTTTCGATTTGTCTTATCATTAAAAAAATCAGAATAAACTAGATTATAAAATCGTTATCTGTATATCTATTTTAAAAAAAAATATTCATTTGTGTGTGCATGTTTATATGCTCTTTTTGCACACCGGTCATGATTTAAGCCAGTAAAAACAAACGATTTCCTACATTTAAAAAAAAAATTAAAACGTGTAAGTAAACTGTCATATCTAAATTTTTCTCTTCTCGTAATTTTATATGAAAGAAATCGCTCCTCAAAGCTCCTCAAATAGTGCTTCGGCATAATTCATATTTTATTATCATTAACAAGAAAGATATATCTTTCAGTGGGATAAGTTTTTTCTAACATTTTTTTTTTAATTTCCGGTGCAATATTACGATCACGGACATACGGAAATTGAATATGTATAAAATAACGAACCAAACAACCAAAACATGTATTTATCCGCCATTCATGAATTCATTATCAATCAAAAATGTATATGACGTCAAATGAATAATTATTACTTACATTTTTAAGATGCACAAAATAACTTAATATCATATTTACGAGGCGAACAGTTGTTTAATAGCAAAATTCTACATAAAGCAAATATCATTTTCTATGTACATCATTTTTGCATTGTTTCAAAACAAAGATATCTAATTAAAAAAAAAAAAAGGAAAGACAAAAATATATTTTTGACGTATTTACTCGCGTGTAAAAAAAAGCAACCCTAAAAATAGTTGTTTCTTTCTTTGGTTTAATGCTGAAGTGATTTGCCATTTTATATAACGTTATGACAAACTGGTTTAAGAAATGACTATAATACGTGCAAAATGTTCTCTTAATACGAATTTTCTTTAACACGTTTGATGAAAGTTATTCATTTCAAAGAAATTTAAAATTAAAAAAAAAATTTATTAAAACAAATACTTAATATGTTCATATACTGATGAATATATATTGGTATATTGTTTCTAATTTTAAATCAAGGTAGGTCGTAACGGTTTAGTTATTACCAACAATTCCGGGAAACAACTTTGTATATTCATTTGATACAAATCCAAATCCATGTCGGTAAGCTTTAAATTGTTATATAATGACGTACATAATCAATACCCGTTTCAAGACATGTGTTTGAATTTATCAATGGCTACTTGATAGATGCGTTGTGAAATCATGTCGCCATACATTTCTTGGTTTAAAGCTGATGGTGGTTTTGAAATCCCCCGTGCAATTAGTCCTTCATTTGAATAATCTGTGTCCTACAACCGTCTGTATTAGGTAATCGAAGTCGGTCTTATGTTTACATCAAAGAGAGGCGAGTAAATGATATTTTGTTGATATTGACTTACGTGTAACCAGCAAGCAGAGACAGGGATGCACGGCGGTTTCATTACGCCGGCTCGATAATAGGTTTTTCATTGCTGGGTTATAGACACAGAACTATCTGAATTAATTGGTCGGTCCATTAAAATGTGTGATAAGGCTACGGGCACATTTAGATAAGATCGTCTCTCTGTAATGACTTTCACAATATCACATCGATGGGACTTCATTGTAGACGCGGCTTTAATCTTTTATAAGAAAACCTAAACGAACCGAATCAGAGTCGGCATGTATGAAACGAAATTACAACAGCCCGACAGAAGGGCCTCCTCAAAATGCTTCATGAATGGTGTGATCAAAACAAGTCTATTTGTGTTTGAGAATACACAATATTTTCTTGGTACATGAGTCTAGTACAGACACACACACACACACACGTGTTCTAGTGTTCGTATACTATAGATAAATATACACTTTAATACATTGCTGTGCTTATTATCTTCAGAATAAACACTGAATATAAACTCGTGTATATATTCTCAACGAGTACAATTCCTAGTCAAATGAAAATGCTTTTAATGCATTTTATAAGATTCACGATGGATGTCCAGCTATTTTATACAACTTCTATGCCTAATGAGCTTATTTCCTCAATGTTTACCTGCGTGTATTACTTTGCCAAATATCATACATTTTACAATATGAATTATTTAATGCAAATGATGAATATTTATTGTGAATAATGAGGTAGATGTATATTATCATATTCTAGATCTAAAGGTGTATATCTTGATGCTCCAGTAGACACGTCAATGGCTTAAGACATATAGGCTGAAGTAGATGCACGACATTAAAAGACGGCAAAGTGATGTCCCAAAACGTTAAAGAATAAATACATGTATGTAAATTATACAACCGACAAATAAGCATCTTGCTTCTTTTCCGAATGAGGTACTTAACAATAAACACATTCAGATGATTTGATTTGTATTTTAATAATTACCATAAACATTTATTTCGTTAACTTCCGTTTCATTTATTTGTATAACAATATCTGAGTAAGCAAGTTTTCTGAACTAGCTTCAACCCGGTTTTCCTGAATGATGTCAGAGTTCTTGTAATAGCTCGCTACCGTTATAACACTTCTGAATGGGACAACATTGCCACCAAAACGCATTAACTGAAACGAATTTAAGAGAAAATTTACATTGAATCCTGTCTTGCTACCGAACTTTTAATTTGGGCATATCTGCACTGAATCTTTATTGCATTATCGTATCGTAAAATATCAAATAGCGATAACATTTAACTTCTGTTATTGCAGGGCCAATTCCCAAAATGTTCGAGAAATAGCATTTTATTTTAGCAAAAATCGAAGCAGAAAATCAAGCAGCATGCGAAAACTGTATAAAACTTGACATTTCCCAATTACATAATGCATACAAATACAAGCGAATTAACCCCAGCTCTCTTATCAGCTTTAGAAATCCATGATTATGGTTGATATCGAAAACAATCACGCACAATATCTGACGGGAACCCATATACGTCCCGTAGCATGAAACACGTGGTTGAAAGAATAGCTCCCCCACGTATTGGCCCGGACGACCTAAGGCTTGCCCTCAACATGTTCTGGAACACAGATTGGGAAGAAATACCAGTTGTCAAATTTTCAGCATTTGATATTTGATATTAATCCCAGTACATAGGATAAAAAGAAAGCTATTAAAATAATCGAAAATATCTTTAATTTTTAAATATCATGTGAAAATTCATCGTTTATGAAATATGATTAGGAAAACGATTTATACGCGTATTTCTACATGTGGAGATATCATAAAGATCTATGGAGATTTAACTAGCTACTAGTACATGGGCGTTTTAATATAGCACTTTTTACAGGAAGAAACAAAATACTCGACTTGATGTTTAATATGGTGAGTATTTCTTAATAACCCAGAACATTTTATTTAAAAGAGAGTGAGAGGGAGAGAGAGATAAATATGTATATCATTTGATATACTACGTCTAACGCAGATAAAACCTACTCTTTTTGTGTTGCACCAAAAATTAATTCTTATATATTGAATGACTCAAGAATTTTCATTAAAGACAATATATAGCACATATGTTTGAAGGAGACATTTCGGCAACGGGAAATTTCAGACACGGACAAAGGTCAGCTTTTCGCTTGACAACATCATTTCACTTCCGAAGAAATCTGAGAGCATCACTGAATAAGCTACTTAAACAACAGTAAAAAGGTTCAACATCTATGGATGAAACGAATTACTTATTATCAAACTGAAACATATTCAATATGTATATCGAAACTGAATAGTTGTATATTCATTTATTTTGTTCTTTAATTTATTATGATTGGATATCGAATCTGTCAATAGTTTAATACGAATAATATAAGGATAAAAGATAAATGAAGTCGTTAGGGTGCAATCTATAGAAGAGTTGAGATTGATTGAAGCTTACGACGAGCATTATCAAAGACAAGAGAAATCAAAATAAGCGGAAAATGATGTGAGTTGCCCCAGCGTTAAACAATCGATATTTAGCTCGACATTCAAAGCTAGATATTGTAAAAGGAGTTCCATCCATCGTGGAGCAATCTAAAAATTGCAGATAAACATTCACATCGCCATAGGAACTGAGAATATTCTAAAATCGAAACGTATCTTTAAAGTTCGATATCAACATCCAAACTAAAGCTATGCTTATATCGACCGAGCTCAAAATTCAATCCGACATACACACTGATAAAAAAAATATATCGAGTCGACTAAAAATCAGTTCGCCATACAAAGTGAAATATAGTAATGTCGAGCAAGATTTGCATTTTACTTGACATACAAATTGAAAATATGCTGATGTCGAGCAAGCAAACTAAAATTATTTTAACGTCGAGCAAGATCAGCATATCACCCGACATACAAAGTAAAGATGTAAAGTTTAAAATCGAGCAAGATCAACGTTTTACCCGCCAAGTAACCTAAAATAAAGTATAAGTAAAGCAAGATCAAAATTTTACCCGACATGAAGACGAAAGTAGTGTTATGTCGGGCATAATCAGCTTTTCACCAGATATGCAAACTAAAATAAATTATACAGTCGAGCATGATCAAAAATTAAACGGACATGCAAACTTAAATTGTATAATGTGGGGTAAGATCAAATCTTACCTATATGCAAACCAAAATTGTATAAGTCGAGCAATATACACATTTCATCCGACAAGCAAGCTAAAATAAAGTATATTAAGTCGAGCAAGATCGACATTTTACCCGACATGTAAACATGTAAACTGAAATAGTATAATGTCGAGCAAGATAAAAAAGATTACCCGACAAGAAAACTAAAAGAAAATATAATGTCGTACAAGATCAACATTTTACCCGACATGTAAACTAAAATAGTAAAATGTCGAGCAAGATAAAAAAAAAATGTTTACATGAAAAAGATAAGAAATAAAGTATAATGTCGAGCAAGATCAACATTTTACCCGACACGTGAATTGACGTGAAGTATAAGTCGAGCAGGATCACATTTTACCAAACATGCACACCAAAGAAGTGTTAAGTCGAACAAGATCAACATTAAATTCACAAGCAAACTAAAATTGCGTAATATCGGGCAAAATCAGCATTTTACCCTACATGCAAACTAAAATAAAGTATAATGTCAGGGAGGAGCAACATTTTACACCACATGTAAACAAAAGTAAAGTATAAATTGAGCAAAATCAACATTTTCCCTGTCGTGTAAAAAAATAAAGTGTAATGCGAGCAAGATCAACATTTTACCCGTCAAGCAAACAAAAATAAACTGTACTGTCGAGCAAGATCAACATTTCACCCGCCATGCAAACTAAAATCAAGAATAATGTCGAGCAAGATCAACATTTTACCCCAAATGAAAACTAAAATAAATATAAATGCGAGCAATATCAAGATTTTACCCCAAATGAAAACTAAATAAATGTAAATGCGAGCAATATCAAGATTTTACCCACATGCAAACTAAACTAAAGTGTAATGTCGAGCAAAATCAACATTTTACCCCACATGCAAACTAAAATAAAATGTAATAATAAAGTGTAATGTCGAGGAAGATCAAAATTTTACACTACATGCAAACTAAAATAAAATGAAATATTGCGCAAGATCAACATTTTTCAGAACAGAACTTTATTTATCTCAACGTGTACATGGTACATTGTTGCATTCATAATTTATATATATCAATCTGTCACTGATCGATCGTAATTCACACACACACACACACACACATTTCCTGCGCATATCGTACCCTCGCGCTTCGTATGTAGGCAGTCCTACAATCACATGTAGACGTAATAAACAAGTAAACAAAATACTAGATTTTGGATAAACATTACATCATTTCAAACATATAAACATTAACACTCATGAAGTATGTTGGTATGTATTTGATTTAGATGAAATTTAAACAAAATACTCAGTAATTTAATCAAGATGAACTAAAAGCGAGAGTAAATCGAGATGTAATATTTCTACGTTGTTCTAGAGCTTCTTTAATGCATTTAGATAGATTTACCAATACAGTCTTTTCATCAGAATTTAACATCTCGCAAAATTTTACAAAATTATGTTTTACGTAGAATCTTTTATTAATATGACGTTTTCGGATTTCTTTATAAGCTTTACAAATAAAAATGAAATGGCACTCATCTTCTATATCATTTTTATCACAATAAATACAATATCTACAATTTCTATCTATTCTATTTCTACCATACCTACCAGACTCAATTTTTAGTGGATGTGACGATAAACGCAACCTGGAAAGAAAATATCTAAGCTTATTTGGAACTATATCAAGGTACTTCTCGAAGGTAAAAATCGACTTAAACTGTTTATAAGTAAATAAAGCACTACTAATTGATAAATTATTATTCCACTTCTGTATAAAACAGTCTACAAACCTCTGTTTAAATAATAAAAACTGAACATGGGTCAGCAAAAACATTACTAAAACCGAGCTGATCAACAAGTTTTTCACTTTTGATACCCAATTTACTTTACCATTACTACAATCATTCAACATAAAAATGTATAGCTTTTCTAGAATTATATTATCAGTGTTTATAAGTTTAAATCAGTATATACTAATTTTCACATATCTAGCTACATAAAGTGGATATCTTCCCAGTTCCCCGTAAACTGACGCTGAGCATGTAATTCTTTTAACCCCAAGTAACCTTTTGCAAAATTTTAAATGTAATGTTTCCATATTTTTTTTATTTGGTATTTCCCCATACTTCGGCGTTATATTGTAAGATTGAACCAACAAAAGAATCGAACAAATTCAACATTGTGCTTGGTTTTAAATTGTAATCTTTGGTATTATAAAAAAGACAAGTAAATGCCTTTAGTCCTTTTCGAATTAAGTACTCATATTTAAATAAAAATGTGCAATATAAAATAAATTGTAAGTAGAGATAGACAAAATTTTGCACCACACATGCAAACATAAAATAATGGTTATGTCAGGAAGTTCAAAATTTTCCCAAATGAAAACTAAAATTGAATGTATATCAAAGATAAATTTATACACAAATTGCAAATAAACAAAAAGTTTAATAAGGTGTAATGTCGAGCAAGATCAACATTTTATCCCAAATGCAAACTAAAATAAAATGTATTAATAAGGTGTAATGTCAAGCAAAGATCATTATTTTACACTACATCCAAACTTAAATATAGTGTAATGACGAGGAAGATCAACATTTTACTCGGCATGCAAACTAAAACAAAGTGTTATTTCGAAAAAGATCTACATTTTAATACAACTAATCAATAAAATAAAGAATCAAAACTAAAATCAAGTGTATGAAAAGATCACATTTTACCCACTATGCAAACTAAAATAATAAACTTTAATGTAGGAAGATCAACATTTTACCCAAACAAAAATTTAATAATAATAAATGCAAATTAAATAAAATGAAATAATAAATGTAATGTAGAGGAAGATCAAAATTTTGCACCACATGCAAACAAAAATAATGTGTTATGTCAAGGAAGTTCAAAAAATTTTCCCAAATGAAAACTAAAATTGAATGATATATTGCACAAGATCAACATTTTACACTACATGCAAACTAAAATAATGTGAAAAACCGAGGAAGATTACCAAATTTCCAAAAAAATAATAATAAGTGTAATTTCGAGCAAGATCAACATTAAATTCCACATGCAAACTAAAAAAAAATGAAATAATGAGCAAGTTCAACATTTTCCCAACATACAAACTAAAATAAAGTGTAATGTTGAGGAAGATCAACATTTACCCAACATGCAAACTAAAATAAGGAATGCAAACTTAAATAAAGTGTAATGTCGAGGAAGATCAACTTTTACTCGCCATGTCTACTAAAATAAAATGAAATATTGCGCAAGATCAACATTTTCCCACATGCAAACTAAAATAAAAAGTGAAAACTAAAAGAAAGTGTAATGTCGAGGAAGATCAACATTTTATCCCACATGCAAACTAAACTAAAGTTTAATGTTGAGCAAGATCAACAATTTACCCCTCATGCAAACTAAAATAAAATGTAATAATAAAATGTAATGTCGAGTAGATTTACATTTTACCTTGCAAACTAAAATAAAGAGTAATGTCGAGCAAGATCAACATTTTACCCAGCATTCAACTAAAACAAAATGTAATATCGAGGAAAATCAACATTTTACCTGACATGCAAACTAAAATTAAGTATAATGTCGATCAAGATCATAATCTTACGCCACATGTAATCTAAATAAAGTGTATTACCCCACATGCAAACTTATATAAAGTGTAATGTCAATGAAGATCAACATTTTATCCCACCTGCAAACTAAACTAAAGTTTAATGTCGAGCAAGATCAACAGTTTACCCCTCATGCAAACTAAAATAAAATGTAATAATAAAGTGTAATGTCGAAAAGAAATAAGGTGTTATTTCGAGGAAGATCAACATTTTACCCCACATGCAAACAGAAATATCTTAATTTCAATCAAGATCAACATTTGACCCCACATGCAAAAAAATAAATAAATGCAATGTCGAGCAAGATCAACATTTTTCCACCATGCAAACTAAAATAATGTGTAATGTCGAACAAGATTAACATTTTGCTCCACATGTAACCAAAAAAAGTAAAGAATTTTATGCAACCTAAAAAAATATTGTCATATATTGTAATCTTAAATATCTCGACACTACTGATGATGAGGATGGTGAGGATGATGAAGATGATTAATGAAAAAATATGGACTAAGTCCAGATTCCTCTCGAACCAATATCTCAGCTATCATTGTTCATGAATAGCTTGCCTGATACTTCTCAAGAAATGGCATGCATATCATCAGCATATTTAAGTTAGACGTGCCTCTAATCGGAACGATGGCCTTTATTCTTCTTCTGTGGACAATGAAGTTTTATTTTCTAACAAAAAAGAAAAAGATCTGTTCTTGTAAATTGGTACATTGACATTGGTAGCCTAATGATACAGGTTTTGTTGCTGATGGTGTCGTCTTCCGCGTCATCTTTACCATTTATGTAGGTAGTAGGATTATCTTAAACAAGTAACCATGTTGTAGAGAAAAAAGTATATGTTTAAAATTACATTTTCATCTTTTGATTTTAATAAACAGTTAATACCTTGAGTCAGTACAATAAATAGATTAATGACAGATAAAAGGAAATAGTAATAAATAATTAAACACAAACATGTGTGCTTTCCATCGTGTCTTGCACTCTAAATCTATCGATGTGCTTGTGCACTCTAAATCTATCGATGTGCTTGTGCACTCTAAATCTATCGATATGCTTGTGCACTCTAAATCTATCGATGTGCTTGTGCACTCTAAATATATCGATGTATCTGCGGTTGGCCTGTAAACAAAACAAAAGAAAAAAAAGAAAAGAAATAAGTCTATGGGAACACGGATGCCGCCGTTTAGTTTAATTAGATTATAATTTTTTGAAATGATAAAATGCCGAAGATGAAGAAAAGAGCACACGAAACGAAAGATTATATTTATATTATTATATTTTGATAAATAAATGCTTACTGGGTAATCTTTTAAAACTTTATATATGCTTCTCTGTAAATGTCTTCGTTGTATAGTAATATATTTTTATATTTATTTAATGTCTAATGATGTTTAATGCAATAAAGTATATGCTATGTCATGGTATGCTATTATCATGATTTTTTGACCACCAAATTCGTGTAATCAGTAATATTTACCTAACTAGTACGCTGAATTTAACAAATATTTACATTTAATCATGGCTAAAAGGGCCTTAACTCCGAAGAATAAAAGTTTTTTATACCTTTTTTTATGATCCTTATATCAAATATTTAAATTTTTAAGTTCTTTTAAATAAGTTTACAAAATATCTCAAGGACCATAACTCCGTCACCATTTAGAGTTACAAAATATCTCAAGGACCATAACTCCGTCACCATTTAGAGTTCAAAATATCTCAAGGACCATAACTCCGTCACCATTTAGAGGACATAAACCAAATTAACTTTATATGTATTTCACTTCTATATACTAACATACCAAATATGAATTATGTCAACTGAGTCTTTCAAAAGTTATTTTTCGGAAATGAAACAAAAAGACAATAGCATATGTCAATAAAGGGCCATACATCCGGTCATGTTAAGTCGATAGTAACCTAACTCGAACTTGACCTGTTTTATTATCATATGCATGTACTTATAAGCCAAATATAAACTGAATCGGTTGATTTTCTCAAAAGTAGTAAATCGGAAACGAAAAATCTAGAATATATCAACAAAAGGTCGTAACCCCTTTGATATCAGGTGAAAAGTTGCCAAAAATGAATTCGACCTGTATTTTGAGATAATAAACAATGTATTTATAAACTAAATTTAATTAAATTGTCGAGTCCTTCAAAAGTCATGAATCGGAAACGAAAAATCCTTTGGATGGCAGAACATAAAAAAATAATACCATTATATCTTAATTTTAATTTTAAAAAAATAAGTTATTATTATAATAACCTCTATACAACAAAAGAAGGCTTAACATATACATGACTAACCAAATAATTCGAGTTAAAACTTGAAAAGTTACATATCTATTCTCTCGAATTCCACCTACTATACTTAGCGCCAAGTACTGTAAAAATCATTAATTTTCGCTATCATTAAATTTCGTGGAATCTGTGATTAAATAAATTTCGTGGTTACATATATTCGTGGAACCAAGTTCTAGAAAACATGCGGTCTATGAAATAAACAGTTTTCGTGGGGATTAACATTCGTGGATAAAGTCATCCACGAAATCAATGAAAATTAGTTCCCCACGAAAGTTAATGATTCTACAGTACTAGATAAAATATTTAAAAAAAATGTAGGAGCACGTTCCAGTCTTGTTTTACAAAAGGAATATATTTTAATAAATTATTAAGTTAACACTAATGTTACACATGTAAGTTTATCGTCCTGACTAAGAATAAATGCTTAGGTCTTTTTATCAAGGAAACAAGAACGATGAAATATGTTCCTAAGTATTCCGACATTAACACAAAACATGGATGGTGGAATTCGAGCCAGATAATTCTTTACCGAAACAAAAACTAGTGAATGTCCCTGAGTAAAAGCAGGTGAAGTTGAAATTAATAAGCAATTAGAAGTTGTGCTACCCGTAGGAGGTCACATAAAATGTAAGTGGTGTAGCGTTCCAGTTGACTTTTGGTAGGTCGGTGGTTCTACTCGGATGCTTTTGTGCACTCGCGGAATTCGTCCACATGTAATTAGCTAGATGTCGTTATATATCTAAAATACTACACAATGACGGTAAACTCCAACACAGCAGCATACATATATATACATACATATATGTAGTGATCCAACTCATACAATGTATAATAGGAAAACAATTAAGGAAAGATTTTTAGAAAAACAATAACATATAGCTGAAACACAGAGATGAATAAAGTGATTGACAAATGCAAGAAAATGGCTTAAGGGATAAACTTTGCAAGATACAACTTAATAATGATATACATGCTGTAAATGAAAATCTTAACATCACGTGATACAGATCACATTAATACCAGGAAGAACTGTCTATCAACAAGATCGGTTGATTTTCAAGCGTTCGCCGCACCAACAGCGGTTGAATTTTTGCGACTTGCCTTCGTTCATATAAGATAATGACAGCTGTAACCTCCTAACCAATGACACCTGTGGTCGTAATTCAGTTCAGGGAAGTGAAATATTATCATTAAAGCTACATGCGACCAACTATATATAACACATACTTAAAAATATGATAAATAAACAATGATTTGTGCTTCAGATTTTGCTTGAATAAGAACAGCGGTATGTCGCTGGGGAAATTAGCATGATTGACATAAATGACAGTATCTATCAACTGATTTATTTCTACTAAATCTTTCAATGAATGTACAAATGTAAGAGCATTCCATTGCGGGATATAAGTGCTGAGTCACTTGTTACATGCAGTCCTTTCCAGGAAATGAACCATTGTCAACATGTTAACAAAACATATTGAAAACAGTATCTCCACTAAAAGGACAGTTATAAGTAAAAATAATTGGACTTGCATGTGATGTGAATAACAAAAAAAAAAAAAAAATACAACTCTAGCGGGCAATATTCCAGACCATAATAAACTATACATGTTTTGAATCTGTATTGTTCCAATGATACAAACATATAATTTTAAGAAAATTTACCGTCATTTAAAGAATATAATGTCATTCTCATTACCCACCATTACCACCACCAGTTCGGCTTTTATGAAACACTAAAGCAGCACAAAAATGGATTTAATTCAATATATTGTTAATATTTTGTACAAATGGGTAGATCTACCAAAGTAACCTTGAATATAATTATGTGTGTTTCAAAATAATATGTTTAAATCATATATCATTTCGCACGACATGATTTTCTATGATTAAGTTTGCCACCAAATATGTGTTATATATGCCTGGGCAACACTCATTGTTTTATGAAGAAATAAAAACCCGTTTGACCTCTAAGCAACATTTATGCAAATTATTATACTTTACCGTTCAGATATAAAGTATATAATGTATTTCGAAAGACTAAAATTAGCAAAAGATGATAATTTTCCACTTATTTCTGCACAAAAATGTTTGGCAATATTATCTTACGAACTGGAGCAAATATACAACAAAAGAAAAAGAGCTAGACAGTAGATCCTGCAGTCTTTCGATTTTGACTTTTCTATAGACAACGATAGTCAAACGTTGACATATTAGACCGGAAGTGATATTTATTGACATTTCTGTAAATTGGTCCATCATTTACGGGTAAAATAGGAATATTAAGGTTTCCTTTACGTAGAATTTGAGTAAAAAATTTAATTTTGAAGAAAAAAAAAATCACTCCGATTTGACCGAATGCTGTATCTGTGATATCGGTGTTTTCCGTACAACAGATCGTTTTACGGAAATTACCGACATCGGACGACTGGTACGTGGCTGGTTTTAGAGTTGTAAAAACTGTAATGGTCATCAAAAGCTACATACACACCAAATCGTGTTTTGCTTGTTTGAAAAAAAAACCATGTCGTTTTCTCTTTTCTTTTCGAAACAGCCTTATATTTCAGTTTGACATTCAGCTCAACACTAAATATGACTAAGCCCAAATGATGACTCAGCTTAGCATACCTGCTAGACATTCAAAATGACTTAAGTCTGATTGTCTCGTCAGCACTACATTCAAGCTTATTAGATAAAAAAAAAAGTTCAGCTCCCCCTCGTTACTGGTTTGTGAAGTCTTTGTTTCCGGCAAGTAAAGGTCACATTGCACGAGAAAACGCTATTTTTGTAAACACCCACTCTCATTGAAAAATGGATTAAATATAAAATACGGTATCCTCGGAGCAAGTGTTTTTGTTATCACGTGACACGTTCCACAATGTGGCGTCTTCACCAGTTCCTGGTAGCAAATTCGTAACCTAAGACGATCGCGGAAGCTTCATCTTTTTTTCAAAACATTCAGAATTTCCTGATTCTTTTTATATTGGTAAACATGTATTTATATTGATATATTGATTTTATCTGATCTACTTAAATATGTAATAAAAACAGGGGGTCACCAGCCTTAGAAAAAAAACATTGTTTTTATTAGTTTAGTTACCCTAGCAGCATTTTGTGATGAAATTTCACTTAGTACGAAAACTAAGTCTATTTTTCTTCTTCAAATGAATAACAATTATTAGTAAATGTTATGTTATTATATTGGTGAAACATCAAATTTAACAACAAAATGAATTTAGGGTTTAAGAAATAACCATGTATTTTTAAAAACCATTACATATGGCTAAAACATATCTTTATTTTAAAAAAAAATACAAACCGATATTTTTTTTCCCAGATTTTTCTCCTTTTTTTCTGTGAATACTATTTGGGTACTAAGACAAAGGCTCTAAACAATAGGTCACTAGGCTTATTGTTTAACCCCCTTTTCAGTCTTGACTTTTCCATCATCT
Organism: Solen grandis; assembly: GCA_021229015.1. Classification (NCBI taxonomy): domain Eukaryota; kingdom Metazoa; phylum Mollusca; class Bivalvia; order Adapedonta; family Solenidae; genus Solen; species Solen grandis. Next base: position 19,144,503 of record CM037777.1, on the reverse strand, counting down.
AGCGTTTTATTTAAACGAAAACTGTTATATTACCGGTGATAGTGTAAATTTTACTTGTGTATGATAACAGATACTGTCACAAGCCTGTGAAATGAGCGCAAGAGCGAGAAGTGAAAGTGATCAGTCATGTGACATGTAGAATTTTTAATATAAGGTTTATAATTCTAACTAAAGAGTCAAGGCATGTCACATGTCACGTAACACCATTGCCTGTGATAGATAAACCGCCCATTTTTTACAATCACTGAATGTTGGAAACGGTGACCATGCGTCTGTAGATGGGCATTGATATACGTAAAACACACAGATAGATAAGAAACAAATTCTGTTCAATCCTTCACACGATGTTAACCTTTGGCACCTAAACCCGATATTGAATGGTCCTCACGGTAGTTGTTTAGAAATGCTCCTAACAAAGGTTTTGTCACAAGATTGTATTTAGTTTGATTTAGTTAATTATTGGCAGTTTTTATTATTTCTTTAATGAAAATAAAACTACTGCTATTTCTACATCTAATGCGTTTCCGTCTGAGCTGCTTTAAGTTAGTTTCTTTGGTAGTTTCCTGATTTCCTGATTGAGACTCACGTTACATTTTATGTATTTCTAATAATGATTATCAAATGGACTGCACAAGGATTTGACTTCCCTCTACAAATTAAAACACATCAACATGTATTTCGAACTCTTTTCATAAACATTTTAATTTCTATTTCATCTTTTAGGTAACCTAGATGCTACTTTTAAACAATTAGCACGTATTTTTTATGTCATGTAACCATAAAAGGTTGTATTTTTCGTGGTATAGCACCCTTGTTTGGCGCTATGCATATAAGTGTAGTTTCAGGACTGGTTGGCCCGGTTTCAGGATAATGTGACTGTGTGTGGTATTTTGTCACATGTCTACGGCGTGTTACTGAAGTGTGGCAACACTATATCTGTCTCAAGTAGAAATAGTCTCCAAATGATTGAAATACTGTTGGTGGGGCTTAAAACCTAACAAACAAGCGAACATGTCATAAACAGGTTGGTGAAAATGAAGCATCGACGTCACTGAGAGACATGTGTCGCGGGGACAATAACATGGCGTGTCTTACTCTAGTGAATTAAATCGTGCATATACGATTCTCCGATAATCCTTGTAACATATACATGATGAGCACTTCGCTTATAGATTTGAAATATTTCAATTTATATAATATAAATGCTAAAGAGGGCAAGGGTTGATAAATGCTATGCAAATCGTTCAGGTAAACTGTTTTTTGTTTTTTTTGTTGTTGTTGTTGTTTTTTCCTTCACTGAAAAAGTTTTAATATTTTGGTTTGACATGTTATTTCGTTAGATACAGGCTTTATTTCTTTTTATTTGAAAACATGTCGAATAATGGAAGGTCAAACGCGAAATATCTGAGAGGCAATGCATGCAGTCTGCAAGGAGAGTTCCATCCCCAATATGCAGAGACTGTTAAGGAGAATGCATGACAAGAAAATACGACACATATCGAGGCTTCACAACCTGATATAGGAGACAAGAGGGTTCGGATAAACCAAGTTCGAATGAATGCATTCTAAGTATCCGGTTCATCTGGATACATTTATATTACTCAAATACATCAGAGCTGCCACACGTTTGGTGGTAGATTTTTGCGATTCTTCACTGCTAATGACAACTTGAATCATGTAAATCGCCCATGTCTGTATTTTCTCTTCGGATTTAATTATCTTCCAGTGAGATACCTTAAGGTCAATGACAGATCAAAATGCTTTCCAATACTTTATGGAAATGATGTCAGAATAAAATGCTACATGGAGACATATAATTATCGTGTACTTCGTTGCATGTTCCTGGCAAACGCTCAAGGTAAACTCATATAAACTATGGCCGGCCAGAGGCTATAATTTAAGTACGAAGGGACTCGTATAATTAGCCGTTTGTGTTCCGGGCAATATGAAGTCTCATACTACCATAGACGCATTTAGCTGTGCAACGCGACAGTTCGCACCTTTTTCTCCTATCATACAAATATCCCGATAATTAAAACGTTTGTCATTCTTTGTGATTCTTTTCATCTTATACAATATTAAAAGGCCTTCCGGCGATATTTCTTTCCATCAAAGCCAACTCACATGGAAAAATGTTATATCCAATCATACCAACTAAGCTGTAACGTACCTGGAAGATGTATTTTACGGTATTAAAGCCAGCCATAGTTATTTATCTTCGAATGGCATGCGAATAGACCACTATTGTTTTAATTAATGCTGGAAATTGTACATAAATTGGATAGTATTATCACATATGAGATCAAATGTTGTTAAGTCATCGCATACGAGTATCTTTAAACTAATTTCTAAGATAATAAACTGATTGTTTGATTAATCTCATCAAAGAACGTGATTAATTATTTACTGTGGTTCACTGTTTAAGTTGCAGCTCTAGAAAAGCAGCGGTCAGGACCATAGTAGCACAGGATCTGCCGATTTCCGTTAATTTTTCTATTCGAGGTACTTTTCGTCATAATGTGAATAAATATTCAAATTTATTCCCGCTTGTAATGGCTCGCCTAATCGAGCGTGTAATAGCGGTCCATTTGTTTGCCTTTGCCCTGACGCTACCGAAAAAGAGAAAGACCCAGGGAAAGTTATATGGCGGTGTGGCAGAGCCGTCTTCAAGTTAATTTTCTTCATTGGAAAATGACGGTAAAGGGGTATTTATATGAATCGGACCGACTTGGAGCGAAAAAAAGCATTCCACTTAATTGCACTTGTAAACAAGGATTCGGTGCCTCTTTATGGTTAAAAATAATAGAAGCTCTCGAAGACATTTCACGACTCACTTCATTTTCATAATTGCTACTCTCGAGGGTACTAGTCCCGGGATTTCAGCAACCTGTCGTCTGCAACGTGCTTTTGGTTTGGAAATATTTTGCTCGCAAAATTAACGAAAATCTGTAGAATTAACAGTATCACAGCGTTATTTAAGTCAATCAACTGAATTATGTTATCAGAGAATGTATAGATTTATGGCGGCGATCTCGTCTGCCATGGGAAATGAACGAGAGCTTCCAAAATTCAACTACAGTCAGATGTTTATGCCAAACCCTAATGGCGGGCTCATCACAGTATAATACCCTTATAATGCGAAAGATTTTCAAATGATAATCGGAAACATTTTAAGTGGCTATTTTAAGTATTCTTTTGTTTGTTTCATGGTAATGTGGAATGAAAAGGGGGTTTGTTTTACATTTGTTTGCAATAAATCTTCCGTCCGTCCAAGTAATCTCTATTAAATAGTGGAGCTCATCTTTTATACATGTCTACTGGCAGACGACTTAAGTGAACTGGAAAAAATATGCGTCACAAGCATTCACTGTATTAAAACCTGTGCATCAAATCAGACAAACAAATGTATCGGAAAGTTATGGTGGTTTTAGTTGTTATTAAGAAATTATTTTGATATTAATAACTTAATTGTTGTTAAGACTGTGTCTTGAATTGTTCTAACCCTTCTTCAAACATTCTTAATATGATATTTTACTTTTAGATTACATTGTTTCGTTGAATTATTCAGAAGTTTTTTAATTAAATTGTTAAATTTTAAATTAATACTTTTTGAAGTAAAAAACAAACAAAAAAACAAACAAACAAACAAACAAACAAAAAAACAGGGAGGTCCCAGATAACGTCATTTCACAGATATGTTAACATTTATGATATTCTAATCATGATTATCAATTGCTATGTTTATATTTTTATTTCTCTTTGTTTTAAACTTTCAAATTATGTGGTGGAAACATAATCATCACTTCATTTGAAAATCTTCAAAAACTGTAACCTACGTCTCTCCTTAAGCTTCAAAACGTCCCGTAGCTTAAGGACAGCTGTCCTTAACCATCTCACGATGCAAGTCACGTGCCGAATCTTAGACTTAATTACAATTTAACGCATACTGCCTTGTAAATAACCAAACGGAGCCCCTAAAGTGACATCAAAGTATTATTCTAAAGTATTATACCGCGATACCGCTAATTACGACTTGTTCGGAAAAATAAGTTTTTTCGCATATACTAATATCTTCAGAATAATGAAATGTCGTAAATACGAAATATAACCTGGTAAGTAATTCGTATATAGGAAATTATGTTTCAATATAACAGAATACAATATAGTTTTGGCGAACTAATTTTATTGGTAGATGGCTTCCAGCTACTAGCAAGATGGCTTCCAGCTACTGGCAATCGTTTTGTACCAAAGGCCAAATGAGTATTTGTGAGCTGCTTCTGCTACCTTCTTGGAGGGTGTGCAGGCAGTGTTCTCTTCCCACAACGCCAAAGAAAAGCAACATTCTTCAAATACATTGTGCAGTGAAACTCAGTGTCTGCTATCCTTGCCACTTGCACTGCTGCATGGGTTTCTTTTGAATTCATTGGATTTCACACACACCTCCTCCCTTGGGACAGTCAACTCAACGATAGTTACCTCCTTCTTCTAGGCTGATTGGACAACCACACAATGTGTCATGGTGTTAAGATGTTCTTCTTCTTTTTTTTTCTTTTTTTTTTTTCTTTTTTTTTTCTTTTTTTTTTTGCAATATGACCCGCCCCATATCATTCTCAGTCACCGAGGATCCGGTTCACCAAACTAGTCGCAAGAATAATGTGCTACATATTAATGTCTACTATTTCTTATTTGCACCATAAAACATAAAGAAATATAGCCCATTACATTGCATGACTTTAACTGACCATACTATTTTACACCTGAACGTGTTGGTGATATTTCGTACGAAGGTTAGTGTAACGGGTCGCGTCACCTTGACAGATAGGTGTGGTGTTAAGGTAAAGTCCCTGTAATGGTTCCGCTACGTCATGGACCACTTAACCTCTACCAAGATAACCATGGTACCCTAATAAAACATTAGTAAACCTTGGTTATCTCCGTGAAAGGCCATGGGGTCCGAAATGTAGCGGAACAATTACAGGGACTTTGCCTTAACTACATTGGTATTGCAGAGGAACCATCATTTTCCCAGAATATTGATTTCTCTCTCACACACACCTCACACACACATCAAACTGCTACCTGCTATTTTATACGTTTAGTATGGGTGTCTGGACCGTTATTCAATATAGTTTTAAACACACCTCTATAAATGGTCATGACATTATATGTATCCGGCTTATACCGAGGTTTCCTTACATACAGACTTGACAATTTGGTCAATTGTTCATTTCTTATCATCATATAACGTACAGGAGACAGACCAAAGTTGGGCAGATTGGCCGGAGTTTAAAGAGTATCACGTGACAACCCCAGCGGGAACTGGTGTTGTATGTAGTTTACCGTCGCTGCGAGAGTATTTCAGTCATTAAGTGACGTCAAACTAATCACAGGTGGGGGAAGATCCCAGGGCACAGAGACATCTACTTCTTGCAATACGAGTGACTATACCAGCAACCCGGAGCAATAAGGTCTTAAATGATGGGCAGTCAGCAACTCTAAGGTAGTGGTACCCTAATGCATGAATTTGAAAAAAAAAAATGGGAGTTTTCTTTTATTTTTAAAAATTTAACCTTAAAAAAATAAAACTGTAAAAATTCATCAAAGAACCCATTTTTTTTCTTATGAATTGATTTATCATATACCTCATGCATATTCAAATGGAACCATATAAAAACCTAAGAGAAAACTTGATAAAATATATATTTATATTTATATCCGTAGAAAATATTCATATTACAATTTAATATTATTTCCCTGTTCATAAAATAGAAATATTACAATTCCTGGTAAAGTACATAATTTTGATATAAATTTGTCGGAACAAACTGTTCAAAAATTATTCATATACTAACACAAAAATATCAATCATAAAAATGCACAATTTTATATAGGTTAACCATAAAAATATCAAGTAATACAGTATGTATTACATGACCCCCTATTTTTTAAGCTCAGTAAAAACACCGAATATAAAGTATTGACTGTTTGCTTTTTTTCAGTTACAATGTGATCAAAAACTTGAAATAATATTTTTTAATAAAGCATTTCATTAAGTTATTTGTTACTTTTTTTTAAGTATTAAAATTGTAAGCATTCATTAAAAACTAATTGAAGTTTTATACAAAAACAATTTGACCAAGCACGTCAATCTTATACTACGAAACAATTACTGTTACAACTTTCCGCTTTACAAGAATTTCCAATACACGAACTTGTGTTAATGTATTTATGGTTCTTTAAGATATCCTTTGCTTTTTAAAATTCACTTTTTTTTTATGGAGAACTTTTCGATTATACCCTAAATTATCACATTTATGCTCTTTGACAGATCTAGGGAAATTCCAAAAATGACGAAACTGGAAGTAAATCGGGAAAATGTTTTTCTTCTCTTTTTTAAATAATTACTTTTACATTTTAATAGATAAATACCAATCAAAATTGTTCCATTTGATTAACAATGATATAAGCAACCATGACCGAAACTTCTTAATTAAAAAGAATCACATTCCGAATTATGGCGTGTTATGACGAAGAATATCGGAAGTTGTGCGACCTCTGCCGACATTTGCCGAGCCCACTAGCTTTCCTCTGCCTTAAATCGCTCGGCTACAGTGTCCCCTAATGACTCTCTAGTCCAGATACACTCCTAGAGTGCATCGATCTTTCGTTCATCCTCATTTGCTTGTTTTACCCCTTGCTTAATCACTGACCACCGATAAGGATACTAGATTTTATTCTTAACTTTTAATCTTTCCGCAAAATTGTACTACACTTCGCTGAATATTTATACTGTAGAGTAAAATGAAACAATTCTCCCAAAAGATTCAAAATGTAATAATAAATTCAAGTTCTAAGGGTCAATGCGGAACATTTTTACATCAATATAACACGACGGCATTTAAATTTAAGGAATGCATTTATCTAATGAAAATTTTCATATAACAACAAAAAAATAAACGAAACGGGCTGCCACATACAGTTGTCATAAATTTCCTTGTGACACTATCCCCTATCTTGAAAAATCAATGCACCCGCTTTGAATAAATTTATTTTACGCCCATGCCAGATTTGTTATCTGTCGTTTTCACAACTAGAATACTGCTGATATGTTTTGTTTCCAAACGTTCCTTACATAATTAGATTTTTATGGTTGTCGATATCGCCATGTCCATCTCCCAGAATTCCATGATTCCATAACGTCTGAATGGTGATCTCACTTGGCTTTTGTGGTTACCAGGACTTCACAAAATCCATGAACGTTGTGCCGAGATATATCGACAATGAAAAGCTCTGACAGAGTTCATGCACGGAATTGAATGGTATCAAGAGAGAATGTCTCCTATACCTAAAACACTAATTTGATGAAATGTTACTTTTGATTCAGATTTCTTTATATCGGACAGACAGTAAGGTTTTGAGAACAGCTGTGATTTGAAGATTGACGAAAGTGTCTGTGACAAAGCATGAAATGAGAAAACTTCTGTGAAAGTCTAATAAAGAGGTATCTTATACACTTTTTTTAAAGTATATATTATATTTACTAAAACCACTAATAATTAATTGTATTTGTGCTGGTGTGACAAATATATTTTCATCAGAACAAAATCTTAGTTTGACTCTTGCATCAATAGGTGTGAGAGGGGTCTGTATAATTCAAAGACTTTTAAAGATATTGAGTTGTGCAGTTTATTTAAAACTGACCCTTGGAAATATTTTAAAAGTTGGTAGATTTTTGTAGTTTTATTGCAGTCTATCGTCACGGCGAAAATACTTAAATCATGTTACTAATTACAGGTGGAGGAAGCCGCCCCACCCCCACCCAAGTGCACAGAGGCACCCGGATGATAGAACCTGCGCGGAAGGAAGTCAGTAGGCCACTGTGTGCTAGTCACGTTATGATAATTTTGCTCAGACGGAACAATAAACACAGTCAATCCTGTAGGGGCATATTGATATTGCCTTCATAAATCAGGCACTGCCGGAAAAAGTACCCCTATTCCTACATAGCAGTACTTTTCGACAACGTGTATTTGTTCGTGCCAAAATGGAAATGCTTTAATAGATTTTTTTTGACACATCCGCCAATTGACAGTGGTGATATAGTTTAAGTATAGGATGACAACAAATAAGTAAAACTCGACTTGATAACGTAACATTGGTGATTTAGCTTGAGTCACGACAGCAAGGGTCATATACACAAAGCATACTTAAAAATGACGTTAACTGCAGTTTCTATATTCACGCTCGTGTGTTTCTCATGGACATGCGTAACCTACGGCCTATGTATATTGAAAAATAGGTTTATTAAATTGAAATTGAAGCTTATATTGTACAGCCTTGTAGATAATATAAATTAAATGCCGACTGGTATTAAAAAGATATATAATATTTAATGTAAGAACGTTATTTATACAGTAGGAATATATAGGGGAAATCGTAAATCCCGGTTCCTGTATCAAAATCCCGGACCAGGGCGGCCCCAATCTACGACACTATTATATACATGTAGTGATTAAATAATTTGAATTCAACTTTAACATATCGCTATTTCGTTCAATTAGATTAGTTATATTTATTTTTTATAATAATACATATTTTTGTGTAGAATTCTATTAAAAGATTTATGTTTTAGGCAAAATTCTAAACTTCTTTTGAGGTATCATTAAAAGTCTCAAATAAAAACGAAATTGATGGCCAGTCATCCTTATGATATGAATTCATCAGTTAACAAAATACAAGGTATAAAGAAATTCCCCTTTTGCAAACCGAATTGGTTCATATATTTCCTTTCTAAAAGCAAGTTAAGTATCTATTTACTTTTGATATTCTTAGATTTTTGTTTACAGGTATGTGTAATGAATGTAGATTTTATGATGATTAAGATATTTTGGGGAAAAACTTTTCAAGATTTTTGTTCTTAGGCAAATATTCTTAAATTCTCCAAGGAATGAAGATGGCTACGAAATTGAAAAAAATAATAAAAACAAAATCAGGACGGATTTTAATCATTATTATTTTCATCATCATCACATCATCATCATCATCATCATCATCATCGTATTCAAATAAAGCGAGATGGTATAATGTCCTGCATTATTGAGATGCCATACGTGGCATGTATTTGCGCTCATTTGTCTATTACAAGAAATATTATATATAGAAAAACTTATTGATAACACTTATGCTCTCATAATTTATTTTCATTCCTACAAAATAAGCTTCTTCAGCCTTTCAAACATAGTACCTTGCAAAACAATTAAGGTGAGAAATTTTAAATACATGTGCATGTACACTATAAGAATGACAAACTCCACGCAGTAGTTACCTCAGTTTGCAAGGGAGATCACCTCATCTCAAAATGATATTTCTAAATTATATAAAATACTGACAAAAATACAACGTTATCGAATGTTTTAAATATATTTTAAGAATCAAAATTAATTTCTTTTGCAAATGAGTTTGGGGAAATAGTTTAATTAATATATGGATAATAGTAGTGAATACCGTTTTCTTCAATACGCCAGTGGTCCTTGGTGACAAAGTATCCGACTATCAGGAAACAGGTAAAAAGGTGTTTTTTTTCTTGTAATAACATTTGATAATGTACATTGTATGATATATTATTTTGTTCTTTTTAAACGATATCTACTCGAGTAAGTGTTAAATATCAGGTACCCTGTCGTTGAACGAGTTTATCAGTTACTCGAGTACTCGTTGATGTCCCTAAATTATATACAATAAATATTGAAAATAAACTATCAAAAGATAAGGTAGTTATATTATTATATGCTATATTTTAATATTTCTATGTTCTGTTCCTCAGTCACATTAAAAGATAGCATCCAGGACATTTTGGCGCCAAGACGATGCAATATGTTTGGGTATGAAACTTTCGGGCGACAACTTACCAATAAAGAATATCGATATACAGTTTGAGAAAATGTAAAAAGACAATACAGTTTATTAAATTTCAATAATTGTCAATTAAGACTCTGCGTCTCTCGGTCATCAACTCGCCATGTGAACATTAACAATGGCATATATCTTCATTTTCAACAGCTTAATTATTGCATATGTGATAAATTCTGATTGAAATGTTATCTTTGATGGCAGCGACAATGAAACTTGACGTATAGCCCACACTTAAGTAACTATGAAGATACCGTTGGTTGATACGCACTATTAATGGACTCGTAAAGACGAGGTTGGTACTTCAGACCCCTGTGAGCTCGGATCTCAAATTAGAGCTAATGCTAAAGAAAAAGAGATTGCTAAATGCAGCCAGCTGCATTTACATTCAGGAGCAAATCTTACAAATTAATAATAATGACAGAACGTTTGGATTAGGTATAACTCGCAATATAAATCATTGAAAATTGTGAATTATGCGATACGATAAGAAGTGAATTTAGTACTGCCCATATTAGGGATGAAATAGTGTGTCTTTGAATTCAGCAATATTAAAGAACGTTTCGATAAACATAATAATTCTGAAATGCACTTAAATTTAAATTTAAAACAAGAACTGCAATTTAAACAATTTTCTTGTAACATTCCAGAGAGATCATTCCATGATAAAAGTTTATTGAGACTTCCTTGGGGTCTAGGTGCGATTTACTCTGTTTTTGTTGTTGTTGTTGTTGTTTTTGTTTTTGTTTCTTTTCTTTCTTTTTATTTCTTGTTGTTTTATTCGTGTATGTGTTATGTGATTTTGTGTTTGAGAGAGAGAGAGAGAGAGGAGAAAGAGAGAGGGAGAGAGAGGGGGTTTCTACATTTTGTCTTATTTTGATGAATTGTTTCAAACTTCAAGTAAAACTTGAAATATCCAAATTGACTCCAAGATCAATGATATCGCATATTTTGAGACTCCGTAACTACAAGGCAGATATATTTCGGCTTGTTTAAACGCCGAAGACAAGTGACATGATACCACCTCCCGACACACGAGTCACCCAGTCCTGGAACAAGCCTTACATACAAAGGCTACATGAGGGGGCAATCCTCGGACCATTTACCTCTCTGGTCTGTTGCAAGCATGGAAACGAGCCTACGACTGTCCAACGAAGAGACAGGCGTTCTGATCACATGGCCACTTGGACCGGTACAATTTTGCATTATGTAATAATCACTGAGTCGAACAAAAGCATTAAGCCAAAGAAACTAAAAAAAAAAAGCAAAACAGGAAAACCTCGGTAATCCATAAACTGTCTCAATGAATCCTATCCCTCGTTTTTTAATTGTTCAGAAGATGAAACATGCGATTTCTATCTCTAAGGCTGGAGGGACGGTGGTTGAAGAAGAGTATTTAAATTCTTTATTAACATCAGACTCTGATTGATTGGCAGAGTCCATGTCAGATGTTGTTGAGTGATAAACCGTGATGATAAACAGGCATTCCTAATAAAGGGAGGGAGGAACTGGTCCGCCGCATTATGAGAACAAAGTACATGTTTATATTTGTATTGTTTCCTTAAGCAGCGAGGCAAACTGGCGCCGAGTCCACCGACCTTACTTAGCGCTAAGTAATATTAAAATACTTTCGGGTGTATCTAATCAATATTGATTCTTTAATAAAATACCTAAATGATTCATTTTCCAGAAAATAGTATTAGCTTTTAAAGAAACATTTTTTGTTTAATTAATCAAATAACTAAATGGATAAGAATCATATCGATTTTATTACTTAACGCTTATTAGTGTTGGGAGAATCGGAGCCAAGACCCTCGTATCTCAATATGATAGGTCTTAAGTTTATTTTATACTCACGTCTATTAAGTGCATATTTTTCACAAAGTTCTGTTATACCATTTCTGTAAATATTTTATCGAGTCTCATATTACCATATTTCTTTAAAGATAAATGGAGCCCTTAATAAACGATACTGAGTTTTCATTAATTCACTTTTTACGTTAAAATTGACCACTTCAAAAGTTCTAAAGTCTTGAGTCTCAGTCTAAATAAAAGACTCAAGGGATGACTGAATAAGGGCCCTAAGTCCAAAGAAAGTGCAAGTTATATTACATCTAAAAATACTTCAATGTTTATAATTATATGTATAATATTCATATATACTTAAATGTACTATTTATCCAAAAATCTTTGTGTGTGTGTGTGTGTGTGTGTGTGTGTGTGTGTGTGTTTTGTTTTGTTTTGTTTTTTGTAAATTCATTTATTATTAAAAATAATTTAACATTTTAAACATTTAGAAAAAAAATTGTTAGCCAATTGGTAAAAGTTCCTGCCTGACTAAAGCGAGGTCATAGATCGCGAAAAACGAAGTTACGTGAAACTGTTACTTGTACGCACCATAAAGTCATCTAGAGTTGTCAGATTCATAGATTGCATATCATCGATAATGATCGCTGATATATAAATGTTGGTCTATTTTTTTCCATATTTTCATGCAAATGTATATGTTTAATACATGTCAAATGAGAGAAAACTCCTGTCTTGTTCTTTCACTACCTTTCCTGTCAAAGATATTGATATGTTAAAAATATATGGAAAATCGATCGACAATGAAACAATATTGTCGATAAATCGATGTGGATTCTATTGATGATAATCATAGAGTCAACCCTAATTTGGGACTGAATGTTTTTGTACATCATGCATACGAACATCGCTGTAATGTCAATGGAACTTTACAGGATGCTCTCCCTCACTTATTTTTTTCATTCACTATTTCTAACAAATATATATGGTTTTACTGTACACTCGCCCCCCTTTTTTAACCACAAATGCACACATATTTTTAAATAATAAATATCGTAATTATTCTAAAAAGGTTTTATTTTTAAAAATATCATTTATTTTGAATGAGCTATCGAGCATTTCATACGTCGAAAATAATGCATATCCGATAGGTAACAGCCTATTACAGAACGAAATTTTGTAAAAATCGACTGATTTTTTCCTATAATGATGAGTCGATCGTTCATATCCGATCGTATAATATCGATCACAACACTTCACGTTTGTGTGAAAAGATGCATTGCACTGATTGCGTGTGTGTCCGTCGTGAATACTTTGTATCTTATAAATATTGGTTGAATATTAAACCGATTTTTCTCCTACTTTTTTTACATTTTTCAGTATTGAAATGTACTCAGATTCTAAAATGCACTCTAAGCTAAATCTTTATGGCTATGGTGAAGAAAGTCCCTGAAAAGATAACAGCATTTGGTGTGTGTGTGTGTGTGTGTGTGTGTGTGTGTGTGTGTGTGTAGGACTAAGTGGTAATAATAATAACATGCATATTGTGTGGACGTTACCTGCACTGTATAAATACCTGTCACCGATAAATGATAGCATCACTGTTTCTTCTTATTTAATTAATATATCTTAAAGAAGAAAATCAGCCTATTATTCATCCCTTAATATGTACTATGCATATCCTCTGATTATATGTTGTGCATTTTATGACTTCTCATTTTGTGCATCATTCTAGATTATAACTGTCTGATTAAGAATGATGATGCGAAATGATGTGTTTAATTTAGAATCGACATTAGATTACCTCTATATAAATAGCTGATTAAAGTTCATAAATAGATCCAGTAACATGTGTTATAAATCGATGTATAAATATCTTGTTTTTTATGTCCATTCCATATTAAGTAAATTTCAACATTTATTTTCTTTTAATTATACAAATTTTAAGCAAAACGATCGTCCAGGTAAATTAGCACGATACTAGCTCGTAACAACTTCTACTACTGCTACTTCTGACACCCCTACTATCATTTGCAATTCTGCTACCACCAACACACTGCTACTACTCCTATGCACACAACTAAATAAAATACTGCCTTCTATGAGTAGTATGGTATAATTCGAGTTAATGTATAAACACTTGGTTCAGAGCTGTTAAAAAATACATGTATTATTCAGTTAATGAAAAATCGGATTTCCGAATGTCAGATAACGGGAAAAGGTCTTTAGTAGCTCTCGGCTTAGAATGTGGTCGACTCGTTAACAACAACAATGTTTCCCTGACACGAGACTTAATGCAAGACCGCCGTCGCCAAAGCAGGATGTGTCGTCGTTAAAGCCTCTGTTTGAAATGGAGCAGAACACTTCCTATTTAATCCGAACCATGTCTCATACATTTTTTAAAGGTTGCACGACGTTTTACTTATTGATTGGATAAAGGTAGCACAGTTAGAGACACTGTCCTAGATGTATCATGGCATTTTTACTGTCTGTCTATATGTCTGTCTGTTTGTTCAGCCACACGCCCTCTTGTCCGCCCGTCCATCCATCCACCTTACTCTCTGTAAACATATTTATGCTAAAATGTGAAAGCCTAAAATAGTTAATAGAATAATCCTGCGATGTGACGACGTAATCAAGTGGCATGATACCACACCTACACCTTATCCTTACACAGCTCCAACCAGTCCTGGAACTACCCTTATATACTGAGCGTCAAGCAAATAAGAAATATGCAATTTTAACGACTTTGATGTGTGGCGGTTGGGGATCGAGCCCAAGACATGCCGATTATGGGACGGATGTCCTGACCACTAGTAACAGTACTGACAACTCACTGGGAGTCATTTATTCATTTGATATATAAGAACTCAATCATATAAGTATGTTTTCAAAATTTCAAGCTTTTAAATATAAAATATACAATAATTAAAAGACATCCTTCGTTTGTTCGTGTTTCTGATATGTTGACCATGGACATTTACTTAACTGTAATGAAATTGTATCACTGGGCACGGAAAAAAACATGTATATATATCGTGGATAATCTTTAAAATAATCACATGTTCGTTAACGTCGTTTTTGGAAATACATTATAAATAATGCAGGAGTAAAACTATTTTTTGGAAAGGAGATGCATTTGTGTCAGGTGTGAATATCCTCTCCTACCTTGCACATATCTCTGAAATATATTTGGCCCAGTTTCAGTTGTAAATTGTTTTAATTTTGCTTCATATATTTTCAGGTGTCTATGTCAATGCACATTCCGCATAGAACTGAACGAAGCCATAAACCAACATGCTGGAAGTGTCGAGATATACATAAAAGCCATTCATTATAAAATATGAGTGTTTGGTTTCTTTAGTATAGCATCCCATTTACACACATGTATTTCGATCCGGGGACTTTCGTCTAAAAGTGTCATTTAGTGCATCACGCCGTACACATGTGGTGTAATGTTACAGCATTATCACATTATTACTGCATTAGGTCAACTACACATTTGGTTGACGCAGGAGATCTCACACAGATGTGCAGAAAATCCACTGCGCTGAAGTGTCGATTTAAAATGTCGCGGTCGGGGATCGAACTCATCGAATGGTCACCGGATCCGATATGACAAGAAGAAAGCTCAGTTACGTATACAAATTATGTCTGAATCTACGTATTCACTGGTACAACTGTATATATAAAATTCGTGTAGTTACACGAGTGAATCAGAGTTGTTTGAATCATCTTCGAATTCCAATTAACCCCGATTAGTTCTTATATTCTTAAATCATGTAAAGCGCATTCAACCATTCTGTTTTATGAAGCATCACTTAGATAAAA
>CM037777.1:19078857-19128857 GCA_021229015.1 Solen grandis | reverse complement strand
TAGTAAAAAAGAAAAAAAACATTATAAAATAGAATAGTTTGGAAAATTTTGTAAATGTTATATGTATAAGTCAAAGCCACGTTCTAGTGATTTGAAATAATTTGGTTGGAAATTAAAAATTAATTGCTATTTAAATCAGAAAAAAATGTATATTAAAAATATAACACATTATAAAGTAAATTTAAAATAAAAGTAAACTTTGATTTTTTTTTTAACAATAATCGATTAAATAAATAATAAATTACCTTATACTATGAATGGTCCCGTCGAATAAACCATGATTTAAGGGGCCGTAGAATAAACCGTGATTCAAGGGCCGTAATTATTTAGGTTTCAGTACTGCGTGGTTACAGTGTCGTAATTCCATAAATATCAATCATATAAAAGCAACAATACCATATTTAAGTGATTGACCGAAGATTTGGGAAATAATTCCTACAAATAAAGTGAATGGAAAGAAGATTTGGGTAGATTTTTGTAAGATTAGACAGTACCCGTATCCGCATAACAGCACAGTATCTGACATTCGGCAAAATTATATGGAATTTTATCTTATTTCTCAGTTAATTTCAATTTTTTTATACTTACTTCTTACGAAAAACAACATTCAATACATTTAGAATAACTGGAAGGAAGATTTGGGTAAGATTTGGGTAAGGTTTGGGTAGATTTGGGTAGATTTGGGTAAGATTTGGGTAGATTTGGGTATTTCGTGCCGCCCATCAACAGTTAGGTGTCTAAATATTCAGTTCATACGACATTGCATTGATGCAGGTAGTATTTTTTAATGATTTACATGCATTTTTTTCTCTTGTTTTATAATGCAACTTTTTTTTCTCAGGTTTGATGAAATTCAGAATTTTGGAGGGTGGGGTACTTAGTCATAATCATGTTTACATTTTTCTTCTGTCCAAACTAAGTAAGAACTGATGTCCATGAAGTCCTGTGTATGATTATTTTTCATTTACATTTTACCAGATTAGATTTTCAGCAAAAGAAAAAAATATTAAATAAAACGGGCGAATAAAACTGCAACACCTCTCAATTTTTTTAATCCAATTTTACTAGAACAACATATAGACAAACAACTCCCTCAATCGACAAAATAAACCAGCTTTGTTCCATCGCCAATATTTTCATTACACTTAAACGTACATCTATAAGACCTTTGTCAATCGAGAAAGTTGGATAAATTACAAACATTTTGGTATACAGATACGAACCATTACCCGGACTGTACCGTTTATTTTGTACAATGTTTCAAACTTGGAGAATTCCTTTTTTTTTTAAACTCTAGTTAATCGCAAGCCTGACAATCTCATAGAATACTTTTTTCAACAGAGAGTGGAAAATACGCTTTCAATGTTTTCATTGGATGATCTCAAGAACACACTAGACATCAGCTAATGAAAACATTTGTTTTAAGGTGTACATTAATGTTAAATGGTTGACCCAGATCCAGTTAAAAACATAAGCTGAGTTTCAAACTGTATATCAAAGTGTTTTGTACCCATAAAGGTCAGAATCAATTACAATATAGTCTAAACCTACCATTCAGATTGAAAGTGTCTCAGTGGATTGCCTATTTGCCCACTTTTAAGCAACGTTAAAAACATAGGTCCTTTGATAAAGTCTGGGATGTGATCATTTCAAGTGGGAAAAAAAGAAGAATTCTCCAAGTTTGAAACATTGCTAAAGATACAGTGAAACAGTATTTGATAATGGTTTGTATACCAAAATGTTTGAAATTCATCAGACTTTCTTAAGACACATGACTTATAGAGATACATTAAAGTGTAATGAAAATATTGGCGATAGATCCAAGCTTCTGTACTTTGCTGATTGGGGAGTTGTTTAACTTGTCTCTATAGTAAATTAGTATAGTATGTGAATATTGGTCAAATTGGATTTTACAGTCATGCGGCATATATGACTGTCATTCATGTGAACATAGTTACCGTAGTACCTCTATCGTAAACAAGGTTGGAGTGGGTTCAGAATTGGCGAAAAAGGAAATACATAAAAAAATTCATGTTGGGTGGAGTATGTGAAAATATGACCTGACCTATGATGAACTACAAGCAATTTAGCTAAGGTAAACTAGAGTTGCACTACTACTAACTACTGACAACATTGAACTATGTGTGAACTACATCCAAAGTACTCTGTCCCCAGAGAGTCGGCCTTGGGAGCGGGAGGTTGTGGGTTCGATTCCCTGCTGCAACATAAAAAATGGTTCTGGTATAACTCCTTTGCTTGGCACTCAGCATATAAGGGTACTTCCAGGACTGGTTGGCCTGGTGTCAGGATAATGTGACTGGTTGTGGTATTATGCCATATGTCTATGGCCTGATACTGCAGTGTGACAGCACCATATCTGTCTTAAGCACCATATCTGTCTTAAGTAGACATCGTCTCAAAATGACTGAAATACTGTCAGTGGGACGTTAAACCCAAAGGACAATCAAACATCCAAAGAACACACAACTTCAGTAAATTGGGGTCAAATGCACTGATCTGTGGTAAAACCGTTATGACTGTGCAATACAGTTACTGAAGACATGGATAGGCCCTTGCACTTTTGGATTTTAAGGAGACAACATTGCTTACAGGGCTATAATGATTCACCAATACATTTCGAAAACATATTTGGATATTCACGACACAACTGAAATGCATATTAGAAAATCACGATTCTAAAGGTCATGCAGTAGAAATCAATTTAAAATTACTCATTCCATATTTGTACATGTAAATAACGTATCTACAGTACAAGCATGCCTTAATCGAGATAAAGTTAACCGAGCATGTTGTGTTTCATAAACATTTTCTATCAAACATGTGGAGCTACCAATGTATGAAAATACAAATGTAAAAATACATTATCATGCATCAATATCAAGCCAGTCTTTGATAACATTTTCCCCCTGATATGGATATTTTTTTTAAGATAATTGTTGTCCATGTATAATAAAGATGCACATTGATTGTGAATTTGCATGTAACAAGGCTAAATATGAATTACTCGGGGGGCCTCCGTGGCCGAGAGGGTAAAGTCGCTGACTTTAGCACTCACTCAGCCCCTCACTGTGTGAGTTCGAATCCCGGCAGGGTCATTCGGATTTTCATGTGAGGAAGCCTTCCAGCTGGCTTGCGGTAGGTCGATAGTTCTACCCGGATGCCTCCGTGCATTTGGAGTCTTCCTCCACCTGTAATTAGCTGGACGTTGCTATATGACTGAAATACTGTTGAAGCGACAGCAAACTCAAATAGTCAAGTCTAGTTGAGTCAATTGGATTCATTTTGGTCTCAAAATTTGAAAAATGGTCATATGAAAATATTTTCTTTCTGAAATTAAATATGCATTCCTGGTGGTACACCCATCTCATTCAACATTTAATTCTGCTTTAATGGTAAAATGATTATACAGATGTTGTTATTAGACTGCAGAAATGTTATCTAAGTTCCTCATAGAATGTCACATCAAGTGTTTTACCATACTTGGTCTTGTTCTATGTTTTTGGTACTGTTATAGCTCCCTTGCCTGGGGCTCAGCATATAAGGGTAGTTGCAGGACTGGTTGGCTCAGTGTCTGGATAATGTGACTGGGTGTGGTATCGTGTCACATGTCTATGGCGTGATACTTCAGTGTGGCAGCACTATATCTGTCTCAAGTAGACATCGTTTTCAAATGACTGAAAAACTGTCAACAAACAAACAACTACAGCAAACACTACAGTCAAGCAGGGTCAATAACAGTCACAGTAGGGTCATATTATTGTAGTTCAACATAGAGATATTTCGTACATATGGAAAATTGTTTAACCTACCATGGTAAAGTTATGTGCTTATTGAGGGTTGTTTTTTGGGGTATTTATTGTAAAATGGAATTTTATCACCGTTCACAACACAAATCCCAGTGTTTAATTGGTGTTTTTTTTTAGGAAACAATAAATTTGGCTTTAATAGGATGTCATTCAATTTCATTCAATATTTAAACATTGTGAATTTCTAATATGAAGTTTCAGTCAGATTGTCAGAATTATAAAAAAAAATTAGACTTCTTACAATCTTGGAAACACAAAGATAACATAACAGATATGTATTCAGTGCTTGAAGTAAGTCAGTATAGCTTACAATGTTATAATAGACAAGTGTGTTCTCTGGAACGCGTGTGTCAACAGCTGAAGCATGATGGAAAAGTGTGATGGACAGACAGACAGATGGACAAACAGACAGACAGACAACAGAAAAGTGTTCCCTATGTGTCACCTCTGCTTACAGATATGCAAATTATGAATATAAATTTAGACCTGCCGTCATATATGTTACAGTGAGACAAAAGGGAGAGATGTCCCATTCATCACAACACTATCCATTTATCTACCCAGATTCATTTATTCTACCCAGATTCACTCTCCAGTTTTTTAGGATATATATTAAGCTATAGAATGCTTGGAATTGCAGGGAATATTCAGTCTGATGTTGTGCTGATCCTCTGCATGTTCCTTGTTGATAGCAGAGAGCCTTTTGGTATTAACCTGTTGGCTGCATGAGGTCTTGACTTGATGCTATCATTTAGGGTTGGCTGGTTCAGCACACATTCTTAAGGTTAGAATCATTGTTTATTTTTTGGTATGTGTAGCAGGGTTATTTCAGAGACAGTGTTTCTTGAGTGTTTGCCATGCTGGTCTGACAGCAAAGTATTTACTGTACCTTGGGATTTGCGCCATCTCAGGGTGTTTTATATACATGTAGCTCCAGGATTCTGTGTTCAAGTATCGCATGAGATTTATGGTCAGACTTGGTTACCTCTAGTTATAAGCATGATCAGGGATCTAGCCTAAGAAGTTGTTGCATCAACTAGAAAGGGTTCTTGTCCGTCAAGTATTGCATTTGAGTATGACATATCTGGTTGAGATATGTTTGGAATCCATTGTTTGGAACTTACTGTTGTTTAACTTGGTCAGTGTTCCAGATGCTTCAAGCACTGTGTCTGAAGCAAGGGAATTCTGTTGTTGGTATGTGTTTACTACACTTATCATGATGTTTCAAGCACTTTGTCTGAAGCAAGGGAATTCTGTTGTTGGTATGTGTTTACTACACTTATCATGATGTTTCAAGCACTTTGTCTGAAGCAAGGGAATTCTGTTGTTGGTATGTGTTTACTACACTTATCATGATGTTTCAAGCACTGTGTCTGAAGCAAGGATTCTGTTGTTGGTATGTGTTTACTACACTTATCTGAGTTCAAGCACTGTGTTGAAGCAGGGAATTGTTTTGTAGTGTTTACTACACTTATCAGGGAATTTGGTTTTTACTTGTTGAAGTGCCTGATGAACTTTCAAGAATTGTCGCTTGTTTGTTGGGTAGGTTGATACTTTGTTTTAAGCAAATGGGTTGGGCTTTAATATATTTTATCAGTTGTTACAAAAAGCATTGCATGAATCAAACTTTTTTTTTCTTTACATATTCCTCAATTTTTTGGTTCCAGTCGTAGGCTAGGGAAGCCCTAATAATTTAACCCTTTCCCTCATATAGACTCATTTTGACGCACTCAATAGGTACCACATAAAGCCTGATCTGCAGAAAACCACAGTTAAACCTTACCAAATTTAATTATAAAGTCCTCATTTCCAGACCACTGAGGAGCAGCGAACAGCATAAAACCTGATCAGCCTGCGAGTAACTCGCAGGCTGATCTGGTTTTATGCTGTTTGCATAGGTCTTTTCATGATATCCTCTATGAGGGAAAGGGTTAAACAAATTTCTAAACAACAAACTTTGTGTGAGTCTGACATGTTTTCAAACATTTGTTGGAAATGATTTCACACCTTTTGTCTTAGTGTGCATCACCTTTTTGGCACTGGCAAAACTCTCTACATGTTGCAAAAAAAAAAAACACACAAAAAAAATTCACTGATTGCTGCCATGCTCCATGCCACTTCCTTGCCACATTATTGGATTGATGTCATGCCACTACCCACACATGGATTCCCCCGTTTATGCATGCAATCAAGCCAAATCATGTATATACATCTCTGATCAGTGGTAACATGTGTTAAAGCAGTAACTGTAAAAACCACAATACATGGGACATTTGCTTCCATGTTTAATGTTTTTTATTTATTTTAATCATATGACAGCTGTATGTTTGATATTTACAATTTCACTTGTCACTTTCAGAAATCACTGACTTGTTTCTCCAAACAAATTTGTCAGTTTTCATCCGGTCTGTTTTCTTGAAACACAGAACCTACAAGATAAATGACTTTATATTATTTTTCTCCCTAAATAAACAAATGACAATAATAAATAAATAGATATTAATTTTATATGTGTTGAATACATTCTTTATGTACACTACTTAGAATCTCTGAACTTTTTATGTTCCCTACATCTGTGATTAGGTGCATATTGTTTTTGCCCTGTCTGTTTGTTTGTTGGTTTGTAAGCAACCTAAACATTGGCCATTACCTGAAAACTATACAAGGTACTGATTTGAAACTACATAATATAATTTTGGAATCACCCCCTTTTTTTCCCTTCAATTTTTGTTTGGATCATTACTCATAAACTGTACTAGGTATTGACTTGATACTCAAAATATAAATAGATGTTGAGATTGGGAAGTGCAGTAACTAAGATCCATAACTCTACCTGGACCATTTTTTTAAATTATCTCTCCTTATTTAATTTTACTATGAATTTCTGTCAAGAGAATAACTCATTTACTATATACTTGAAAACTATACAAGGTATTGACTTGAAACTTTATGTATAAGTATATGACAACAAGGAATAGTGCAGTGACTGTGAACCATAACACGACCAGGTCTGGGTTTTTTATTATCTCCCTTTATTTTTTTTATAATTCTTTCTTGGGAGTAAAACTCATAAACAAAAGATGGTAAGAACATAATATGTTAGCAAGTAGAAGCATTTCAGTAACCAAAAACCATAACTCTGCCTTTTGTGATTTTCCTATTAGGTCCTTTTATTTTATATCAATTTTTGTCAAGAACATAACCCCTGAACTATTTTAGGTATTGATTCGAAACTTAAAATTTAAATACATAGAGAGTAGCAGAAGTGTAAGAAGGGTTCTATTTTTTAGCTCACCTGAGCATAGCTCAGGGTGAGCTTTTGGGATACTTGATTGTCCGTCGGCCGTCGTCCGTCAACAATTTGATGTTTACACACTAGAGGCCACAATTTTGATCCAATCTTCCTCAAACTTGGTCAGAATGTTTGTCTTGATGATATCTTGAACCCTTTCGAAAATGGGTCAGGCTGGATCAAAAAGTAGGTCAGTAGGTCAAATCTTAGAAAAATCTTGTTTACAACTTGAATCCACACACACTAGAGGCCACAATTTTGATCCAATCTTCCTCAAACTTGGTCAGAATGTTTGTCTTGATGATATCTTGAACCCTTTCGAAAATGGGTCAGGTAGGATCAAAAAGTAGGTCAGTAGGTCAAATCTTAGAAAAATCTTGTTTACACACTAGAGGCCACAATTTTGATCCAATCTTCCTCAAACTTGGTCAGAATGTTTGACTTGATGATATCTTAAACCCTTTCGAAAATGGGTCAGGTTGGATCAAAAATTGGTCAGAATGTTTGCTTGATGATATCTTAAACCCTTTCGAAAATGGGTCAGGTTGGATCAAAAAGTAGGTCAGTAGGTCAAATCTTAGAAAAATCTTGTTTACACACTAGAGGCCACAATTTTGATCCAATCTTCCTCAAACTTGGTCAGAATGTTTGTCTTGATGATATCTTGAACCCTTTCGAAAATGGGTCAGGTTGAATCAAAAAGTAGGTCAGTAGGTCAAATCTTAGAAAAATCTTGTTTACACACTAGAGGCTACAATTTTAATCCAGTCTTCCTCAAACTTGGTCAGAATGTTTGTCTTGATGATATCTTGAACCGAAAAGTAGGTCAATAGGTCAAATCTTAGAAAAGTCTTGTTTACACACTAAAGGCCACAGTTTTGATGCAATCTTCCTCAAACTTGGTCAGATTGTTTGTCATGATGATATCTCGAACCAGTTTGAAAATGGGTGGGGCTGGATAGAAATGTAGGTCAGTAGGTCAAATCTTAGAAAAATCTTGTTTATACTCTGAGGGCAACATTTTTGGTCCAATCATCCTCAAACTTTGGCAGAATGTTTGTCATGATGATATCTTTTGTGGATGGGGTCAGAAAATTCCTGAACATTGTTTCACCTCATCATCTTAATTCTAAAGCAATCTGTTTTGTACAGGCAATGAATGATACTTTTCTCAGGTGAGCGATCTAGGGCCATCTTGGCCCTCTTGTTTAAATTAGCTCCCTTTATCTTTTTTTTAATGATTTTTTTCTTGAGCTTATATGGAGTGAAGTCTATGTATATATTTGACATACTTACTCCACTCATGAATGGCCTTCAGTTGATATCAATAATTTGACATCTGATCTGCTCAGATGGGGCATAGTTTTTTTTTTTAACACATCTTGTTTTATATTTATAGCTCTTACTGCCCCCTATAAGTTGCAAAATGAACATCAAGTTTTATCTCAGCTATTTTACTTAAATCTTGTAAATTACATTATTTTATGTCATCAACATGAACACGCTTTTTTGTTGCGAATTTACACACAGTTTTTTCCTTCTCTCTGTATACACTGTAGCCTCGTGTAGAAATCAAGTTGGAGGCATGATAGAATTTGTATTTAACCGCAGGTTTTGAGTTCAGATGCAGATTGTATCAATCCATCTCCCATGTAATATATTGTTTGTAGCTGAATCAGAATTAGACAGTATTCTGAGACTATCAGGCTGTTAATGTATAGTGGTACTGAATTGATAAGTAGCAGTTAAAACTCTGATAAGCCAAAGGCCTGTGAACTACACTCAAACTAACATAAGATACATGTACATATCTTCATTTTAAGCAGTGAAAATTTAAGCCCCACCTTTCACATTGATGTCTACTGAGGTCAACCGCTCACAAACTTTATCACAAACAAATTTTGTGTTTACCAGGTCAACCATTGACTACCTATTATCCCAGTTTAGCTATTGGATAGCCTGTAAGTGGTTATGAATGCATCCTTTAACACTGGAAAGGTCCATTTAATTGATCACACAGCTGATTTTATAAAAGCTGTCATGTTTATCTGCTGATTTGCAATGGTTGTCTCCTAGAATTATTGAATCATCCAAATGATGGAATCCCACAGTCCAACAGTCTCCAATGAGCAATATTGCATCAGTTATAAAGATATTTAGAGTTCATTGAGATAAATAAATTGTCACTGTGAAAGATTTTTCCTTTTTTTTTCCCCCAACACCCAGTTGCTATAGCAACACATTAAATAGCGCATGGATATATTATTGAAAGTCTGCTCCAGTGAAGTGCTCTCATGGTTGCAAGATGCTGGTGTACTGATCAATAGTATTTTTGTATGAAGCTACAGTGAGAGTCTACGCTCACTCGGAGAGCCTCGCTGAAACCACTTGTGGCTCGAGGGAAGGATTTAAATTGGATTTTGTTTCGGTTGTTGATGTCTGCAACTGCACAATTATCCTAGTGTGTCAAATCAGGTGACATAACCTTTCTGTGAAGAAAAGGCAAGTACCATAGCAATTTGTCTGGATTGAATGAAGCTGGTCAGACCTTAAGGTTCTGGATCACTGTAGAGTATTAGGTAATATCTATTATTTATGACCTCTGTTTTTGGGGTCAGGTGTATGATTTGACATTGTTTTCTGTTTTTGTGTGCTCTTCTATTTGCCACTCTTATATTTATTGTCTCACTCCTCGTCAGTATTTGTGGTGATTTTCAAGTATTTTTTATTCAAGTATTTTTTAGATGCAAGTACATTGTATTACAAGTGTTATGTAATTTTCCACTTTTTTGTATTTCATGAAATAAAATATTTCTCATGTTTATGCACAACATGCTCAAGGTTATGAACAGCCTGTAGTGCTGTGTTAAACCTATACCATGCATCTTCATCAACTTTCTTTAATGACATCTATTTTGAGACAACTTGGCAGAAAAAAATAAACTTGGCATGAATGATTTTTGAGTAACTTTAAATTAAGCTGCTAGATAAACTATTCACTCAGAACCCTAGCTGCCATGGCAACCAAAACAAAAGTTTTATTAGAATAAGTATTTTTCTCTGAAACAATTCATTAGAATCAAATTTGATTAGGCACAAATGATCGCCTTATGACCCTGGTCCAGAATTGCTAAAACAAAGTTAATCACTTGAAAAATTAGATTCCCAGGGGATCTGATTAGTTTCCTTGTCTAATCTTTATGTGTATTCTTCTCAGAACCAACTAGATGGATTTTTTTTTTTTTTTTTATACACAAATGATTTTGTCATGTTATGGTCTCTGCCAGAAAATTGTCAAAACAGAGTTCATGTTCCCTTGTTTCCTTATCTGAATTATAAATTGATGAATTACTAAAATGTAAGTAGGTTGAAACTAAATCAAAGATTTCTTAAGCATATTTCAAAATAAAGAATAAGTAGAAGCAAGTTGACACACTAACAGAGATTACATTATTCAATAAAATATTACAAATTCCATAAAATTTAAAATTTTAACAATAACTGATACCACACTTACAGAATTCTTCTCTTTAAAAAATGTCTCAAATTTTGATATCTAAACTTTGTGTTTTCTGACATTCTATTGTTTCCAAATAAATATTAAATTTTATGCAGATTTTAAAGAATTGTTAGTTTTAATTTAAGTTGAAAATGAATGCTGCATTTTAGGCAAACCGATATACCACATGGCTCTCCATTGACTCAGCAGTCAGGATTTTGACACTTTAAAATCAATAGTCAGGGTTCATTTTATTTACCTTGAAATATGTAAGAAGGATGAAGATCCACAAAATCCTCAAAATATTCTTGTTTTTACAATATGTTGTTTTTAAAATATTGTTTTTACAATTTTTTGAAAATTTGACCCTTCAGTTTCGCTGTCCCTGATACCTGTATAAAATTAAATGTAGAACTGCTCTGTATAACATCTTAAGGACTAGCAAGCAAAGACATCCAACCTCACCCCTCCTAGTGCTGGCTAATTCTTCCAAGGCATGGCAATATTTGGCCAGTAGAGGGGAGTAAAAAGGATCTTGATGTTTGCAAGCAAGAAGTGTTTTTTCCCACATCAAAACAAGTGGGGCACAACAAACTTGAGAATGTAATTTTGTCATGGGTTACATTATATACTTTCTGTAAACTAACTCTTCAAGCTTCTGTATTATTGTAACAAATTAAATTAAGTAATGAATCAGTTTAAGATGTTTATATCCTGCCCATGACTTGAATACTATTCTGTTAGCAAATTAGGCCTGTTAACCCTAGCCCTATTCACACTGTGGTCAGAGTGAGCATTTAGGATGATTGGATATTAGTCATTTGTCCAAAATCAATTCATTAATGCCTTATCATCTTCATATCAACGCAGCAATCTTGATCAAACCTGGGGGTAGTATATATGACCATTTGCTAAGATGTATAACAGGAGAAACTGCAGCCCCTTTATTTTAGCATCCAAAGATTATTAATCTTAAAAAAATATAATCATGATCGTCCCCGGTGGCCAAGTGGTTAGAGCATCTGTGTGGGAGGTTGCGGGTTTGATCCCTGGCCATGACATATCAGAGTCGTAAAATATGGTACTGTTATTGCTTCCTGGCTTGGGGCTTAGCATATAAGGGTAGTTCCAGGACTGGTTGGCACAGTTGGTCAAAATATGATTCCATACATAAAGTTTTTTGATGGGGTGTACTAAAATGGAATTATCTGTATTTCTTTATCTCTCTGTTTGTGAGCTGCTTAGCTTTCATTTACAAAATTAGAACACATGTTCAAAATTTGAATGTTATTCATGAGTGCTTTTGAGTCTTGATGACACACTTTGCAGTTTTGAAAATGCCTACATCAATTTTCAGTTTGTGTGGACACTACTCTCCTTCATTATTTTTGTAAAGTCTATCTTTCTTTACAAATAAACTTGGAAAGTGTTAAGGTCACGTTGCCCAGGAAAATGCTTTTTTTCATAAATGCAAACCGATTAAATTTAGAATACAATATCTGTGAAGCACACCTTCCGCAACATGGTGTCCTCACAGTTCAAAGTAGCTGTTTCATAAGTATTTTCTATGAAGTTAGCGTTGCAGGAAACGTGAATGAATCTAAATATAGGTTTTTATCAGTTTAAATATAGATTCAGTACCGTCTGCGATGGGAAAACCACCCAATTTTTTTGCATTGCGTCTGTAGATAGGTATTGATAGATGTAATACACGCATATACTTAAGAATCAAATTCTTAGTCAATAATCATCTGTGAATGAGCTGCTTTGAAAATAGGTCTTTAACCCTTTCCCTCATAGAGGAAACCATGAAAAGACCTATGCAAACAACATAAAACCAGATCAGCCTGGAGTAACTCGCAGGCTGATCAGGATTTATGCTGTTCACTGCTCCTCAGTGGTCTGGAAATGAGGACTTTATAATTAAATTTGGTAAGGTTTTAATGTGGTTTTCTGCAGATCAGGCTTTATGTGGTACCTAATGAGTGCGTCAAAATGAGTTATATGAGGGAAAAGGTTAATTAACCCTCTGCCTTTTGATTTATTTGCAAACAGAGCAGACCCTGATCAGACAACTCTTGGAAGTAGCTGTATGATCAGGGCCTCCCTATTTTCTCATACAATATTGTGGCTCAAATCCTACACAGTCTGCACAGCAAAGAAAAGTTCATTGGTTCATATACATGTACCATTTTAAAGTTTAGTAAACTTATATTTATCAAACCTTCTCTGGTGACTGAGTTGTCAGAGTATCTGCCTTTGGAGCAGAAGCTTGTGGGTTTGATCCTCAGCTGCAACATACCAAAGTTGGAAAAGTTGGTACTGGTATAGCTCTCTTGCTTGGCACTCAGCATATAAGGGTAGTTTCAGGACTGGTTGGCCCAGTGTTAGGATAATGTGACTGCAGCACTATATATCTATCTCAAGTAACCATAGTCTCCAAATGACTGAAATGCTGTTGGTGGAACATTAAACCAAACAAACAAACAAGCAATAATCATCAAATCATAAATTTGTACATGCATATTCACAAATTAAACTCTCTTCCTTCTCATTAGTCCTCTAACAGCAAAGTGATTTATCATTCAGGATTGTATTGTGTAATGTTGTGAATACTTCATTATCCTGTGGCATCTGGAGAAGAGATGATCATTGAATTTATCAAGGATTGGTCTGGTCTAGCACAGATCTTAGTAAACTTTATAGTGCCAGTAGCCTGGTCCCCATTTCACCAAACCTTGTACCATGATTAATGCCTACCAATTATAAAACAAAGAAAGATGACCTATTTCTTTGTTTTACACAGTGTGGCCATACCTTGTGGTATATTGACATCATTTTAAGCTATCACAAAAAGCAAATTTTGCATTCAGAGGGAAAAACTACTGTAAGTATTTGATTTCTTTATCAAATTAAATGGTATATAGTGCATGCGAAGTGGAAAAGTATGCCCTAAACATAAGACCCAATGATTCTTTTGTCAGATGTACAGTTTGTTCCAACATTTGCGAGTTCCCGAAATTTTGTTCGCTAACACATAAAGCAGATCACTAATAATGTTTTCCCTAATGTTAGATAATGCTGTACATCTGACAAAGGAATCATTAGGACTTTTGTGTAGTGCACAATTTTCCAGTTTGTGTGCGCTACCCATATCCCATTAAAATTAATGAAGAAAATAAAATACTCAGCACATTTCTTTTTTTAATTGATGCAAATTATGCTGCTTTTGATAGCTTGACATCATATATACCATGTGGTATGGTCACATTGTATACAAACATGTAAAAAAAAAATTTTTTTTTGAAGAAAAAAAAAAAAAAAAAAACACAAGAATAAAGCTATTTTACATTCTTAAACATGAAAACATGTATATGAAGATTTTTTTTTGCATATGAAGTTTACTGAAATGGAGGTCCCACAGATACTGTTGTTACTATCTGAATAACACCACCTGTGGTCAGTAATTGGCCTACAGTTGAGACAAAGCTTAGTCATTACAACACAGCCGCCTTTTATAAG
Source organism: Solen grandis (assembly GCA_021229015.1). Classification (NCBI taxonomy): domain Eukaryota; kingdom Metazoa; phylum Mollusca; class Bivalvia; order Adapedonta; family Solenidae; genus Solen; species Solen grandis. The sequence continues at coordinate 19,114,717 of CM037777.1, read as the reverse complement.
TTACTTAATTATTGCTACATATGTTTTCTTTTATTAATAAGCTTTTGATGTTGGGTTTCATCCCTTGTAATTTGACAGAGACCATCATGTGATTAGAGTTTCAAGAGTTATACCCATTGAGTCATTTCAGGACAATGCCTTTTCTTCATAAGTCATCATGGTCATATTAAATGTGGTTCCACTTTCAAGACAAACAATATACTACAGCTATCAACATTTCAAAGATGGCAGAATATAGGAAAGGGTACAAAGAAAGAAAAACCCAGGAGATGGTAGAATGTCATTCAGTAGAAACATGTCTTTGGCGTGATGATATAAACTGCAGTGTGGCAGCACTATATCTGTCTCAAGTAGACATCATCTCCAATGACTGAAATACTGCTGGTGGAACATGAAATCAATCAAACAACACTCTGTCATTTGCATTTCCTCAGCAGTCTTGACTAACTTTGAACATCAAACTTGGTGACAATGCATATGGCCAAGTTTAAAAAGGGCTGATATCTTACCATTAGTCTCAGCGCTTCAATTATCAAAAAATGCCAGGTGTCAATTTCTTTTTACTCTAGCACCTGCTTTTAACAACCTATCTATCAAGCTTAGAAACAATGTTCATGATAAATACCCCAGGCAGTTTGATTATATCTAATATTGGACAGATAGGTTGGAGTTATGAACTATAACGATTGAAACATTAGATACATACATAAGTATCTGCTCTGCTGAGACTCTAGAATTTTCTGTCATGAAATCACCTTATACTGGGACATAATTTATCACCATAATCTTTCAGCAAAAATTTGATATCACTTATTTGGTCAGGAGTTATTGCCTTTGAATGATAAAAATGCCAGACCTGTCATTTGCATTAATTTAGCTGTTGTCGGAGATATAATATTTATGGCCATAATCTGTTGTATATGTATATAAGTATATTATGGCTGATATAGCACATAAGGTAAGGAGTTTTGGCCCTTGAATGATAAAAATGGCAGTTTTCACTTGAAGCTAGACTCTAGCAATCACATTCATAGATGGATTTCTAATTTGATAGATACCAGACTATAAAATCATAATAAGAAGTTGAAGTCTATAATATATCCACTGATTCTAGATTTCAGTTTCTTCACATTCTTAGTCAGCAATCTTAATAGATCTTGTTGACAATTTTCAGTAATTAACTCAATTCCTTGTTTGATTTGGGTCATTTCCTACAGTTAGGTCAGGAGTTGTGGCCCCTGAATGATAAAAACATGCCATGTTTATGGCAATAAACTGTCTGTCAAGTTTCATAATGATAATATCACACATGGCCAAAAGATGAGACCCTTAGATAATCATAATGCACTGAAAATGCTGGATGATTGCAAACAGAAAATAAGAGAGAATGACCATAAAACATTATACCAGTATTTTATACACATGTAGGCTGTTTAGTGACACAACACCTACAGCCTTTTGTTCAGTACATGTTGAAAAAAAGATTCTTTGTAAGTAATTTGTAAATGCACAAGTATGCATGGATTCGCAGTTCTTTTCATGAATGCTTTAGCCTAATCCTATTCTATCTAATTTTATGCAGATGACAAGAGTTTTTATAGTCTTGATATGTGACATAAGCAAAGAAAAATGGTGGAATTGCATAGAGATAAAGTAATCCTAGTATGGCAGATGTTGCTTGCTTTACATTTGATGTTGCTTGCTTTACATTTCTAATACACTGTGGTGTGATGACTTAAATATATTCATATATACATGTATATTGCTTTTGAGATTATGAAAATTTGGATTTTTCTCACTAACATACAGGTTTCAAAGGTTTATATTTTTGACCTCACAACTACTCGTGTGTTGCAATACATCAGTGTTCAAAATGATGTGCCAAGACTTCAGTAACTGGTTTCAGGTCTGGTTCTTACAGCCCTCATGCTCTTTACAGTCTTATATTGACAAGATAATATTTAATGGTCACTATATCTAATTTATTAAGCATCTTGGCAAATATTGGACATTGAGATTTGATAGTAAAAGCAGCTTTTGGTCAGGATTTATGGCTCATATATATATATATATATATATATATATATATATATATATATATATAATATTATATATATATATATATAAAATATATATATATATTATATATATATATATATATATATATATATATATATATAACACACACACCAAAGATTTCCCTTTTTTAACACTTTGTATCCCTTTTCCTGAAGCAATCTTCATCAAACCTGGAGACAATGTTTAGGACCATAATCTCTCAGTATTGATTTTTAGATATACAGGACAAGTAGATTTAAAGTTAAGGACATTTATACTTTTTTGAAATGGCATTATTTAACATTTATTTAACCACTTTTGCTTCCGTTTTGATAAATAATGCTTATACTGTCTTCAGTGTAGTGGTGATTAATCTATCCAAGTAAGAGATATAGGGATCCCTTTTGTTATATACCACCTCATAGAGGGGGAGGCTTTATAGGTATAATGACATCACATCCTGTCCATCTTGTCCATAACTCTCAATACATGAAGACAAGATGGGATGCTGGAGTATTAATAACATTAAGTGATGGTACAAGCTCAAGCCAAACCATTCTTAGGTTAAAGACTTTGTGACATATGCCATGAGCAAATACTTGTATTGTCATTAAATATTTATAATAATGCTAATGATTTTCATATTTATGTTCTTATTTCCAGATTTGAATATGCTCAAAGACTACCAATGGATGATGATATGTGGAAACAAAAGTGAGAAAATGACATAGTGAAACATGTATATCCTTGGAGGATGGGTATTGTTTGTTTAACAGTATTCTACATGTGAAGGATGCAGCCTACCAGACTGTCACCATAGATACAAGGCTAGGTTTGTGTTGCGGCGTGACGAAGCAGTTCATGCGGTGCATTTCTGGTGCAGCTGCACCGGAGTGGCCCAGGTCAGAGGTCATGGAGTCCAGTGATGATGCATATTTCAGTGACATGATGTCAGATATGAGTGTCACGACTGGACCGGTAACCTTCACTCGTCGTATGCATCCTGGTCACTATCGTCATCGTCATAGCGATTACTCTGGGGTAGAAAAGGACAACTGTAAACCTATCACCGATGATAACAGACGAGAGAACATCTTCTCGTTCATGAGAAATACAGAGGGTAAGAGTGTGCTGAACAAAGGAACATCACTGCCGTCTGATATTGAACTGGAGGGAGAGAGTTGTGATTGTCACTGTGGAGCCTGCTGTAGTTGCCATAGTGACAGCTCTAAAGCTGTCTGCTCAAACCACACTAATGTATGTAAAAAATTCTCAGACAATATAGACTGTCAAAAAAATGAGAAAGAATGGAATAATTTGCCAAGTCCTACATCAATAAATTCTTGGGGACACTTCAGCAAACACAGACGAAACCATTACAAATATCGCAGAAGTGATTATTCCAGTGAGAGTGATGAAGATGCCCCGTTACAGACTGGAACAAAAAGTTTTTCTGATATATCGTGTTTAGGTAAACAAAAGTCTCACCTTCCAAGCATATCATTGACTCGCACTAACTCTGTTTCTTCCAATCAAAGCTTTGACAAATCATCATTCATCCCTGCTGACATCTCACCTGTAAAAGAAGGAGTTAAACCAGTAGACTTTAAGGACAGAATGAAGGTAAATATGAGTTGTTTGTTCAGTAAATCTTCATCCTTTGCCACTTGGGTGTCCTATTTTATACCATTGAAGACAATTGCAAAGCAAGATAAGATAGAAATGATTCTCAGAACAATTTTCATTGTTACTTTCACAGGCAAATTTTGGTTAGATACAAATGTTATTAAAGCAGGTAATTCTCAACATTTCTCACATACTTTTAAAATTTTGTATTTGCTTACATCTAAATATATTATTTCTCTAATTGTTCTTTAGTGATGAATGTTAAACTTGTTTGTCTAGCAAAGCAATATGTTGAGATTGTCTAAGTAGCTGGAAGCAAATATTAAGAATTCTTAGAGGAAATCAGTGATAACAGAACCTTGGATGAAATTGAAATACTAAACGCTACATCCATAGTAACTCATTGTGCAGCCTCATGTAACCATTGTTAGACTCATTCTGGTTATTTCTATAAGTAATCTCCTTTCTACTGATTGTCTCCTGATATTTGTGATTTGAAATGAAAAGTAAGTCTTCTCTGTCACAAATAAAGCAGTTTCTAAAATGTCATAATTTCGAAATTGTCACAAAGCAGTTTTAAAAATTTATAATTTCAAAAATGTTACAAGTAAAGCAGTTTGTCACATAAACCAGTTTCAAAAGTCTTATTTTGATCACATTTTATTAACTGTGGTTGTATTTCTTTTCAAATTCCTACTGTGCAACAAAATATCTTATTGGTATACTTTATGTGACTTTCCTGTGCAAGAAATCAAAGGGGTCTGACACGAAAAGTGAGTCATTTCACTATATATTTATATATAATATATACATTGATATACGACTCGCCTTCCATGGCAAACCCCTGTGCTAGAAATTACTCACAATAAATGTATCCTAGGTAAAACAATCATGATTTGAACTTCTTTAGTATTCTTCTCATGGCTTCCTAATCAAGACAGTTTGGTCTATGTCATACATGATGAATTCAGCATAATCTGCCAATCTTAGACTTCACCAATTGAGGATACATTTTAATCCTGGCATTGTCTTTCTTTTTCTTTTCTGATTATTATGGCCATAATTTAGACCTTGCGGTCAAGGATTTCCCACGTGTGTGGGTCCTGTTTTTTTGCTGGAGAGACAGCATTTGAAGAGACAGTGGTTGGATACAAGGGATTCCAGATGCGAGACCCTAGCTCATTCTGCGAATAGATCCCTTGGTTTTTTTTACATACCCGTTGTATAACACTTGCATTGTTATGGTTTCAGATGATGCTGCAGTGGTTTGAAGACTTTAATGATGAACAGCGCAACATCATCATCAAGGAGCTACTTGTAAGTGTGATATCAGATACTTCTTCTAAGATTAGTTTTTATATTTACTAATGATGCAGGTTGTTTGCTTGCCTTGCAATCAATAAAAGGATTGCTTATTGTAGTTGTTGAAGAACTTGGATTTTTTTTCATGGAAAAATTACTGTTAGGTGGCTGCAAGATCAAATAATGCTGAAAGCATTTTTTTTTTTATGCCCCCACCAAAAATGGGGGGGGGGGGATAAAGATTTGCCTTTATTAGTATGTACGTACGTCCGTCTGTCCATCCCTAAACTTCGTGACAGGCATAACTCCGAAGGTATTTGTATACAGACTTGATACTTCATGGTTATAACTTGTGCACCTGGGTATTTTCATCGAAAAGCCGTTTAATTTGACAGAGTTATGGGCCTTTATTTTTGAAAAATATGGAAGTTTATGCTTGTGACTCACGAAACTCTGAAAGTATTTGAACTTCAGACTTGAAACTTCATGAATATATTATTCAGGACATGAACATGTATACCTCAGGGGTTTTCTTAAGTGGACGCCCGCTTGCCCGTGCCGGGTTAAAATCACCATGGGCAAGTGATTTTTCCAAGAAGATAGCCCGTCGGGCAAGTTTATTTTCGCAAATGAAATCTTTCATTTTTTTTATATTTTCTTTTATTTTCTACATTATATAGGGGGTGAGTTGCTTGCAAATTGTGTTTGATACATGTTAACTAAAATTCATCTTAATACTACTCATATTTAGTTTTAAACATTAACAAACACTAACTAACTTAAAGATCGGACAAGCTGTTTTCACTGGGGGCAAGTAGATGGTCAAAGTAACTTGCCCCCTGGGCAAGTGAAAGTCAAATCCTTAAGGAAACCCCTGTACCTGGGTATTTTCATCGAACCACGGTGTAAGTTGACGGAGTTATGGGCCTTTGTGTTTTTGAAAAATATGGAATTTTATGCTTGTGACGCATGTAACTTCGAAAGTATTTGTACTGCAGACTTGAAACTTCATGAATATATTTTTCAGGACATGAACTTGTGCACCTGGGTATTTTTATGCCCCCCCCCCATCTCCCCCAAAATTGTAGCAGGGGTAGCTCTGAAGGTATTTGTACTACAGACTTTAAACTTCATGGATATGTTACTCAGGACATGACTTGCGCTCCTGGGTGTTGGCCTTTGTTTTTGAAAATGCGACGGGTGGGGGCATCTGTGTCCTCTGGATACATTTCTAGTTTTTATTCTTTTTTTCCCCTTCACAAAGTAAAGTGTAAACATTCAGAAGAAAGAGAAGCTGTCATAGCAGGGTTGTTTTTTTTTCAAGTTAGTTAACCACTAATTAACATTCAGTTTAATTCATTGTTGTGCATATTAAAATGTATGTTCATGACCTTTGATGTTAATAATTCCACAGTGCATGACCAATAATCAGCATCATAAAGTAAGATATGTTCCATGTCTGAGCCAAAATAAACTAGAGATTGTTTTCATAGAAAACTGATGTCTCTCCCCACCCCCTTTCCCTCACACACACATATACACTAAAGCACACAGTGACATATGCAAATAGCTAAAGGGCTAACTATATTGATAACGCTCCACCCAGAGTTATGGACCTTGTGTGTGAGACTTCCTCTCATCTGATCAATTTCTTTCCATAACTGAAATTTTGTTACAATAGCATAAGTAGAACAAGGGTTATCTTGTGGTCAGAAATTTTGAAAAGGGGGAATAACTCCAAAAATACTGAGACCAGAGTTATGAACCTTGTGCATGACACTTTCTCTCATGAATTTCTTTCCATAAATGAAATTTAATTTCAATAGCATGCGAGGTCTTTCCACTTAAGAAGTTTCAAGGTTATGTGTCTCATTGTCATGGGTATTGCTTAATAACAAACAAACAAGTATTAAAATGAACAAAGGGCAGGGTTATGGTTCTTGTGCACTGCAAGTTTTTATGAAGTTTCAAGGTTATATGTCTCATAGTGTGTGAGAAATGCTCTTGACAAAAACTAAGTATGAAATTTAACAAAAAGCAATAACTCAAAATTTTGATATGCAGAGTTACAGTTTTTGTGCATGACACATCTCCTCCATGTGATCTACCCACCTTGAAGTTTCAAGTTAATAGCTTTGATACTTTCTGAGTTATGCTCCGGACAAAAAGTGTGACAGACAGACAGACAGACAAATCCGACAAAAACGATGTCTCCCCATATAAATATGGGGGGAGACATAAGTATCAGAGTATATTTTTAGCTCACCTGAGCATAGCTCAGGGTGAGCTTTTGGGATACTTGATTGTCCGTCGGCCGTCGGCCGTCTTCCGTCGTCCGTCAACAATTTGATTTTTACACACTAGAGGCCACAATTTCGATCCAATCTTCCTCAAACTTGGTCAGAATGTTTGTCTTGATGATATCTTGAACCCTTTCGAAAATGGGTCAGGTTGGATCAAAAAGTAGGTCAGTAGGTCTTAGAAAAATCTTGTTTACACACTAAAGGCCACAGTTTTGATGCAATCTTCCTCAAACTTGGTCAGATTGTTTGTCATGATGATATCTCGAACCAGTTTGAAAATGGGTGGGGCTGGATAGAAATGTAGGTCAGTAGGTCAAATCTTAGAAAAATCTTGTTTATACTCTGAGGGCAACATTTTTGGTCCAATCATCCTCAAACTTTGGCAGAATGTTTGTCATGATGATATCTTTTGTGGATGGGGTCAGAAAATTCCTGAACATTGTTTCACCTCATCATCTTAATTTTAAAGCAATCTGTTTTGTACAGGCAATGAATGATACTTTTCTCAGGTGAGCGATCTAGGGCCATCTTGGCCCTTTTGTTTTATTTATTTGTGATTCACATTATTTCATGAACAATGCTTCTATATCTTTTAACTGCCGTTATTGATTTGTGAAAGTAACTAAAGTCTTATGCATATTTAAAGTGTCATCTCATACTTTAAATGCAAGTTTACGAACAAAGCTAAATTTGTAAATTACTTTAATGGCTGTCTGAATTTAAAAGCTCATATTTAGAAAATGTAACTGTACTTGTTAATGTATCTTTAAGTATTCATAAAGTTGACAGATTAGAATAAATGGAATTTGCCTTTTATTTCATCATTCATTTATTCTTTCACTTCTGGCAATTATATGATGATGACTGTGTTCAGTGTTTAACACTATGACACCCATCAACGGTTGCATTTTTCATAAATGGCAATTTTCATAATAGACCATATAAGAAATTAAAATATTAACATGTGGACCTGCTGTGATTTATTATTTTCAACTATGAAATAATGATTTGGCACTTTGACTTATTCCTTGAGATGAAGAATGTAAGAAATGAAACTGGTTCACTTCCTTAACCCTTTACCTCATGAATATTAATGTACATATCTATGACTTAATGAATATTAATGAACTGAGCTGAACATTTAGATCAGTCTTAATTGCCTTGCAGGCTATAATTGGATTGTTAATATTGTATGAGCAAACAGAGGAAGCTCTGAACAGACGACTCCTTTTAAGGGTCCTCTTTGTTTGCCAATGTGTGAAAATGAGTCTTAATGAAGTAAAGAGTTAATTGTTTTCTAAAGATAGGCTGCATCATGTTTTAAGTTATACCACAATGGTTTTGGTTTTCCTATGGCGAGCATGCTGATAGATTGACCTATGTAACACAAGGGAGGGGTTAATAAGTAGACTTTGTATAACCACAGGCTCCTCATTGTAGCAGGATCTTGATGTAGTGTTGGGTTTCTGCTTTATTTTGCTTCCTTGGTTAAGAGGCAATTAAATAGTGCTGGTATGTGTTTGTACAATACTTTCTACAAGACTCTTCTACTCATTTTCACTCTGTATAACATTCTCTCATTCTCTCTCTCTTTCTATCTCTCTATTCCTCTCTCTTTCTCATATTGGCTCACTAGCTGAGAAGTAGGTTTATTGGATATCCATTGCTTGTTTATCATTCATAATTTGTTTACACTTACGCATCTTCATATCCTTAGCAGTTTCAATAAAATTTGGAGACAATATCACACATGTTTCAGAGTTATGACCCTTTATTTTTCCAAAATTTGTATTTCATTTTACCATTTGCTTAAGAAAACTTAGTTGATTGTCTCAAAGACCAATGGTAGAGAGTGCTGTAAGGTCAATCTAACCTAGTCTAGTCTCTTTTTCTATTTATCTTTTTTTCTTTTGACCAATGTTCACTTTTGTTACTCTATCTCTGTTTTTGTTATTCAGGGGGAAACATCCATCTGTCAAAAAGTTTATGCTCTAAAGGTTTGTGCATTGAAAGGTCAAAGTTTACTGGTGCTATTTCATGTCAACTCTCACAGAAAAATTGATATGAAAGGAGATACATGTTTTTGTGAGAAACAGATACCATGTATCATTGTATTTTATTTCACAAATTTTACATGTCATAGTTCTTGCCTGCTTATCTCATAGCAATTTTGTTACTTGATATAATTTATGGTAACAAGATAAGCTAGATGCTTGCTGGGTGTGGTTTTGATTTCATACACAGTCTTATTTTTCTGGTTTCAAGTATCTCTCTGCTATAGAAACTTATCATCTGTCAATTCAGCTTGCCTGAGTAATGGGTACAGAGGCAGTTGGGATCACCTTGCATCTGTTGTAGGCCATTGTGTGTAGTCCATCATGTGTGCCCCCCCCCCCCCCCCCCCCCCCACTTTACAAACACACACACACTCAGACCAGCATTAACAAACTTATCTAGACAGGGTGCAGTAAAAAATGCTAGTGATACCTTGTTTATTGCCTCCATATGATTTTAATGTCCCTGTTAGAGTTTGATTTGATCACTGTCCCTTGGACAGTCAGCCTAAATGTAAATGGCATGAGCTGGCTGAGACATCTGTCTTGCAGGGGTACTTCCTGAATGAAAGTTGAAAGTAGACTTAAAGAAAATAAAGCTGTATGAGGGCTGACCTCAAAACTGTTCTAAATGCATATACAAAAAGACAATTGAATACTTTTGTGGGCAGCTCACAAATTTAATACATTAGTTTTAACTTTTAACGCTGTGGTCCAGTGGTAACGTATCCGATTACAGATCCGAAGGTTGTGGGTTAGAACCTTGTTGGAGGCAAGAATTATTCATGACCTTCCCAGGTGCAAAGTACTGGTCCAACCCAGGAACTGTCGAGAGGGATTAGTATAAGTTGTAAGAACTTGTTTCCCAATTGACGTAAAATAAATAAGTTTAAACTAAACTTAAAATTATGCTTTTTATGTCTTCTGTTGTAAGCAGAGGTGACACATAGGGATCACTTTCTGTCATCTGTCTATCCTTCTGTCTGTCTATCACACTTTTTCCATCATGCTTCAGCAGGTAACACATGTATTTCAATTTGACAGCCAAAAGTACATCTGCTTAAATTGAAAATGACCTGCATATGATATGCTAGGACCTTGGTCTTGTTTGCTTACCCTCAGATTACATGCTGACAGTGCCTTTTTTTATTTTTCAGTTTCCAGCTAAATATTGCTCATTGCTTTTTGCACTTGCAAATGATTGTCTCTGGTCAACAATTTGCCAAACCTAAGAATCTAGTTATGTATGTTTGGGAAGATTTGAAATGCTGGTCTGATTTCAGGTGCATAGTGAACAACATTAATCTATCAGCTTACAAATTGCTCATTCCTTAAACCTTTACCACATATAGATGCATTTTGATGCATTGGCAAACAGAGCAGACCAAGGTCAGGGTTGGCTGATCAGGGTCTCCTATGTTTGTTCATGATATAATACAGCTCAGATTCTACACAGTCTGCGCAGTAAAGACAAATACATTCTTTCATATTCCTTTTAAAGGTCATCAACTTAATATTTTAAAGTCATAAATTTGTACATAAGGTAAAGGGATAATTGTATTTAATGTATTAACAGGTAAGTAATGCCTGGCCGTGTTTCTAACCCAGATTTCCGTATTTTCTAGATGAGTTGTGAACTACCACAGCTTCACCTGCTGTCTGTCAAGATGGAAGCCAACCTCCACCATGGTTGTCCACCCAACTGTCAAGACATCATCACATGGTTGCCAACCAACCAAGCTACCAAAATCTTCTCCTATCTTGATCCAGGTATGTATGAAGCACAGGTGTTGGGGAAAAAAAAAAGAGATATCTTATGTTAGTCTTCCAACAAGTTGAAATGTATCTGCTTCAGAAAAATGATCCTCCTGTTTTCACAAGTTATGCATGAATTGCTAATGTAGTCACAGATTGGTATAATTTGGAAGAAGAGTGGAGAAAATATAAAATTGATTTTGTAAGCTTGGATGAAATTGATTGAAATGGCAATGAACTTTACTGGCACAATATCTCTGTGTTAGAATGTCCTTTTTGTGAACAGGAGGTCTAGAGTTTAAATCCCAGCCAGGGCACTTTCCTCCAATGACTGTGACAAACCAAAGACATAAATAATTGGTACCAGCTGCACTCTTGCCTGGCACTCGGCATAATGGGTTCCCTCAAAATACTCAGTACTAGAACTTGTCTCTCATGTAAATATGATGTATTGGTACCGTACTATGTATTGGGCACGTAAAAGAACCAAGGTTTTGTTTTTTTGGCAAAAAGAGCTTGAGAATCACATCCAGACTTCCTTGTATCCAACCACAGTCTCTTCTACATACTGTCTCTACAGCAAAAAAAGTCAACAAAAAAGACATGACCCCATTAGAGATAAGGGCTTGCATTGCATTTTCATGGGTCATCTTTCACCACAAAGTCTCATTATATACATACAAATAACTTCCAATCATAAACAGTAATGAGTAATGAAACAGTCTGTTAGATACAAGGAGCTTTATTTGATATTATTCTTTAGGAAAGTTAAAGTCACAGTTTAATGTGGTATACCAAAATATATACAAATTATCACAGTAGATCACACTAACATTCTGTTGGTCAATTGCCATATCTAGAAAATACTGCACAAGTTGTATTTTACTCCTAAGGAAATGATAGTTGCCTCGATCTGGCTTGCACAACACCTGCTGATCACTCATTATGATAAAGATTCCTATTCTTGCTTGACTGGTTTCCTGTGTTTCATGGTTGTAGTGAGCCTCTGTCACGCATCTCAAGTCTGCAAGGTATGGTACCAGCTCACTGATGATCAGTCGCTATGGAGACGGTTCTGCTGTCAGCAGAAGTGGAGACTATGTAAAGCTGCAGAACACAAGCAAGTGATCAGCCACATGTCACGAGGAAGTATACTGGTAAGGAGTTTGTCAAGGTGATCAGCACATAAATCCATTGTAGTCTAGCTGCGGTAACCTAACATTGGCTACCTTGACACTCATGTTACACTTAGTGTTATCTTTTCCAGATGCTTTTTACGTGGATTAGAATAGAAAAGCTATATGCTGTCAATCATATTCAGTCATTTTTTTTCCAAACACAATTACTACACCCTTGCTTCACAGAAATGAGAGCTATATAAAAACACGCTCATCATGGAGGTATGCTAAGATATGTTTAAACTAAAGCTAATCAGATATTAAAAGGTAAATATGTTTGCATTACTTTGCTCGAAAGCAGAAAATTAATAGTTTGTGATTTTTATTATTTTGTCAATTTATGTCAAGGCCCAGCTTGATATATAGTCAATAAAATCATGCACAGTATTTTTTTATGCTCCTCAAAGGGAAAGCATATAGTTGCCGCTTTGTCCGTCCATTCGTCCATCATAATTTTGTCCGGAGCATAACACAAAAACTATAGAGGTTTCAACTTGAAACTTCATAGGTAGTGCATTGCACAAGAACCATAACTCTGTTTTGCATAATTTAGGATTTATTGCCTTTGTTATTTTTCATACTTGAATTTTGTCCGGAGCTCATATAGTATAATGAAATACCCATCAATCAACAAAATGCAACTCGGGGAACATCCACCGGTTCAACTTTGGCAATTTGAGATTTTTTTTTATACACCAAAGTTAAAATAATAGGTGATGTCAGATGGTACCATCTCTATCTTGAGTTTGAGAAAACAAATATTGAAAGAAATAGAAATATATTAAATTGAAGTACTATATATAGGACATAAACCATGCAAAGATTATAGATCTCATTCTCTAATGTAAAACTGACAAGGATGTTAATCTAACTCTGCATGCAAGTGTGGTGGTCAAATCTTATAAATACCTTGTGGATACTCTTGAGACCACATTTCTTGCCCAGTCTTCATATACCCTTTATTTCGTAAAGAATCATTTTGACACATCAACAAACAAAGCAAACCAAGATCAGACAGATCATTCAGAAGCTTTCAGATCAGAGTCTGTTTGCTCATGTATAATTTTAGCTCAGCTTCTACACAGTCTGCATGGCAAAAAAAAATCCTTTGTTTCATATACCATTTAAAAATGTGTAAATGTATATTCGAGTCATCTGTTTTTACATAAATATTCATGAGGTAAAGAGATAATCATGGTCCAGTTGTTTATCTGCTTGACATTTCATTTGAGTTCAAATTTGATGAGTGCTGTGTGGGGTCAAAATAAGCATATCAGGGTATATTTTAGAATGACTTTATGAATGTCTCTCTCTCTTTTTTAACCAGGTTTTCCGAAAGAAAACTCTGGTTATTAGATTGGGTTATGTCGGGTGGGCGTAAACAATTTCTTCTGTGCGCAACTCCTCCTACATTTTTCAACGGTTTTGGCCCAAACTTTTACAGAAGCATTATTACATAGTGACCTGGCGCATATTGTCAGGGTTTTGTGTGTATGGAATACTGCCTTGTACCTCACACAGTGTTATAATGAGTTATGTGCCCTCCTAGTCTCCTTGTACATTGTGTGGAATACTGCCTTGTACCTCACACAGTGTTATATGAGGTTATGTGCCCTCCTAGTCTCCTTGTACATTGTGTGGAATACTGCCTTGTACCTCACACAGTGTTATAATGCCTAGTCTCCTTGTACATTGTGTGGAATACTGCCTTGTACCTCACACAGTGTTATAATGAAGTTATGTGCCCTCCTAGTCTCCTTGTACATTGTGTGGAATACTGCCTTGTACCTCACACAGTGTTATAATAGGTTATGTGCCCTCCTAGTCTCATTTTTACTTCACTTGATCCAGAGGTTCTGGATAGACAGCAGGCAGCTACAGTGTCAGACATCATCCCTTTACTAAATTCTAAGGTTTATGTCTTTGATATTTTTTATCTCATAAAGTTGTGATCTGGGTTAATATTTGTTTTATTCCCAATCATGTTGTTTGCTCGTTAAACTTGGTCAACTTTGATATACAAGGTAGGGACATCTATTTTTAGCTTGTTTGTTTTTTCAAAGAAAAAAGGTTAAGGTATTTTCATCACTCTGGTGTTGTTGGTGTCCTTGACGTGAAAAAAAATTAACCTTGGCTATACCTTCTAAACTATGAAGGCTTTTGACATCAAACTTCACTTACTTTTTCACAATCATAAGAGCTACATTGTGTGTCTCACTTTTTAAAAAAAAAAAATACTGAAAAAGTTTAACCTCGACCATAACTTCTAAACTATTGATATTAAAGTATCCGTCATCAAACGTCACACACTTGCTCACTTTCACAAGGGCTACATTCTCATTAAGGGCCATAATTCTAAGGTCCATTTTCACCTTCCGTATTTATCTCTCCCTTTTCAACAAAAAACCAAACAATTAAACGTTGGCATCTGCATGCAGTACTCTTGTTGTTCTCATAAAGTTGGGGTTATTTCATTAGATAATATTGGTTTTATTCCTTTTTTCCCTCAGAATAAAAAAAAAGGATGAATTAATTTTGCACTGTTGATATTTCTATAATTGCTTAATGTTTGACAATTTGTCTATTTTTTCTCTATGTTTGATGATGTTCTGGTGTAAAGTCAGTATGAAGGAATTGCATGCCCAGTGTGATATATCAAGAATTGCAGGTATAATTGGAAAGTACTATCAGTATTGATAGTGTCTGGGGTCCTTGACACATGTATATCTGTTGCGTGTAGACCAATTTATTTCCTGACCATGGCATATAATGAGACTCATTTTGGTATGGCATAGATAATAGTCTCAATTGTGCTGAACAGTGAGATAAATCCCGATTAATAAGAAGTCTGGGAGTCAGTGATTCTAGGTAATTTAGGGAAGAAAGATATTCCTTGAAATATTGCTGATTTATAGACTAGCCTGGCTGGTTCACATGGCTTGATACTGCACTTCTCTAGAACTCTGCTCCAAACACCCAGAACTGATATGGTAATTGTCTGTCTGTCTGTCCCTCTGTCGGTCTGTCAGTCCGCCCATCCTTCTGTCCCACATTTTTGTCCGAAGCATAACTCGAAAAATATTTGAGGTAGCAACTTGGAACTTTATAGGTGGATAGATCTTATTGGGGAGGAGTGCAGTGCACAAGAATGATAACTCTACCTTTCATAATTCTTTAGTTATTGCCCTTTGTTATTTTTCAGGCTTAATTTTTGTCACAGTGACCTTGACATTTTACCTGTAGACCTCAAAATAGGGGAATTAGTAGGTCTTAACATGGTTTTCATATCTATAATCACTTCAAATATCAGTCTTCCATTACCAAAAATTTTCTTTTAAAAATGAAATATTCTACTCTCCAACACATCTTCTAAAGAGCAAGCATTCGGCACGGGATGGCCATGTCAACATGGCTCTTGTTTGTTTTAACTTATTCTTTTTACGTTGATTTGGAAACAAGTTTTTACAAGTTGCACTGATTCTTTTGACAGTTCCTGGGCTGAATCACTCTTTTTTCTCCAACACACAACTACCACCGCTACCAATAAGCAATATACCAACCCACAACCTTTGACTTGTCAAGTCATGTATGTTACCATTAAACAATGTTGCCCAGACTTAATTGGATATATCTTCATTGGAACATATTTTACAGTATTTAAAATTATATATGGTATACATATAAATGAGTTAAAGTAGTCCCTCTCTGAAGCAACATTTTGGAGAGACAAGGAAATATTTTGTTGTAGAAAGGGAGCTGTCTCATCATGGTCTCCTTTGTTTGCTAAAGTTATAAATATTCATAAAGTCAAAATTTGTACATGAATATTCATGTGGTTAAAGTGGTCCACTCAGTACAGGTTGGCTTCTTAGTACTAATGTCTGTGTTTGTTAATATTTATGTCTTTTATTTTCATAGTGGAAGAAAGTGTTTGCAGAGCGATACCGATTGAGGAACAATTGGTTGAAGGGTCGCTGCACGGTCCGTACATTCGAGGGTCATTCTCAAGGGATCTCCTGTGTACAGTTTGACGATACGAGGATAGTCAGTGGGTCTTCAGATAAAACAATTAAAGTAAGTTATCCACTTACATGCATAGCCAAGTAGGGGGGATTTTGCTTTGCAGTTTGTAAGAATACTTTGCATCAGCCTTTTCTGGCCCTTTCCGTTTTGTCTGGTTTAAAAAAAAAAAGATTAATCACTAGTGAAAGGCACATTAGAAATTTAGAGTTTGTTTTGGATAAATCCACTTTATAGCAGTTGGAACAGTTCTGTTATGTTGGCGTAAAACAAACATACATGTTCTAATTGACTTTATACATGACTTTCGTGGGTTTATATTAAGACAATCTCCTGTATGAGAGACATCTTGACAAGTTAGGGATGAGGTTGTTGATTACAGATGACAGATTTCAATGAAACTTAATTCAAAATAATACACAAAAGTAGTACGCCTTGAAGATATACATAAATAGAGGAAATTTCCCCTTTTTTCATCCAATGCCAACTGCATTACTAGGTATATAGGTTTTTGGTCAGTGCATTTGTTCATTCATTCATATATTTGTTCATCCGTCAGTCTATCAGTCTGTACATCACACCTCAGGTTTACCTTTGCATTTAAGCTTTTTTTCTATGAAGATAAAATGAAAGCAAATATTTGGTTGTGACCACTAAATGCCAGCAGGACATAGTTATAATGCAGACATTTTATTGTCACCTATAGTTCAAGACAAATCCTGTTGAAATCTCTGCAATTTATACAATGCATACTTATTTTGATCATTTCTTGCCTTTTTCCATTGTGTTCAATATTGTTTACTGACTCACAATACCCATTGTATGATACTAGTTGATTGACTGGTTTCTGTCATCTCCAAAATAATGGAAATTCTTTTGATTCGTTTGTGGTTGTTGTTTTTTTTCTTTTGTAAAATTTATTTTGTAGATATTTAACCCTTTCCCTCATAGAGGACACCATGAAAAGACCTATGCGAACAGCATAAAACCAGATGGCAGGCTGATCAGGTTTTATGCTGTTCGCTGCTCCTCAGTGGTCTGGAAATGAGGATTTTATAATTAAATTTGGTAAGGTTTAACTGTGGTTTTCTGCAGATCAGGCTTTATGTGATACCTATTGAGGGCGTCAAAATGAGTATATATGAGGGAAAGAGTTAATTATTTATATTTCAATATTAATGTAATAAAGACATTGTTATGGGCATGTTTAAGTCAAAGAAAATTTTATGTCTGTTATCAGGTGTGGAACATTCGGACTAATGCCCAGTGGTCAGTTCAAACATTGGTTGGTCACAGCGGTACAGTGCGATGTCTCCATTTAGAGGGGAATCGGCTGGTCAGTGGCTCAACAGATTGTATGATTAAGGTAGGGCCTTTTATAGTCTTAGTACAGATCTTCCTTTATATCAAGATTGTTAAACTTATATTGATCCTTAAAAAAACATGTCTGCTTGGGGAAAGGATAGTTGGCCCTATATGCACGTTTATACATATGCACATTATATACATGTGTACAATTTTTTTAATGATATATAATAAACAACTGGCCAGACTTGAAAATATATTAACACAGATGTCTACTGTAAAACCATTGATTTTTTGTGGGACTCTAATATTTGATAATTTTGTGGAGGGTTTCATCCACGAACATTACCCCATTGAAAAATGTTTATTTGAAGCAGCTTGTTCACAGATGATTGGTGGAAATAAAGAAAAGTTTGATTCTTCTCTCCCTTATTCATGTTTGTGAGTCTTTGTTTCTGACATAAATATAAACTAGGTCACATTGCATGATAAAATGCTATTTTTGTAAAGGCATACTTAGGGGAAATTGGTTACATGTAAGCATTGAATACAGAGTCCATGTGAAACATGTGCTTGTAGTTCCATGTGACATGATAACGCAATGCCATATGGTTTCTCCACCAATTCTGGGTAGTGACTTAGTAAGAGTTATTTTGATCAGTCATATAATGCCACACGAAAATAGAATTTCTATGTACAGGTTTTATAATTCTTAATATAGACTCAATCCTATTCATAACCCTATTGCCTATGACAGAGAAATCACCTATCGTTTTTACATTCTCGTAATGTTGTAATGGGTGATCATGCATCTGTAGATGGGTATTGATAGATGTAATACATACAGGTAGTTATATGTGAATGAGTTACTTTAATAGATTTTGAGTTTTGTAGAATAAGAGTCAATGAATAAATGTACCCAGGAAGTTCCCTGTAGTACAAAATCAACAAAATTTAATGTTAACAGAATATATTGATTTTACTGTAGTATTTAGTATTATATTTATGACCTTTTCTTCCGGGGTATGTATTTTTATGTGATTTGTTTGCCCTTGTGTTGTTGATCTATGTCAAATTTTAGTAGAATGAAGAATTTATTTATGATAATTGGCAACATATTTAATTTCCCTGTAAATTGTCATAGATTCTGACCTTATCACAAGTGTGCCTGTGTCATGTGTAAGCCTTAGAAATATTTGCTAGACTGAAGAGGATAAAAATAACCCTGAATATCTAATATTGGTTATAAAGCATTGTATAACCTGCAATTGTAGAAATTGCTAGATGAAATTATAGCAGATCAGTGTGTAGAATCAGATGTGCATCAGGTTTGCACATGTGTTTGCAGTGAAGACATTCAAGTCTATGCTACACTTGCAAGTGTGGAGATATTTCAAACTTTTACCTCATATACTCGTTCAAACACAATGGCAAACCGAGCAAACCCAGATCAGACAGCTCTGTAGGAGCTGTTCAATCAGGGTCTCCTCTGTTCGTACTTTCAATATTGTAGCTTAGATTTTACTCAGTCTACAGAACAAAAAAGAAAAATCCATTTTAATATGCTGCCGGAGGCATTCGTATATTGGCGTCATCTTCTCCGTCTGTCCGTTCGTCCGTTCTGGTTTATTGATTTTTACAAGATTTGTAGCTGATTGATATTGCAGCCTTATGAACGCAACTCCTCCTACATTTCTGAAAGAACCTTTTCAAAACTTGGTCATTGTCATTACCATAATGGGTAAATGTGCATGAAGTGGCGATTTTCTGGGTCATTAATTTTTGCAAGATTTTTGTCCCTTGATACTTAGTCTCTGTAAGTGATTGATATTGAAGCCTTGTGAACGCAACTCCTCCTACATTTCTGAACGATTCTTTTCAAAACTTGATCAGTGGCATTACTATAATGGGTAGATGTGCATGAAGTGGCGATTTTCCAGTTCATTAATATTTGCAAGATTTTTGTCCCTTGAAAATTAGTCTCTTTAGCTGATTGATATTTCAGCCTTGTGAACGCCATTCCTTTTATGTTTCTGACCTAATCTTTCCAGTCAGCTAGGCTGGTTAGCAGAGTAAGACTTTCAATTCCGGACAAGTGTGGATAAACTGTTTTGCTCAAGAAAACACCCAGCTGCCCCTGCAGGGATCGAACCTACTACCCAGGCAACCACAATCTCAGGCCCCTGTCTTTTCATCATCTTTAGTGATTGCCACACTTTGAGAAAAGTATATTTGCGAATATACTGCTCTTTCAGCTAAATTAATTGGTCTAACAGACTTCATTATGAGCTTATGCTTACAGAAATGTTAAAGCAATAATTAATAGGACCATCTTGGTCTTTATATTTTGTGGCGGCGTATATTGTGGCAGCACTGGTACTCTTGTTACATATATCTCTTAAAGTTCAGTTACATTATTTTCCTGACGTCATAAATTTATATATAAATATCTTGTTGTTCATCTCAGTATTGAACACCAACCCACTACTACTCTTTTGTATTGGTGTAAACTGTGGTTATTCATAAAACAGCAACGTCAGATTCAGGGCAATTTCCATGCTATGTTGGTTCTTCACTGTCCTCATTTTCAAGGTACCAAGGAATATTGAACAGTATAAAATTTTATTAGTAGTAAAAGGTTATGCTGGAGACTGTTTTAATAGATGCTAATTTATTATCAACTCATGACTTTTGTCAGGTATGGGATCTGTCAACACAGGAGAGCTGGTCTAGTATAGCATGTAAAGTCAGCATGACTGGTCACTCAGACACTGTCCGCTGTATACAGGTGAGCTTTAGATAGGTATGATGAATGATAATGATGATGATCATGCTGTTACAATCTTTAGGGTGTTACACAAACTTTACACAAACTCTTTTAAGGAAATGGCCCACATCCTATCAGACATCACATTTTTTGCACCCAATAACATGTGTAATACATAAAGATGAATAGACAGGTAGATTTTCCAGCCCTCAAATAATA
The DNA here is from genome assembly GCA_021229015.1 of Solen grandis. Classification (NCBI taxonomy): domain Eukaryota; kingdom Metazoa; phylum Mollusca; class Bivalvia; order Adapedonta; family Solenidae; genus Solen; species Solen grandis. The sequence continues at coordinate 19,094,130 of CM037777.1, read as the reverse complement.
ATGATGATGTGATGATGATGATGATGATGATGATGATGATGATGATGATGATGATGATGATTACTAATTATGATAATGCATATTATGATAATTACAACACCAGTGAGAACAGTTATGATGATTATTTTCTCAACATGAATAAAACTATGTATTCTAAAAAAAAAAGCTAACATCTGTTTTGTCTGCCCTACAGGTGGATGATACAAAGGTGATCAGTGGTTCGTATGATAAAACCCTCAAGATCTGGGACTTAGCCACTGGTCAGTGTAAGATGACCCTCAGGTTAGAACCCATTCTTATACTAGAGTTTGCACTCATTTACATAGTTGAACAATGTGTACAACACTTAAATAATTAGAATATCTTTTTTTTTCATGTTAACTCCTCAGGTATACTAGTTTACTCTTATTTAATTATAAAAATTCTGCCTGAAAGCTGTTTTTGATAACACTTTTAAGGTATTTGCTTCTTGTTTAAAGGTATTGAGGATTGATATACAGAATAATAAGTTACTACCAGGCTGATCAGGTTTAAACTGGTTTTGTAGGCCATTCCCTTACTAGTTCTCTTTAAAGGGTTAAATCTCTTATATTATACTTGACATTGCAAAATCAACATCAGCCCATATATATTTTTAGTAAACAACAAACACAAATGATAGATTCTATTTACCATATATCTTTCTATTGTGCTTATTTTTGTGGGTTGACCTAGTTTCTCTTAACTTGTCCTGTATAATTTAGTACAGCATTATTTATATTTTAAGCGTCTATCATATTGATTTTCTTTTAATAGCTTAGAAATGATGATTGCATTCAGTAATAAGAAATGCATTTATGAAAATTAATAATATCACAGCAGGTTAATAGTTATTCATTGGTCACAATAGATAAACAGAAGTATATCAAACAATATGTAAGACATGTTATTTAATACTGGGCTATATGTAACATGATAAAAATGTGGCAATATTGACCATACACAGTTTGTTTTCTGGTAATGTTTGAATATTGCTGAACTGTTGTCATAGCAGCTGTACAAGCACTAATTTTTATAGTGCAGTGGTTTTCGTTAATTTTATAGATAATATTATTTACAAAAATAAACTTTCATGAGAATTATTCATTTAGTAGATGTCACATTGTCTAGATTAACTGTACAAAGGACATGAATAACTGTACCCACAATGTAACTGTACTCAAAACATTAATAACTGTACCCACAACTCAACTGTACCCACAACATAACTGCCCAGGAAAAAACCCATAACTGTACGTTAATAAATGTACCCACAACAAAACTGTACTAAGGACGTGATTAACTGTACCCAAAAACAAAACTGTACCCAGGACATTAATAACTGTACCCACAACATTATTGTACCCAGGAAATGAATAACTGTTCCCACAACATAACTGTACCCAGGACATGAATAACTGTACCCACATCATAACTGTACCCAGGATATGAATAATTGTACCCACAACATAACTGTTCCCACAGCATAACTGTACCCACAATATAATTGTACCCTTGACATGAATTACTGTACCCCCAATGTAACTGTACCCAGGATATGAATAACTGTACCCACAACATAACTGTACCCAGGACATGACTGATGAAACCCATAGCATTACTGTACCCAGGACATGAATAACTGTACCCTAAATGTAACTACCCAGGACATGAATAACTGTACCCATAACATAACTGTACCCAGGACATGAATGATGGTATCCACAGCATTACTGTACTCAGGACATGAATAACTGTATCCACAATATAACTGTACCCTTGACATGAATTACTGTACCAGCAACTCAACTGTACCCACAACATAACTGTACCCAGGACATGAATGATGATACCCATAGCATTATTATACCCAGGACATGAATAACTGTACCCTAAATGTAACTACCCAGGACATGAATAACTGTACCCATAACATAACTGTACCCAGGACATGAATGATGGTACCCACAGCATTACTGTACCCAGGACATGAATAACTGTACACACAATGTAACTGTACCCAGGACATGGATAACTGTACTCACAACATAACTGTACCCAGGACATTAATAACTGTACCCATAACATAACTGTACCCAGGATATGAATAACTGTACCCACAACATAACTGTACCCAAGACATGAATAACTGTACCCATAACATAACTGTACCCAAGAATAACTGTTCCCACAACATAACTGTACCCAGGACATTAATAACTGTACCCACAATATAACTGTGCCCACATCATAACTGTACCCTGAATGCCCCTGGACATTAATAACTGTACCCACAATATGAGTAACTGTACACAATGTGCACAACCCAGGACATGGTTTTTAATTCAGAGTTTACCAAGTTGAATGCCACCAAAAAGTGAATTTACAATATTCTACTATTGTAAGTAGATAGATTTGTTGTTCCAGCATTACTTAACAACATCCACTTATTTAATCAATTGTTTGAATAACTTTATAATTGGATGTTTCAGGGGTCATCACGCTGCTGTCTTGTGTGTTCACTTTAATGACACCAAAGTAGTGTCTGGCTCGTGTGACAAAACAATAAAGGTATGTCAAAGGCTATGGCAGGAAGTGAAGATGGGGGAATATTTTGAAGTGGTTGTCAAGTGTAGATATTGCAGGAGGTTGTAGGTTTGATCCCTCGCCTAGCCATACTTGTCATCAAAGTATGCTATCTCATTCAGAGTTTTATATGTTATATATTCCATTTTTTTAGCTCGACTATTCGAAGAATATGAGAGCTATTGTAGTCACCCTGGCGTTGGCGTTGGCGTTGCAGCTTTTGGTTAAAGTTTTGCGTGCAAGTTACTATCAACCTTATATCTCAAAAACCGTTTATGGTATTGACTTGAAACTTTATAAATATGTTCAGGGGCATCAGACAACCAAGGTAGATAACTCTTGGCTGAATTAAATATGAATTATGGCCCCCTTTTAACTTAGAAATTTTGGTTAAAGTTTTGCATGCAATAGAAAATTTGGTTAAAGTTTTGCGTGCAAGCTGCTATCTAATTTGTATCTCAATAAGCATTCATGGTATTGACTTGAAAGTTAATGAATATGTTTAGGGGCATCAGACAACCAAAGTAGATAACTCTTGATGGAAAATGTTACAAATTATGGCCCCTTTTTAACTTAGAAATTTTGGTTAAAGTTTTGCATGCAAGATACTCTCATGCTTATATCTCAGTATCCAGGCATGCGATTGATTTGAAACATCTTAAATATGTTTAGGGGTATCATACTTTCATGGTAGATAACTCTTGATGGAATATGTTACAAATTATTGCCCTTTTTAACTTAGAAATTTTGGTTAAAGTTTTGCATGCAAGTTACTTTCATGTTAATATCTCAGTATCCAGGCATGCGATTGATTTTAAACATCTTTAATATGTTTAGGAGTATCATACTTTTCAGGTAGATAACTTTTGATGGAATATATTACAAGTTATGGCCCCTTTTTAAACTTAGAAATTTTGGTTAAAGTTTTACATGCAAGGTACTTTCATGCTTATATCTCAGAGTCCAGGCATGGGATTGATTTGAAACATCTTTAATATGTTTAAGGGTATCATACTATAAAGGAAGATAACACTTGATGGAATATATTAAAAATTATGACCCCCTTTTAACTTAGAATTTTGGTTAAATTTTTGCATTCAAGCTACTATCCAGCTTACATCTCAGAAATTGCTTGTGGAATTGACTAGAAAGTTAAGGAGTGTCTTCAGGGGCATCAGAAAACTAAGGAGGATAACTTTTGGACTGAATTTTATACAAATTATGGCCCTTTTCTAACTTGGATTTTTGGTTAAAATTTTGCATGCACAGTGTTATTGTGCTTATGTCTCAGTAACTAGGCATGGGATTGATTTTAGACCTCATAAAAATATTAAGGGGTATCAGACTATCAAGGTATATCATTTTTGACTATTATTATGTACAGGGTATGTGAAGGGCAAGAATTGAAATAGATTTCATTTGATTTACCAACAAGCATTTTGAATAGTCAAGCGTGCTGTCCTCTGACATCTCTTGTTCTCTCTAAAAATAGTCTAATTAGGTAGGTGTTCATTACATACATTTTTCTTCTGCATTTCCTTATAAGCATATAAAAAGAGATTTGAAAGTTAATGTACACAATCATTGCAGGTGTGGAACTACCAAGGAGTTTGCATGATGACATTGTCAGGTCACCAGGATGCAGTTACCTGTCTACAGTTTGATGCCACGCGGATCGTCAGCGGATCTCTTGACTGTAACCTCAAGTTCTGGGATATCCACACGGGTGAATGTATAAACACAATTGACTGGAAGGCTGCTGAAGGTCACACTGGGGTTGTCAGGTGTTTACAGGCAGACAGCTGGAGGCTGGTCAGTGCAGCAGATGACAAAACTATCAAGGTAATTTGGGTGCTTAGAATCTAGTAATATCTTTCAAATAACTTAGAAGCATTAGTCTTAATGTGTATGTACAAACATTTAAATGTAGACTTCATATTCAAGAAAGGGCCATGTCCACAATTATTCTTGTTTTAGTCACTTACTTAAATAAATGAAATCTTTTAACTTAAATAAATGAAATCTTTTTTTAATTTCCTTGGCTCACTTCTTATCTTCATGAAACAGACATATTAATGATATACACAACTGATGATTTTAGCTGCTCATCAGAAGTTACATACAAATCTTCACCTTCACCAAGTTTCAGCTTACTCACTGTTACATGGTTTATATCAGATATATATATACACACAGAGTGGCTGGGTAAGTTAGGTGGATGCTAAAGAAACATCAAATTATATATTTAACACTACTATTGGATCTTGAAAGTTTGGTGTTACATACAAGTGATGATTTTGATTATCTGTATTGCTTAAACACTTGTTATATTTCCAGGTGTGGAACCTTGAGACTGGAAAGAGACTGGTAACATTACGTAACCACACAGATGGTGTCACATGCCTCCAGTTTAATGACTTTATAATTGTGTCAGGATCTTATGACAAGACAGTCAAGTTGTGGGACTTTAGTTCTTGCTGATCTGGAATAGAGGCCTACACCAGTATCTAATAAATGGCCTATGTGGCTAGTGTAAAACCAAGTCAGTCTGAAAGTTATTTCTTAGACTGATCTGATTTTTATTTTGTTTGCAGCTCATTTATAATTTAAGATAAATTAATATTGATCACTGTTTCCAAGGGGAGATAATTGAGCTTGAGCTCATATGCAGTAAATGTTTCAGTATCATCTGATGGGATTGTAATTAACCCTTTCCCTCATATAGACTCATTTTGACGCACTCAATAGGTACCACATAAAGCCTGATCTGCAGAAAACCACAGTTAAACCTTACCAAATTTAATTATAAAATCCTCATTTCCAGACCACTGAGGAGCAGCGAACAGCAGAAAACCTGATCAGCCTGCGAGCTACTTGCAGGCTGATCTGGTTTTATGCTGTTCGCATAGGTCTTTTCATGGTTTCCTCTATGAGGGAAAGGGTTAAATCAAAGTGTTCAGGGGATCAATCATTCAGATTGATAATTTCAGATATTTTTTTTTAACACGTTTATTGAAGATTACGATATATTTTGACTCCGACATTTTGGTTTAAATTTGCATTGCAGTTGAATTTAGAGCAAATTATGATATTTTTATTTAGATCTTGAAAGTAAGCTCCTTAAAGTTAAATATCTTTAGAATGACATTTATTTGACTAAACAGACAACATGTGTTATGTGATGTGTTCAGAATAAGATCAAAATTCAAATTAATTGTGGTTCTGTTTAACAAGGTTGTGCAATGAATATTTTAGTATTTATTTTATGTGTACATGTTATTTGTTTACAGATATGTTTGATACACAGTTACACATATGTGCTATGGTTGATACACATATTTAGCTATACTTCTGTTTGTACACTGAGATGTTAAAACTTTTGTCTATTGATGACTTGAAATACTTCTGAAAATTAACATGTAAGTTTTCAAGATGTTTCCAAGCAATAGTACTGGTACAACCCAGGAATTGTTAAGAGACATTTGTATAAGTTCCATCATTTTTTCCCTATCAACGTTACAGTAGTAAGTCAGAATTAATTCCTCCGACGTTTGGACCTGCAGGTGAGGTTACATACTGCAGCACTAGATCAGACTTGGAGCTGTGCATCTGGTCCGCTGACGCTACTGTGGTAAACCAGTGTTCAGAATAGCATGTCAGAGTGTTAAAATGGTGTGGGTAGTTCACCTCTACACAGTCAAGTGCCAGACCATGAAAACAAGTGTATCAGTTATTGCTTGTAAGTGTGACATAGGACATCAGATATTTACATATATATTGTGCATGTAAATAGTTCTTTTTTATGAGGATAGGGTTCAAGGACTAGCTTGTAGTGAAGACAGTGTTATTTATTCTTTTTATGCCCCTGCCTCTGAATAGGTATGACACACACATGTAGTTTGACTGATGTCCTTCAGTCTAAATTACACCAGTTTTTCAGATGTTTTGTTTTTCCTACATGCTTAGAAGCACTAAGTTTGTTTTTTTTGTATATACTTTAAAGGTGTACATGTGTATACTGATGAGTTACTGATCAAGTTTACATTTCATACCCTTTTTGACAGTTATGACCACTGGACTTAAATAAAAAAAATAAAATAATTTAGGCTTTCCTTAAATGCTTAAGGTTACTGAGATAAGTTTTGTTAGGTTTACTATGTCAAATCAAGTGTGTGCCCCTTTCACATTTCTGATTATAATGAAATAGTCTTTGGGACAAGTAATAACTTGCAGGCAGGGGTTTTTGTGACCTACCACATTGAATTTGTATTCTTTCATTTTTATATATAGCAGAATTAGTATATTTACATAGAGAGAGTGGAAACAGCAGGTTGTAATGTCAATATTTTTAGTTTGTATATTTTTAGAAGCCTGTTTATATCAGGATTATTTATATATATATATATATGATGTTAGGGTTAAAGCAATACTTCATCAAAGGGTTGTTCCAGTGCACTGCAATCTCGTTCTATATTGTATCATTATCATATTGATTGCATTGAACTAGTCTCTTTAGGTGCTTGATTTTATTTCATTTTGTTTATTACATTTTCTGATATATAAAATAAATCCATGGCATATTTGTGCCAAGGCACTGTCAGTGGTAACAAATCACTTTTAATAATAACTTTAGTTAGCACAGAATTTGTGGAATTTACTTGAATGAGTAATTAAGAGATGAAAAAAAAGGCAATGTTAATGAATGTGATTTTTCAAATAAAATATAACTGATGTTGTGTTTAGTGTAGGACTGTGTTGAGGTCAAGCATCAGATGTCAGATTAAAAAACTGGAATATTTGTTGTACTGTGCCTTGGTATATGTATATAACATTATGAAAATAGCATTGAAATGTTCATGGAACTATCAAGTTCATTACTATAGCCCTAGCTATGAAGTATATGGGGGCTATATTGGAGTCATATTCGTTGGTTTGTCACAAATCTTCTGTTGCGTACTTCTTCAAAAATATATAAACCAGAATCTTAAAACTTTACAGAAAAGTTCACCAACATGGGAAATTGTACACCTTGGTTTTATTCAGAAATTCATCTGGTTATCAGAGATATGGCCCATGGCTTTGTGAAAATGGGTCGAAGTGGAGAAACCCACGGCAAGTTTATGTGTTCCAGCTCCTGGCAGTTCTGAAGTTTCTGTGAATAGAACTGTACTGGTGTCATCAATGCTTCAACTCTGTCAAGACACAGTAACTGTGTTAAGGCAGTATCTTGGGGTATTCATCATCTTCAATGATAGTTCAATATAAGAATTGAGGCCCAGATAATAGGCTGTTAACAAATAGACGGTTTACAAAGTTGAGCAGATTTTAAATTTGAAATGATAAACGATAAGGAATTAAACTGTTCTGCCACCAAGTATAATTCAAATAATAATAGAATGTATTACCTGTGATAAAACAAGGCTGTGTATTTATAGCTTTGAAATGAGCAAAACAAACATTTGAATTCAGATTTCAAATTTCATCTGTACCTCATATGAAACATCAGAATTCTTCTTTACATTTTTGCATGATTGTATTTCAAACTTTTAGTGCATTTATAAATTAAGTGTACATATAGAATTTTTTTTTTTTTTTTTTTTTTTTTGGTGGGATTTCCCACTTTTTTGGAGCTATAAGGCTTTGTGTGTATTAAGGATCAATTTACGGGTACCCAAAGTTTTGAATAATTGCGTTTGCTTCATATCATATATTTTTCCCCCCGATTTTTGAAAATTAAGTGTCCCCTTTAAATGTTTCCTTTCAATTCAAAAAGAAACAAAGGGTACAGACATTGCTGCAAATTATCAATGTTTTGTAAATATTATGTTTAGCTCACCTGAGTACAAAATGCTATTGTGACCAGCCAATATCCATCTGTGTTCAATGATTACTTACAATATCTTGAAACCCTCTCAGCCAATTTTTAATTAGCATAAAGTTTATATTCCCTCTTTCAAATTTTTTCATAGAATTTTTTATTCCATGTAGAAATCTGGTGGAAAAAATATAGTGAAAACATTAAAAAAAATCTTCTCCTAGAATCTCTAGCCATATCTGAGAATATTTTGGCACATATGTTCCTTGGATATCAACATCCAAGAAAAGAGGCTTCCTGCTTCCAGCCTCCATCAGCTTAAATAAATTTTTCAAATGGCAACCAAAAGAATTGTATTTTACAAAACTTTGTAAGCTGGTCATCTGTTGAACCAGTTGTCTGAATTTAATTCCTTTTGGCACTAATGGTCCTCCCTCTCTTGACATTTTGGTTAGAATTTAAACTCATAGAGGACGACTTACGTTACTTATAAAATAAATGTAGGAAATTTAAAAATTCTTCTTTCAAGTGGATTGGTGTAATATTGCACAGATCATGACATTCTACCATAATTGTTATAACAAGTTGATCTGTAATGTGTGGCCCAATTGGGGGGGGGGGGGGGGATGTATTATTAGACTATTTAGGAACTTTTTATTTTGATCATAATTCAATGAAATTTGACCAAAATAATCAGCTTTTAGCTCATCATACAAGTTGCAGAGACCGGGATGATCCCTTTGAAAATAACGCTTGCAGGGAATGGGACAGGTTGGATAGTGCAATGATGCTCAAATCTTGGATCTGTCTGATATTTGGGGTTATAAGATCAAATCTTCAGTGACCTTTTAAGAGTTATTTGAGCTAATGGGAAACAGGTCTAGACAGATATGATAATTGTTCTGGAACATATATGTTCCATAACATTCCAACATTGGTTAAGGTCCGATTTTTTTAAATAGCATTTTTTAAAATAGCAGTGAAATGTAGTGAAATGTTTAAAAATCATCTAGCCAAGAGTTGTCACTTTTAAAAATTCAGGTGACTTACCTGTTCAAACCATTATTTTTTTTAAAGGCTACTTCAAGCAAATTGTTCTCAGGTGAGCAATCCAGGACCATCAATGGCCCTTTTGGTAAAAATTGTAAATACTTACGTCATATATGATTTTTTATTATTTTATTATATGTACTTTGTTTATGCTGTTCCAAACAGTATCATGTTGTACTGTGCATTATAGAAATGTTACTTATGGTTGTGACATCATTGTTGTGGATCCGTTATATATTTTATATTTACATATTTTCTTTTTAACAGATTAATTTTCATTTGGAAGATCAGTGTTGTATGTGTATTGGATATTGTATGTAAAATTTATATTAATTTTATGATCCTAATTTCCGGTCAAAGTTGAAGATGTTTTCTTCTTTAATATTTATTAACTAGTGTCCTATATATATATATATTCAGTATTGTTAAGCAATCATGATTGAAGGAAATTTTTTCCCCATATTTTTTCTTCCTTTTCACCAATTGGGAATAGTTGTTTTTTTTATACTCCCACTTAACAGAAATAGGGGCTATATGAGAATCCCTCCCTGCACTAGATTACTTGACAACAAGGGGTATTACTAACCTTTAAGAGATAGTTCCAGTTGTAACTTAGTGTTGGTCTTTGGGCTACACCCATACTTTGACCTTGATTGATGTTGTGTCCAGAAGCATTTGAACTTTACCTTGAAGGCTTCCACTGGACATTATCTTTAACAGCCATTTTATCAGTTTTACATGTGTGATTAAGTGATACTGTATTCTTTAGACAGTTTTGTTTGAACCATTCTAAGAATGAAATGTTCTGGAAATCCTTAGAGAAATAGCAATGGCACTTTGTACACATTGGAGGAATCTCCAACAAAAGTGAAAGTAAGTATGACTATCAGTCCATTACCCCATAAAATATTAACCCAAATTAAAAGCATTTTCATCATATTTTTATCAAATAGGAAAATGTGTCTTGTTTGAATAGTTTAAACAACCTAAGATTGTTTGACATAAGTCTTTTTAGCTCATCTGAGCATTCTTGTATAACTAACTTAGAGACATTGTATAGGGCCAAACACTCTCTCTCTCAGCTGGGTTTTGATAGATTGTTAACATCAGTCTGTTAGGTCAGGGTTGACAACTTTTTAGAGCAGTATTACTAACAAAATAGGACCATATTGGCCCTTTAGACTATTCTCCAGTTCTAATTTTTCAGAACAGGGGATTTCTATTCAAGGGGAAAGGACCATCTTGTATTTTATTGGAAAAATAGACAACTTTATCATATCAGGTTTCATAGTCAAAAGACATAGTCAAAAGACATTACATACTAAAGCACTACAGTTGAATATAACTTTCCCCATAACCTACCCTTCTTAGTTACAACAGAAACATTATTCATGCATGATTTACTGTGACTGCTTAACAGCATTTTTTTTTCATGTATAGCCTACTCCCATACTGCAAATCAGCATTTCTGGTTCTCACAAATGATGGCATAATAAACAACACATGACAATCTATATGCGTTTTGTTGTGTTGATGACCAGACCTTGTTGACCCAATTTGTTTCTTTAACCCTTTCCCTTATATTAGACTCATTTTAACGCACTCAATAGGTACCACATAAAGCCTGATCTGCAGAAAGCCAAACTCAAACCTTACCAAATTTAATTGTAAAATCCTCATTACCAGACCACTGAGGAGCAGCGAACAGCATAAAACCTTATCAGCCTGCGACTTACTCACAGGCTGATCTGGTTTTATGCTGTTCGCATAGGTCTTTTCATGGTATCCTCTATGAGGGAAAGGGTTAAATGTGAAAATGTCACAATCTCAGATAAACAATGCCTGTTTTTCTACCATATTCAGCTGAATCGAATCTAATATTTCAAAAGGAAACAAACTGAATAATTTTAGATAGATTTCAACAGAACTTCTTTTCCCCAAGGGAGAAAGGTGTTTTGCAGCCATCCTACTGTCCAGATCCATTATCTGTTCAAACAGATATTATGTTTATAACAATAACATACTGCTGCTCATGCACTTTGCCCTTGAAATCTTCCAAAACTATACATTTTATGTACTTCAATTATCATTTGCTGAACACTGAAATTTAATAAACTGCACTTGGACTGGCAAAAGGAAGAGGGCAAAAAATATTACATTCAGCCATATTCCAATTAAATCATTGGATAATATAATACTATCCAGGTTATTGATTATAACAAGAGGATTATAACTAGATTATTTTCCTTTTAACAAAGGGCAATTTGGTGTAGAATGTTTGTTTAGAATTAAAAAAAACGTAGTGCAATCTTGACCTAATGACCCTATCTTTTTCTACCCAAGATGACCAATATTTTACAGTTTCATAAAGATTACCAGTAGATGAAAACTGCTGCCCCCACCCCCAAACACAAGCACACTGAGGCTCACACTGACATATGCTTTATTAGCTTTGAAAAAGTATATCTACCAGGATTTCAGATAGCAAAACAATAGCTCTCTTTTGCAAACCAGGACTTGAAAATAGGAATACATTAATTAGGATGACAAGCTACAGGTAAGCCCTGTGTGGCTAGGGTACAAAAGGTTTGCAGTAACTGAGTACATTCATGCCAAAAAACTGTTTTAATTGCTGTTGTTTAACCCTTTCCCTCATATAGACTCATTTTGACGCACTCAGTAGGTATCACATAAAGCCTGATCTGCAGAAAACCAGTTAAACCTTACCAAATTTAATTGCAAAATCCTCATTTCCAGACCACTGAAGAGCAGCGAACAGCATAAAACCTGATCAGCTTGCGAGTTACTCGCAGGCTGATCTGGTTTTATGCTGTTCGCATAGGTCTTTTCATGGTTTCCTCTATGAGGGAAAGGGTTAATATTCATTGAATTATTTCAGTAATTACCTCATCAGTACCAGTATCCACAGTGTAACTATTTAAAGGGCTGACTATATTGATCAAGCTCTGCCCAGAGTTATGAACCTTGTGTGTGACACTTCTCTCATCAATTTCTTTCCATAACTGAAATTTTGTTTCAAAAGCATAAGAAGAACATAAGTTATCACGCAGTCAAAAAATTATAAAAAGGGGGAATAACTCCAAAAATACTGAGGCCAGAGCTATGAACCTTGTGCAGGACACTTTCTCTCATTAATTTCTTTCCATAGATAAAATTTAACAAGAAACCTTAGAAATTGATTATGCTCTTGTGTACTGCAATTTTGTCCATAACATCTACCCACCTTCAAGGTTATATGTCTCATAGTGCATGAGTTATGCTCTGGACAAAACTTAATTAAATATGTAATTAAACAACAGGCAATAACTCCAAAAATATGATTTGCAGACGGTTCTTGTGCACTGCAATTCTTCTTTGTGAGGTCTATCTACATGAACTTTCAAGGTGATATGTCTCATGGTGCATGAATAAAATAAGTATGTAATTAAACCAAGGGCAGTAACTCCAAAAAAATGATGTTCAAAGTTGCTGTTCTTGAGCACTGCACTTGTCCTCCATGTGGTCTATCCACCTATGAAGTTTCAAGGTTATGTCTCATAGAGTATTAAAAATGCTCTTGACAAAAAATAAGTATGAGATAAAACAAAGGGCAATAACTCCAAAAACTTGTACATGACACTACTCTATCATGAGATCTATCCACCTGTGAAGTGTCAAGTTAATAGCTTTGATACTTTTTGAGTTATGCTCCAAAGACAAAAATTAAGTATGAAATTTTAAAAAAGGGCAATAACTCCAAAATTATGACTGGCAGAGTTACAGTTCTGGTGCATGACACTTCTCCTTAATGAGATCTATCAACTTGTGAAGTTTAATTATACCCCCCCCCCCCCCCCCCCCCAAAAAAGTGACACAGATGGACAGACAACTCTGACAAAAACAATATTTCTCCCCCATAAAGATATGGGGGAGACACAATTATGTCCAGAATTAAAAACAAATGTAAAACTGTTAAAGATGCTAAATGACTTGGATTTTGCCAGCTTGTAAACCAGAACATATAATCAAAATAACTGGATAATTAAACAACAAACATACCAATTTATGTGTATTTATTTCATTTGTCATCATCACAACATCCAGCCTCTAGAGTCAACTGTAAAATGAAGAATATAACTTGCATCAACCTAAACCGACAAGACGCTAGGCCCTAGTGTAAAACTTTCTTCTCTTTACACAGCAGGTCTGAAAAAAAAATCAAACATTGATTCTTGTAAGTTGCTACATTAATCCTTCGATCTCAACTGTTCTCGATTGATCACAAATACAATGTCAAGGAAGGTCTACCGAGAGCGGATGTAATTCCAGATGTCAATGGAGACTTCAATTGGGCAACAGTGCCCTTCATTAAGATATCTACAGTTTATAAGGGAATGTAACAAACAATAAAATCAGTCTTCAATCATAGTTATTCTTTATTAAGCAATCATAAAGTGTCTTTTTCTTATGTAATCAAAAAATCAATAAACTCATGAACAACTATGACATAAAACCTTTCAACTTCATTTATTCATCAAGCTCTCAGATTTCATTTGTGCAATAAAATAATGAAATAGCTGTCAATTTGTGATCCTCATCATGATCAGTCTTCAGGATTGGACTTACTAATTCCAGTTCATTAAATATAAATTCAGCAAAAATACTGAGGTCTGACCAATAAACTGTTCCATCTCCCTCTATTTTTAAATATACTTAGACAAGTTTTACTAACAGCCCTTGACATATACCATCCCTTCTACTGGATTACTTTTGGATTTGTGTAACATTATTACAGATCACATGCAGAATCAATATACGATCACTGAATACAGCGACGGATAAATGACAATGACATTATCACGACAAAGACGGCACTAAACAAGTCCAGTATACAACAAAAAGTGTTGAATACATATCAAATCAAACTATTTACATAAAAAGATAACAAAAAATGTAAAAATTTTGTTTCCATTTATTTCTCTAGAATAAGGACTAATTACCAGTATATTATGCATGTTTACACTGGTTTCAGTCTATAAAGCCTCATCATGGAAACAAGACGCGCAAGATCTGAGAAACCAAGATCATATACGGTAGGTGTAAAAGCACAACAACTATCATAAATGCTTTAAGAACTTACACAATTATTTTATTCAAAATAGAGCAAATTGACTGCAGATACTCTGGAATGAAGAAAATACTTAATTTATAAGTCTATCTATCAAGAATATTTCTCTACCTTGGCTGGATAGAGATAGGACAACTACAAGCTGGAATAGAAAACCTGTGCTTCTGCATATGGTATACATCTCCTTTCTCTTACCTGTCTACAGGATATCCAGCTTGAATGATCAAATTTAAAATGGTATATGGTCAAGACCAGGCAAGGAGTTCCAGATATAAAAAAAAACAGGGACGACCAGGAGTCCACTATAGGGTGAGAGAACAAGAACCTCCCATATCTTTATAACATATGTTGATATGTATTGTCCTCTTGATGGGACTCTGTGTTAGTGCCAAGTACCTGTGTCCATTACAGGTCATATTCTTACATGTTAACAGTGATTTATGATCTATTATTCCACTGTTGCAGACCTGTACAGAAAGCTGCTTTTTCTATCTCCTCCTTTTCTTCTTCTTGTTCTTGTGCTTTTGGTGCAATTAAGTTTGCCTGTTCGGGAAAATATGTCCCAGGATTGGCTCCTCCATCCAGTACCTGGGATGATATGACCTTCCCTGACCGTGACAATACCCTTGACATCATTGTCTTTTTCTTAACAATATTCCTAGGTCTGCTCTGCGAT
>CM037777.1:19028757-19078757 GCA_021229015.1 Solen grandis | reverse complement strand
GAAATCATGTTCCTTTGCCATACTTAAAATTGTGATATTTATTACCAACTATTTAATTATGGTTTATCATAATCTTGGTCTCTTCTGACTAGAAGATATCAAGGGGTAGAAATAATCTACTATGTCCAAATTAAATGCCAATCAAAGAACATTTCATTGTTCTGTTCTACACACAGCCACGGACCTATATAGGTCCGTGACACAGCAGTATAAATTTGCGACTTTCAACCTTCAACTTTAATTAAAATAATTAGGTAGGCAACACCAGCAGTGCAATCAAATCATGCATATACATATAATACAAATACAATGGAAACAGCTATATATGAATATGGTAAGTATAAAATGGATATATAATATATTCACTTATACACATTTCATGATTAGAACTATTTTTTTTTTTAAACTTTACTCTGAATTAAATGATTTCACAAATATCTAAATGACTATTTATCTATAGAGAGAATGTGTCAGATATGAAGAATTTACACGTATATACTAAAACACATGTTTACACACATATACAGTTGTATACATACATGAATTGCGATGAAGTAATGTATTATATAATATTATGAAAAAAACAAAATTCTAAGAATTTTAACTTATGAAAGAAAAAGAAAAAGTAAAACATAACTTGATAAACTTATATACTTTCATTGTAGTTAAGCTTTGGCGACTACCTTAAGAATATACAGTAGAGGGAGTACTTAGACATAACACGGAATATAATAGTTATGTTTATGTCTATCTCCCTCTTTTTTTTTAATTAAGTTGTCATTGAGTCCTCTCTCTTGTAAATGTATCGGCGTTCGCGCTTATTTTTCGAAGAAAAATGGCTACACTTTTAAACCCTCACAACCCATCATAGCCCGATGCTTTTCATGAGAAGATGTCCGATAACAATGACCGAATGTGTAACTTGTAAATGGGATACTGTGCAACAGTTTACATTCCCCGGCAGGTAAACACAGTTCTTTAACAATACTAAATTCTGGCACGCTGCTTGAGTGTTTTAGCACCATATTAAATACTCACATTTTGCGACTTATGTAATGCTTTGTTCTATTTTATTTTTCTAGGCGTTGTATCAACATATGTATGAATTATACTACATGTGACACACACGACTAACGAAATTTATCTCCCATGTCGTTGCAGTTTTGTGAATTTACGTTCATTACTATGTATATTTTGCCAGCGGCAAGTTTCAATTCGCAGGTTATGGTTTCTGGTTACAAAGGCAGCAATTTTCTTACACTAGTATACTGACAGTTTTTCATTATATGGGCTTCGGATAAAACTAGTTTTAATATATTTATATAAATTTGTGTTGGATGTATAGGTTAATTCTGTATGCCACTGTTGTATAAAATATCTTACAATTTTTGGAAAGATGATTTTAATAGCCATTTCCTATCTAATCTTTGGCTATACCAAATACCAGAAAACCCTAACGAGAAAGGTAGTCTACCAGTCACCATCCCTCACCCAGGTGACAAACCTGACTACCCCGCCCTCTCACAAAAAAAAGGCCACATGACACTTACGACCCCTCACTTAGATGGCATCCCTAGGTGTGAATACACAACCCATATGCACCATGTTGTGCTCGGAGGGAAATCCACAGAGCTTAGTATTTTATAATCGAAAAAAGAAAAACAAATGTTAATGGTTCTTCCTCTCATCTTTTATATGAATAAAAAGGTTGTTGATTTAATTGATTATGTGTTCTGTTAAGAAATTGAGAATGTGATTTCAAGTAGAACAGTGTTTTGGTATAATGTTCACGAGTACAGATAAGAACACATAATCAAAACATAAAAATAAAAAAAAAATATATTATTATATAATAGCTTCACGTAATTTATTTAAAAAATAAGAATAAGTGTTAAGTGTAATCATTGACGATTTTCCTACTTTCAGGGTATTTCGGAAGTATTTCTGTTAAATAGATTTTGTTTATTGGCTGTTTGTTTTGTATGTAATTTTTTCATCATCAAAGGCGTATACTAATGGATCTAATTAAACTGCCACAATGTAATCAAACCAGATAATTGGCCGTGTATCATTTCATTAGTCCCGCAAACTAACCATGTCCATACCGGAAATAATCTATCAAATTACCGTAGCAACTTATACTTTGTTTTGTACTTCATTCATTTAATATTTCAGACACTTAATAACACAACATAAAATAGAAAATTATTTTGTTCCGTGCTATTTTTCACACCTATCATACATAATCGTGTATCAACAACATATACAAGGTCACAAGGTTACTTCGCGATCCGTGATAACTTGGTAAAAAAACCTAGATTCAAAAACATAAATACATTATTTTTCGTAAATATGTTCGAAAACACATTAAACCACAAAATATAAACACTAAAACACATTAAAACCACAATAGATATAAACACATGCATACTACATGTATAGATATTCCTATAATTAGGGGTATTTCGGGAGTATTTCGGTATTTCGGGAGTATTTCGGTTAGTCGTGTGACCGGCCTCTAATGGAGAAATAACTCCCAGCCATAACCCAGTGCAGGCCAAAATGAAAAAAATAACCCGAGCAGATCTCAGTAGAGATAACAAAAAGCCTGACTGTCCCTTGGCCGTACGTGAAAGAAACTGAACAAAACCCCCCCTTTTTTGGTCCTTAAATAAAATTTTTTAAAAAAAAAAAAAAAAAAAAAGGAAATCTAATCAAAACTGTGCTGCAAATGTACATGAAAGAAACTGAACAAAACAGAAAGGTTAAAAAAAAAAAAGCACACTGCCAGTCTTGCCAGGAAGCTTAAAAACTGAACTTACAAAATTGTTCAGCTTTCATCAAATATTATAAATCATTTGAAGAATCTTGTCTCAATGTAAAGATCGTGAAAACATATTCTAATAGGAAAAAAAAGAAGAAAGAGACAACTGTATTATGTATATTTTTTAACAAAATCGCGTTTTGAGAGATGAGAAATAGATCGATATCATCAGACTGAATACTTACATATATATATATGGTGGTAGTAAAATAGCTTCATGAGATATTTGTAATAGATTTACAGCTCATGCTTTTTGCTAATCTTGCCATGAGGTTTTGATTAACAGATTCAAAACATTACCTTAAAATGTCATTATTGAATTTCGCAGACATGACGCTTACTCGAATTGACCAATCAGAAAACAGTAAACAGATATTTTCGGATGACTTTGTTTTCATCGCCATCCTACTTTAACAGGTAAATTTTATATTCGGAGCTATTCGTTTATTTCCGTTTACTTCCTTAGTACCATTTTCAACAAATATGGCGTGTAGTAGGAAAATCACCGTCAACATTACTGTGTTTGTTTTCTTATTTTCATGTGTACAGAGACACACATTCGCATCCAGAGGTATGGAATAACCGTTTTAAGTATATTTTCATTCATTTTATTGGATTTATGTGGAAGGATATATTTGATTTGGAAAATCTAATTAACACACCTGTACTCCAAAGTGACAGGAGACTGAACACGGACGAATGACAAATAGGGTAACTGGTACACAGGTTACGAAACAGCATATTTCATATTTAGTTTGGTTGTTTCTGACTCCCTTTTGTGAATTGCATGTTGCATCTAATAGCTTAAATGAGGTTAATCATCCTATATATTATACATGAAATTTCAATACCTGAAAATATTTTGTCGTTCCGTTCTCGTTTAAGTTTATGCATTATGAATTACTCAGCAGTTAATATATTACTCTTTTCACAACTCAACTGAAATGTTTCTCACTAGCAATTTTGAGTAAAACAAGATGCATAAATCTCTTTGTTGGATCTTAATATTGATCTGTCAATGTAAAACCCTAACAACCAGTAGCACCATTTTCAGATATATGGATCAGTTCTTTAAAATTAATATTTTTTGTATAGAGTGCAGTTTCTCCCATAGTACTTGATTTTACAATTATATAGAGAAATGGATATTTTTCATAGGATAAATAAAGGACAGTAAACAGATATCGGTAGATCTTTTAGTAAAGATTCCCAATGATCTGACACTATTGTCTGGTGAAAACAATATCTTTATTTTAAAAACTTTGATAAAATGAAAATAAGTTCATCTCTTATTATTTTTTTTCTTTTCATTTATAAAATTTGACATTAAAGTTACTAAACATGTAGCAGTATTTTGAGAAAAAATTTTATTAATGAAACTTTTTCGATATAATTTTTATTTAACTAAACTTGCGCGTCTTGCCAATATATTCAGTATGTTGAATGTGTGCAGTAGACAAAAGAAGAAGAAATGTACCTTTCTGAATTATTATTCTATTAAAGTTGAACTATGAATCTATACAATATCTAAACCATTTATTGATCATCTGAATTTGAATCAATGATTGAAACAATAATTACCGTACGTATCAGTGTGAAAAAAATGAGCAGCCAGATCATGAGTTGATCCCTTGGCCCATCACCTACTGAATAATTGCTCTATCAATTGAGCCACCAGACTGGTTTTACATTTAATCTTATGCTGCTATGAGTCACTTATATGTGGCCTTAACTTTATTAGTTTGTACATGTATCATATTTGTGAAACTATTTATTCTTCCAGTTTAAAAGCAACATGTCGTTTATTAATTTAACTACATAAATTAACATTGGTATCACTTCCTCGCAGTGGTATTGAATACATTCATATATGCAGGGATTCCATGGCCTCTACTTGGATTTATATTAAGTCTTTTTCTGTTTTGCTTTTTCGGTAGAATTAAATCTGGCAAACATCGCATTTATCTTGGTAGATGCTTATCTTTACAGAAAATCACTCGCCAACTAAATAACAGATCTTAGTGTGGACTCTGTATATAATAATTTGATATCCAATAACACAACATCGCATCCATGCACATATTAGAAACAGCACCGGATTTATTCAAGTTCTATACATATGCAATCTTGTGGGATTTCATTGATACAAATTACAAAGTAAGAGCAGCATTCATAAGAGATTGGTTGAGATCTAAGAGAACATTTTCTCCAGTGGTATTAATGTTATATGTCTTCCACATCCATTAGCTGATGCTCTTATTTCAGTTATTTTAAATCAGTTGAATGGAAATGTTATATATGACTGACATGTTCAAAACATCAGATCATACCGAAAAGATGATGTGGAAATTAATGCATTTTTAGTAATGGTGTTTTGAATATTGTTAAGTAAAAATATAAAGAAATCAGATCTTTTACTTAAGAAATGGAAAATTGAGCAGTTTGGCTAGAAGAATTACTATCGTCCGCGCCTTTTTCCCCTTCCTTATCTAGAGTTGTTCTCATTGGAATCTACTCCTTTGCAAATTTGTTTAAATCCATTCATTTTCCCCAAATTTGCTCTTTACCCACCCCCCCCCCCCCCCCCTTAAGAAAAAAGTATTAATCATCTGAAAAAATACCCTATTGTTCTTTTTGTCTCTCTTGAACACTTGTCTTAATCAAAACCCATTGGTCATAATTACCATTAAATGTTTATAAATATGAAATTTATCTACCAATTTATTTATTTTTTGCATAGTCACATTTTTCATCAGATTAGCCAATAACTACAATGGGGGATCATGGGATGAATGGTTGACCTGATTGTGATGAATTAATGTGTGGTGTTTGTATGCAGTTAAGCTGGTCATGAAAGGTGAATACCCTCTTTACAATAGGTAAATTAGGCAGGGGTTTATATTTTCATTGGAAAGACTGAAAACATCCAACTGTAAATCATAATTGGCCCTGGTCAAATTCTTAGTGCTAAGTAAAACTTAAAAACTTACTTTAAGGGCTTATTTTATTAATCTTGTTTTCCTAATCAAAAAACCCAGATATTTCATTTCTTATCAATAACGCCAGTTATTAAGGTGATAATTCAATGCAGTATAATCGTGTACTTGAATATTTAAAGATAGCAATGATGGAATGTGTATCTACCTAGTTTATGTATTAAAGTTTAACTTAGGGCTAAGTGTTGTTGGTGGAATTCAAGCCATATCTTTGTTTAAGTTTGAAAGTTATATCTATAGAAAGTAAATTTTGGAAGTCAGGCCTAGCCCTATTTTCTTGATTTAAGTATGATTTTCAAATTTATTCTATTACTATGCCCATCTAAATTTCTATAGAGATTTGAGTTTGGTACTCAGATTTTAGCATGAGATCAGGCTAAGTATTTTTGAGAACACAGGGCCTTGTCCTATGTTCACAACATTATAAATATTACTAAGCTGAAACCTAAATATGACAATTAGTTTTAAATTTCAACAGGGATTAGTGTAGGATATTTATTCATTCCGGCAGTGTCGGATACCCATGACTGCCTATTACATCTGTCAGCCGTGGGATACTTGGCTAGCACTTTATCGTTATAAGGATATTCATAAGAGATATGTTGACCAATCAAAAATGCTGCTTACACAAATGAGTACTCTTCAGTTGGAGATCTAAAGTCTGTAAGTCAGTAACACATTCCTCACAGTGACTACGTCACGCTTACGCTATCGTAAGTACGAGAGTTTATATTGGTAAAAAAATCCCCATTATCTAGTGGGGCTGTAAATGATGGCGTAACTTTTCAAATAACTGATAACCAGCAAATGCTAACTACTAATCCCATGGGTGATGAATGAATGAGCGCATGTGGGTTTCTGACGCTGACATTCCGGCTCCAAATTAATAAAAAGAAAATACTATCTCAAACTAATAGCCTTATTTAGAGTTTGAGCATGGGAATTGTTTTAACCAACACTGATATACAGAGAGCTCTAGCTCTTACTTTGTTCTCTGCTTTTTACCGGTAGTCTAAATGTGCTGAATGTAAAACCTGGAGTTCACAGGGTGTTAAAATGTGTTACCATGGTGACAATATTCAAATGTGACGTTGGGCAACATACCAGTCTAAATGTCATGTAGGTAGTAGTTCTCACCTGCCGGAGGCCATATTAGTAAACAACCGGAGGGCTGTTATTTTCTTTTGTAGCTGCAATCAAGAGTGTACTTAAGTTAATTAACTATCAATTCAGAATGGCCTGTTTTTTTAACGCCATTATCTGCAGTATGTATTTATTTCAACCAAGGCCTGATACATCAAGATCATGATCTGCTGATAGAGTGATCTCTTTCATTAAGCCCCCCTTCGAAGAAGAGTGGGCATATTGTTTTGCAAATGTCTGATGATCTGTTGGAAGACCACTTTATTTCTGATCAATAACTGGTGAATGCTTTTTTGGGGGGTCACTTGGTCAAAGGTCAAGGTCACTGTGACCTCGAATGTGAAAATCGTTTCAGATTAACTGGAAAACACTTGAGCCCACATTCCTCAAACTTATAGGGTGATTGGTCACGATGAGTAGATGACTCCTATTGATTTCGGCGTCACTTGATCAAAGGTCAAGGTCACAGTAACCTCGAAAGTGAAAATTGTGCATAGGGGGGCATACATGTCACACCGACAACTCTTTGTTTTTTTCATTTTTGTATTTTTTTATGTGTTCAGGACTAATTTTGACATGTTAATCCATTAAATGTGAGTGTACCATGTTTACACCATAGTTAAGCCAGATCATTCTGCACATAGATGTACTTAACCCCATTACCTCATGAATATTCATATACACATTAATGACTTGATATATCAAGTTAGTGAACATTTTATATTAAATGATGTTGGAAACAATTGATTTTTCCTCACTGTGCAGACTAGAATCGGAGCTACAACATTGTTTGGACAGAGACAACCTTGATCATGCAGCTCCTGGAAGGCTTCCACTGTCCTGTTTGCCAATATAACCCTTTCCCTCATATAGACTCATTTTGACGCACTCAATAGGTACCACATAAAGCTTGATCTGCAGAAAACCACAGTTAAACCTTACCAAATTTAATAACAAAATCCTCATTTCCAGACCACTGAGGAGCAGCGAACAGCATAAAACCTGATCAGCCTGCGAGTTACTCGCAGGCTGATCTGGTTTTATGCTGTTCGCATAGGTCTTTTCATGGTTTCCTCTATGAGGGAAAGGGTTAAGGCGTCATAATGCATATATATGAGGGTTAAAACCTTTGAAAGGTATTGAACAGTGAATAGTATTGATTGAATCTGGCATGTAAATGGTTTTATGCTGTTTATAGATTAAAAGTTGAATGTTACTGTGAGTTGTGAGCTGTGGCCATTAAATATGACATTCAGTACACTAGAGATCTTTTATAGCACTGTTGTAGTTACCACGCTATATTGATCAATGTTGTAATGGTATGACAACTTGAGTAAATAATTGTGTGAACTATGTAATATTGTTTTTTGCAACAGATTGCATATTGTGCATGATGATCGGGGTTCTCGCAAGGATAATGAGCTTTCTAACAATTTGACAAAAATTTGCAAGTCTTCCTATATTTTTTTTAGTTAAAACTTATTTATTCACATCAATTGGGAAACAAGTTCTTTTAACTTATTCTAATCCCTCTCCGAAACTTTACATCTGGGAAGATCATGTCATGGTGAAAAATCCTTGCCCCCGATTGGGGTTCAAACCCATAACCTTTGGGTCCGCACTTCACACTTAGCTCTGTCTATGGCCATTAGTTTCAACAGGGATTTTGAATAGGACACTTCTACTTGAATATTAGCTGTAACTGAGTTACAACTTATACTTATTTCTCAAAGTGGCTCCTGTGTAGAATCAGTAATATAGTCTTAACAGCATGAAGCATTGAACAGGAATTTTGCACCATGAGGGATTTGAACCATAAATATTGTATAACTGGACCATAAAGAAAATGTTACCAAATTAAAGCAGCATAAACAAATTCACAGGTTCTCCTGAATTTGAGTCTTAATAGCTAGCCCTGTTCTTGACTTAATTAATTTAATTTAGAGAAAAAAACGAAACAAAACAAAAAACACTTTGCGTGTCCACTTTTAAGTGTTTTTTGGTTAGTGTTTTTTTTATCTTTATTTACTTGAGTTTTCTAGACTACTGTAGACATGATATTGGCAGTTTGCTATTCTTCCTGGTCAGGTCTATTTGAACAAAATTTACCACTGTAGACTAGGATAATTTGTTTGGTTCTTGAATAAGTATAAAATTCAGTTTTGTTTGAGGGGCATTGATTACCTGTCAGACGTGGGTGTCAGTTATTTGGAATCCGAATATAAAAATCACATTCATGAACTTGGATGAAGGTCAGGGGGTATCTGCCACACTAGACTGGCGATGAAACTTCCTGTTTTCAGATTTGTTTTGAAGTTCACTGCCACTGTGGCAGTAATTTTGCAGTGCTTTTAGCTAATTACAGGTGGAGGATGGGTTCAAGTCCTGTCATAGTCACATGGAATTTTCACTTGGGGAAGCCTAATCCATCTTGTTTTTGGTTGGTCGCTGGCTCTACCCAGGTGTCACTGTGCACTCCGGGTCTTCATTGGCTTGACATTACTATATGTCTGAAATAATGTCACAGTGACCATAAACTGCAGCATAGCAAGAAGTCTAAAGCTGGAGGAATTCACCCATGGTTCATCGTGTGTAACTGGGTAAAATACCTACCGTAAGCAATGTACATACATGTATATTATTTAATACTGTTCTTCTTTTAACTGTATTGTCAGAGACCAATATTACCTTATACTTATAATGGAATCAATTTTTTTTAAAGAAAATAAGCACTTTGTGGTATCTAAACTTGGACCCCAAATAAAACATTATAATGCAGATGCACTCAAGTTTGTGATCATATTGTCAATTTTCTCTTTAAGTACCTCAAGGCACTACTCAGACTTGTGATGAAATCAATTTTAATTTTAGAAACATCTATATTGAACTTGTTATGTAAAATGTTCCTTGGGTTTAGCATTTTCAAAAGATGGTTTGAAATAACTTTGACATAGCTGGTTAATAACAGGTTATTCTCAGGTACTGGTAGTTAAGGAATTTCTTGAAATTTTGCCTCTTTCTTGGCACGGCTGTTAATTCCTATAGGTATTGACATGTCATATTTCCCCCCAAAATGGCTATGTTACTGTCCTACTATATATTACATGTCATTGCATGTTGTTCATTACTCTTGTAAAACTGGTAAATTCTCATCAGTTGTTCAATACTCTTTGATGAATTGTGGATAATTAATAAATGATAGTGTTGAGGCTAGTTGGGATAACTCCAGACGAGTCCTGAATTTGGTTATATGACTGACTTTTTGAGTTTACTGTCGCTTTGACAGTATTTCATTCATATTGTGTCGTCCAGCTGATTACAGGTGGAGGAAGACCTGAATGCACAGAGGAATCCAGGTAGAACCACCGACCTACCCAGCAAGCCAGCTGGAAGGCTTTCTCACATGAAAATTCGAATGACCCTGTCTGGGATTCGAACCCATGTGGTGAGGGACTGAGTCAGTGTTGAAGTCAGCAACTTTACCCTCTCGGCTACAGATGCCCCGTTTGGTTATATAGAGAATATTAGGTTAGTGTTGAATAAAGATAAGTTTATCCTGTGAGGTTTAGAAAATAAACAAACTATCCGATCACACAACTTTCAACTCTGTGAAGTCATGCACGTAGTAAACAAGACAGTGGTCATGGATGACATCAGAGTATATAAAAATCACAAATGAGTATAAAGCTAAGTTTTTTCGATAGGCAGTTTATACCACTAAGTCTAGTGATAGGATAAACATTTTTTCAGGAGGTTTTCTGTCCTATTTTTGGGAAAGGGGTCCCTAGCCCCCAGTTGGGAATAATTATATAACAAGCAGCATAAAAGCAACTTAGTAGATGTGACATACTGGTATTGTTTAAAGAGGCATTTTCTTTCATTAACACAATTAACAAACAAAACATTTAATTTCAACAAAAAAAATTCCCAAAATTCCAAAAAAATATTGTAAATATTAACCCTTTCCCTCATAGAGGACACCATGAAAAGACCTATGCGAACAGCATAAAACCAGATCAGCCTGCGAGTAACTCGCAGGCTGATTACTCGCTGGCTGATCAGGTTTTATGCTGTTCGCTGCTCCTCAGTGGTCTGGAAATGAGGATTTTGTAATTAAATTTGGTAAGGTTTAACCGTGGTTTTCTGCAGATCAGGCTTTATGTGGTACCTACTGAGTGCGTCAAAATGAGTCTATATGAGGGAAAGGGTTAAATTGGGAATGAGTCTTAAATTTTAATCCCACAAATAGACAGAAAAAACACCTGTTTTGATAGATTCAGTGAAGTTGTTTGATTTTGAACAGTATTTGAACTATCTGTCAAGTAGCAACATTAAGCTAAAAAGACCCTTGAGGTATCTAAACTATCTATATATATTATTTTAACACAAAGATAGAAACTTTAACCTAGAACTAAGACTAGCTTACGAAAGATCTAGTTTTTCTATGGAGTTTAATTTTCACCGCTTAAAGGTGCCATGGACTAGAATCATTCAGCTATGAAGGTCCAATATCCGGCTCTAGAGTTATTTTCACAGAAAAAAGCATTGTGACCAACTTATCACCTTTAAAGTGATGATGAAGTAAATATTTTCCCATAAAATGTATGCAGTGTAATTCCTTATGTTTGTTAACCAGATGCAAATTAATTACCACTGAAGTATGTGTACAGGGAGCGTACATTCAGCCTTGCGTGTGAACATAACCAAACATGGAGTTTATGGCGTGTAAATTCTCCCTATTTCTCATTACTGAAACATGGCAGGAAAAAAAATGATCAAGGGTGCCCTTGCTTCGTTTATCTTGTCTACCTGGCTGGTTATAGTTAAGAACATGTGCGTTTTATTATCTCTTTGGGTTAACCTTATACCACTTGGATATTATATTTTCCACCATCTCTGGCGATTGAAAATCCAGGTCAGACTTCTCCTATAATGCTCATTTAGAACTTTCATGCAGGGAAAAGAGGCCCGGCTTTCACCCAGTCATGATTTGTTGTCATGGGGCCTGTTTAAATTAAACTTTGTACAAACAAATTTGATCTCTACCGTCCCCTGTGACCAAGTGGTTAGATCATCCACCATGGGAGCTGGAAGCCATGGGTTTGATCTCCAGCTGTGACATACCAAAGTCAAAAAATGGTAGTGATATAGCTTTCTTGCTTGACGCTCAGCTTAAAGGTAGTTCCAGGAATGGTTGGTCTGGTGTCAGGATGTTGTGACTGGGTGTGGTACCATGCCACATATTTATAGTATGATACTGCAGTGTGGCAGCACTATATCTGTCTCAAGTAGACATAGTCTCCAATTTATGACTGAAATACTAGTATAATACTGTCATTGGGACGTTAAACCCAACAAACAAACAAAAATGATATTAAACAGAAGCATGTTGCTCTACATAGTGTTCAGTAATGTCTAATTTGCACAATAAAACATGAAAAAAGTTGACCTATTTCTTTGCATTATCCAAACACATTGAACTCTTTTTGTAAAGAAAAAAAATCACAGGAAAAATCCTATTTGACATCTTTGAATTTATGCCTTCGAAGATATTTTTGTGCAAAGTTTTGTGAAATGTGCCACAGTTTGGTGTCTAAAGTCTCCAATTTTAAGGAAAAACTCTCCTATTATTCTGATCTGGGTATAATTTGGGAGGACTTTATGGTGAATCTTGTCTAGGACTGAAGGTTTCAGAATCCTACAAATGATTAGTGAGATCTTGTCCGAATAAACATCTCATTTGGCCAAAATATATGAGAACTTGTCCAATGAGAGAGATTAAGTCCTATGCATGTTTTGTTTACATTTTTGACAAGGCATTTTTCTCTTATTTAGCAATTTCAATGAGATTTTTAGCAAAGCAATGAGCAAATCTCTCTTAGTCTAACCACCAAATAATCCCTGCAGTGGTACATGAATTTGTACTTCATCCAAGGGTTGACCATAAAACTCCCATCTCCTCCTATTTCTATATGCAGTTAGAACAGTTTCTTGGACAGCCCTCACTATGTAACCATATACTATGAAGATCATTATAATATCACATAAATGAATGAGTTCAGAGTTAAACATTGTGTAAATCTTTGTGCAAGCTTATTTTGTTGAAATTCTTGAAAAATGTCTTGCTATAGTAAAATTTTCTGACTTTCATAATGGAATATTTAAATGTATTTGCTGTGTGGAAAAAATCAACTAATATTCTAACCAAGGAAAAAATCTGTTTGGCAAATATTAAACCACATTGAAATGACTTTTTTGTGTTTAAATGGATTGCTAGTATAAACTGCTCAGTCATTAATCTTTGTGGATGACTAATTTTCATTTGTTTCGTGGAAGGTTTCATCTAAGAATATTAATTGCCTGAAGCATTTTGTATGTCACTAGAATATAGGTCAGAGTAGAGAAGTCTAAGTCATTATGAAAATTATATATATCTGCAGAGTTGAATTATACTATATAGAGGGGGATCCAGAGGGGGGTACTGGGGGTCAGGGGCCCGTTTCACTAAACGTCGTACGAAAAAAATTGATCCTATCTAAGAAGTTTAGTAAAACGGGCCCCTGGACTCCACCCCCTCCCTTGGGATTTGACTGTTATGCTTAAAATATGTATGAAAGGATAGGGGCATGGCCCTACCACCCCCATCCCAGATCCTGGATTTGACAATATTGTTGTTTAAAATCCCGTAATCTAGTGTTTTGACATTAAAGACAAATTGCATGCAATTATCTATACATGGGATGTATTACCCGGATAGGGTTATTTAAGAGTTTCAAGGTAGCTTTCTGGTTATTCAATGCAATTTGAGTGTTTTGTTATGAGATTTTAGGAAATATTTGTCACAGCTTGTTTGCATAGTCACATTGTTATAATGAAACTCTTCATTTATTACCGGTAAGAAAAAAAAAATGTTGTTTTGTGGTTTCAGATTGGGTATTAATGTGTGAGATTAAAATAAATCTTACAGAATGATATTCATTGCATTGGAAGATATATGATCATGATGATTATGTGAGACACCATCTTAAAAACTGTTTTCACAAACATTGTTATATAGTCCACAAAAGAGTGTAAGCCTTAGGCAAACTACAAATGATGTTACCCATAATTCCTCTGTATTGGTGACTGTGCATTGATCCATGACCAGTCACATGACCAACTTGACAAGGTATCATAGCACTAATATTAATGTCAAAGGAGCTACTCAAGTCTTGAATTTGTATTTGACCCTTTTACTCCTATAGCCACATTCTTAAGCTTTGGCATTTAGAACAGACCCTGATAAGACAGCTTCTGTTTGCTTATGCACTATAGTACTACAGTATCCCAGATTCTAACAATCTGCATTACAAAGAATAATCCAAGGTTTCATATACAACTCAATAAATAAGTAATGTTCCCGGTGGCCAAGTTGTTAGAGCATCCGCCCCGGAATCAGGAGGTTTTGGGTTCGATTCTGGGCCACGGCATACCAAATGTCGTAAAATTTTGGTACTGATATAGCTCCCTTGCTTGGAACTCAGCATATAAGGGTAGTTCCAGGACTGCATGGTTTGGTGTTAGGATAATGTGACTGGGTGTGGTATCATGTCACATGTCTACGGTGTGATACTGCTGTGTGGCAGCACTATGTCTGTCTTATGTAGGCATCATCTCCAAATTACTGAAATACTGTCGGTAAGACATTTAACCCAATAAACAAAAAAACAAAAAACCTTCATGTTTTATGACCAAATATACAAAGATGGTGTTGAAATTATTTACATAAAAAAACATTTAACCATGGTGTCCTCTGTATCTCCTTGTGAGAATTGAATTTCCAGGAATTTGTATTTGATACTTTTTTGAGTGAAAAAAAAAATTTCATTACTGGTATTTTAGGATTGCTTCAGAGGAGTATTGATAGTTATTTTATGTATTTTCATTGGTACTTGATACACTTTCTCCTAATAAAATAACCTTTTCTGGTTTTCCGGCACCCCTCAACAAGCACTGAGGCGTCCAATTATAGGGTTTCTCTACAAGAGCCTATCTAATAATGATCAGTTAGTACTGAAACTATCACGGAAATTGAGGACAAGGATAAAGAAGTAAAAACCCTTTATGTCACACGCTAGTGGCACTCCAGAACCATCAGCAAACATTTCAGCAGTTCCCGTTTATCAATAAACTTTCTGTCAACTTACTGTGCTCTTGTAGAGCCTGAAATCTTCGATTAAATTATTAGAACTTCACTCTTGGATATATATTGATTCCTCTTCGTCTTGATCAGAACTGATGCATTAAATGGATGATGTAATTTGTTTGTTTGAAGCTTGATACAACAGCAGTTGTGATGAAGGAAGTTTCTAATTGAGCTCTCTTCATGTATTCTCTAGGCAGAAAACTCTGACAGCTGAGAAAATTTAAGAGTGTCTAAATCTTATACAGTGTAGCTTCATGATAAGGCTATTTGGGGTCTAGATTTAGAGACTACACTTGTAAAGCTAATTGGAAATGCAGTTAATTATTAGTTGTAATACTGGTCATAACTGAAAATAAATTGATAACTATTTACAGATAATAAGGACTGTCACCAGTGGCTGAGTGGTTAGAGGGTCCGCCTCAGGAGCAGGAGGTCATTGGGTCCCTGATCCTCGACAGCGACATACCAAAGTCGTAAAATATGGTACTGTTGAAGCTCCCTTGCTTGGCGCTCAGCATATAAAGGTTGCAGGACTGGTTGGCCCGGTGTCAGGATAATGTGACTGGGTGTGGTATCATGCCACATGTCTATGGTGTGATACTGCAGTGTGTCAGCACTATATCTGTCTCAAGTAGACATCGTCTCCAAATGACTGAAATACTGTCAGTGGGATATTTAACCCAATAAAGAAACATACAAAAAGGTGTCAGAAAAAAAAGACTTCAAGTTTTGTGTCCACTGGCTGTATGCAGAGGTGACACATAGGGACCACTTTTCCATCGTCTGTCTGTCTGTCCGTCACACTTTTTCTGTCACGCTTCAGCCGGTGAACACTCTTGTATTTTTATCATGATTGTTTTTCTGGATGTCAGTGGATGTAATAAAGTCTATAACTTTTTCATTTTCCTCAACACCACATTTCTAGCTCTGATGCGTTTGTACAAAATTGGAATATGAAATCATGCTATGACCATCTACATAAAATCTCTGACTGTCTTTAAAAAAAAAAATCAAAATAAAATTAAAATGCTAGGTTGGGTTAGGGATTAGGATTAAGGCTTTTGGTTTGAGTTTGGGTAAGGATTAATATTACCTAGGGTGTAAGTGCATGAGCAGAAAATCCAGCTGATATTTCCATATTGATAATCATTAGTCTTGCTGACTTTTATATTAGTTGATGATTTTTATTTTTCCTTTTCAAATCCTACTAAACTACTCCATAATGTGTCTTGATGTTTTTTGGTTGCTGGAATGATTATCAAGTCTTATCACTTTAACTTTTTTATGTGATTGTTTATGTTGTACAAAGACTATACACTTGAAGGGAGCCATGGTCCAGTGGTGACATGTGCGATTACGGATCCAAAGGTTGTGGGTTCAAACCTCGTTGGAGGCAAGAATTCTTTATGACCTTCCTGGGCGCTAAGTACCGGTACTGGTCAGAACTTGTTTTCCCAATTGAAGTAAAATAAATAAGTTTGAACAAAGACTATACACTTGTATGTATATGTCTTAATAATCTATATGTTTTGTTTTGTGCAAATCCCCTCTGGATTCTCAAATTTCTCTGAAGCCTGATTAGTAATTCATGATAACCACAGGAACTAATAAGTGAAACGAGTTTGTCAATACAGACCATTAGAAACAATTTGTTACATTTCAATCTTGTTTCCTTTTCATTGATTATGAAACAAACAAAAATAACCGTTAACCAGTATTTAGTAATCTTGATTAGCAGCAGTGCATGTGTTGTTTGTCAATATAAGGACTGGACGACAAAATTATAAAGAACACATGTACAGTCCATGTTATGTCCACATTTCTTCTTCCTGTTTGTGTTCTTCTCAAGTCTATATAAAATCCTTTACTGCATTAATATCCATTTGCAAGTTTATGATTTGATGAATATTAATTGAGTAATCTTTAAATGGATATTGAAAAAATGGATTTTTCTTTGCCACAGATGACTATGTATAAAGTGAGCTACAATTTTGTATGAGCAAACAGAGGAGACCCTTATCAGACAGCTTAGTCTCCTGTGTAAGCCAATATTCTTCAAAATGATTGTCAGTCTGTATGTCGTAAAGAGAGTAAGAGCAGTATGAAGGTGATCATATTGGTTTGTAACTAATGTGGCTGTTCAGTATTTACCTTATATCAGAAAAGTTTATGTTCCACAGAACAACCTGGCATATCAATTCTGGAATCTTTTCCTAATTTTTGGTGTCCTTTGGATCCTGTTACACCTAAAAAAAATGATCAAAATTTCAATCTTCCAGTAATGGTAGGGATGCTCTAACCACTTGGCAATAGGCATTTGTGGTAAGTTGAGAAAAAAGAAAAACTTAAAATACAGTTAGTACTGTTATCAATTATGTTAGCATTGTGTATTTGTTTCACCCAAGCGTAGATGCATATTTATCCATTTTAAGATCTCTGAATAAGTTATCTCTTTTTATGATGTAATTGTCTATTCACCGTAACAGATTATAAAAAAGGAAGATAGATTAATTTTGTTTTCATGGAAATGATTTACAATTGTTCCTCTTCATATATTTTAAATGAGATATTATCTGAATATCATGGGATTTGTATGTACACATGCAAGGGGTGTTATAAATAAGTATGTCTAGAGATACACAAATACAGTAATTTGTCTGAGGTTTTGGCAATATGACAATCCCAGGGGCCAATGATTGATAACAATTGTAGGATATTCCTTTACAAGGAAATAAGTAAGTCCGTGTTGGGAAAGATTGCTCATAATAGGTTTTTTTTTAATCAACTCTTGCAGTCAGGAAGATAGATAAGATCACTATTCACGGAAGCCATTTAGAAATTTGGTTGTTATGGTAGTTACAAATCACTGAATTGGAAACACAAAATGGCTGTTTTTGTATAATATTATTAACAGATTAATGTTAAAATTGACAGACTAGATATTTTTTCTAAACTTGCAGACAATTCTGTATTTTCCATCAGAAAAAATTAGAAGTATTGTCATGCCCTTGCTATCATTGTCTCTTTATGAAATAAACCTCCGCTGTGTCCTCTTACAAGAACTTGGTTGGAGAGATTTCACTTGGATTCCAAAAACTCAAGGTCTTGAAAAAGGTTTGCTGAAAATGTTGGAGTCCTATATATTTATAGGAGAATATGTTCTTCTCCATAAATTTTGAATCCTGAAGCACCGTGAATTGTGAATTGCCAATTATATTAGAAAGAAGAAAAAAAGGTTAGAGTACATATCGATCCTCTGAGAATCACTCGGCATGAGATCTGGCTATTTACTGATGTGTCTCAATAGGTCTTAATTTGATAAAGGAACAACAAGAAGTACTGTCATAACTAGTTGTTATTTAATAAAGGGGCAAGAGGGAATTTTAAGATAGAGAGATATGCAGGTTTCTAGTTATTTCGAATCTCTTCAAATGTAATTAAGACATTGTCATTTGAGGTAGAGAACTATTTTACTTTATGGTTGTCTTTTTCACAAAAGAGATAGAAACAGTTTCAGACATCCAGCATTAGCTTGGTCCCATTTGATATGGTCAGATTCCAAGAAATAGTCATTATATAGAACATTTATTTGTACAGAATTTCATAATATCAGACAGGATTTTTATTTGGCTCTTTCTGTAGCCATTATTAGGTTATGTTCCTAATGCAAAAAAAGTATCTTATTTTCCCAACTTTGAATAAAAGTTCCCAATTTGAGATTCAGAGGAAAAAATCACTTAAGACACATGAACCCCCCCCAAGGGAAAAAAACAAAAAAAAAAACAGGATCTTAATTTGCTCTGTTGACTACAAAGTTATCAAGTTTGGTGTATTATTGTGTAATTTGCAAACAAATTAATGTCCAGACAGTTATTTTGAGTATATACTAATAATTCCTACAGTGTGAAAATTCTCTTTACCAGAGGTAAAGGTCATATTCCCAAAATACTGAAAAAATCCCTGTCAGGGAAATGATATGACAATATTTAGATGAGTAGGTGTTATAAGACTAGGCCAGGTCATTCTGTTTGATCAGGTTCTGTGTTAGTCAAACCAATACCAATCTTTATCACACTTGAGTTATTAATGACTTGACCTATTTAATGAAAAATGTAGATTTTCCAGAGGGAAATAATTCAATAAACAAATAAAGTCATTCTATACCTATAGTTCAGCATAAATTGCCTTTATCAAGGAAATAACATGTATCTGACTGCTTCTACATTGTATATGATTGTACTGTCACCATAATATTTCATATTGTAAAATATAGGCTGTATATTAACTGTACTTAGATTTTTTTAATTTTGTATAAACTTTATTTATGTATTAATCAATGTTACTTGTATGAAGACAGTCAGCAGATGAAATGATTAAACCTTAATATTCACAATATGCTTTTACCTATAGAAAAAATAATGGCAGAAATTTGGAGAACAACTCAGGCTCACCAATTCATCCCTTGTCCCAAGCTGCTGGTTGGTGTGGATAACCCCACCCCTTCTTCTGTGCTTATCCTTAAATTTCACGCTTGGCTATGCCCCTGGGCCTTAATTTATCACCTCTTGATTCCTAAAGTTTAATAGTGGATGCATTTACAGGGTTTTCCCTGACACACAAATCATGCGTCTCAGACGCATTATCTGAACGTTGGACCCCCAAAATAAAATATTGTGCGTCTGCCTGGACGCAATCTCAATTCAGCGTTTGTCCATTTTTTCTTTAAAAGATATGCATATTTTAAATTGAAAAAAAAACAAAAAACGTCAGGAGATTTTCAGAGCAGCGAGGTAAACAGACTGTAAGAGGATAACTACAAGGGGAATTCCCCAGTAGACTGGTACTGAGTTATGACGTAAAAAATTACAGACTGTGTCTCAAATATTAACATCCAAACGCGCTGCTAAAAATCGATAATTAGTCACAGTTGCAGTCGTCGCTTAGGTAAACAAAACTGACGAACTTCTTTATGTCGTCTGCGAAAACTGCCGACGAAAACAAAACTGATTCTGATTCTGATGGCGCTGAGTCTAGTCCTAAAAGTAAACATATTAAATATTCAAAATCATTTCAATCTGCTTGGCTAAAGCAGTTTTCTTGGTTAGAATTTACTGATGACCGAATGCACTGTAACCCGTGTATCAAAACAGGCCAAGACAATCCATTCGTAAAGTAAATTTTCGCAAATCAAAGCTTGTGAGGCATGAAAAGTCATGGCCTTTTTTTAATCTTATTATCCATAGCATCATAATAATTATAACAGTACCCAGGTCTTAACTTCATGCACAATTCTCAACACTGCCCCCTTTAAAGCTAATAGTTTAACTTAAAACATGAAGCTCAGTCAGGCAACACTTGTATACACTTATACTATAGTTAGTACCTTTCACTATTCTACATCAATATTATTTTGGACCCCCAAAATTTGATTTGGACCCCCTAAAAAGAAATCAGGGGGTCCAAGAGACCCCCATTTGCAACTTGGAAGGGAAAACCCTGCATTTATAAAAATACCATACTTCCTGGTAATTATTACCTTTACATATTAAGAAAGTTAGAAAAATGTGACTTAAAAATTTGCATTTTTAGAGCCTGAGTCTATTATAGTTTGATACAGTATTCTGCTTAGCACAAACATCATCAGCCAAGTATCATCTGTCATGAGGTGTTTCGCCCCTTAACTCAGAACACCCTCAAGATGTTGGGGCAGGTGGAGCTGATCAGGAACCACCTTGTCTATGCTGGCTGCCATCCTGATGTGCCACGTTGCAGCCAGAGCCAGCAGGATGTTATTTCCGCTGTCTTCCCTAGAGTATGTGCCGCCGTGGATGGGGCTTTTCCTTTGATGCCCAGAGCTCCTAGCATTCTCCATACTGATTGGGAAGGAAATCTTCTACAACCAACCTCCACTGGGAAAATCCAGGTTTTCTAGCCTTTGTCTCTGCACGTCTGGGCTAGGTCTTCGTACTTGGTCCTTTTGAGCTCAAAGGCCTCGTCTACTCTTTCCTCCCATGGAACTGTGAGTTCAATTAGGATGACCAGTTTGGGAGATCTAGATCAGAGTACTATGTCTGGTCTAAGAGTTGTCTGGGCTACTTCTTCCGGGAACTGGAGCTTGTTCTTCAGGTCTACTCTCATCTTTCAGCTTCTGGTTTCTTGTAGAATACCTGTGTTGGAGTAAGTAGGCATCTTTGTTTCTCCCTCTTTGACGAAGTTGATCATCCTTGGGCCTTTCTTTCTTGGTGGTCTGCTATTCTTTCTTTCTATCTCAAGGACATGCGCTACTTCCTTTAAGACTTGGTCATGCCTCCATCTGTACCGCCCTTATGCTAAGGCGGTTGGGCAGGCTGACTATATATGACGCAGTGTTCCTGTGTTCTTGCATAGCTGACAGGTGGGGTCTTCTGATAACTTCCATCTGTGGAGGTTTGTAGGAGATGGAAGCATTTCATAGACTGACCTGAGAAGGAAGCTCAGTCGCAGTGGCTCATAGTGCCACAACTCTTGCCAGGTGAGTTTTCTTTCTGGAAGGTTCCATCTGGTCCAGTGTCCTTGCTGACCTAGCTGGATGGCCTTGGCAGACCTCGTTTGCTCTTCCTCCTTCCTGATCTCTCTTTGGACTAGGGTCCTCTTCTCTGACACATTTGCTTCTTCCCACCTCTGGTGCTGTCTTGTGCCAAGTCCTTCTCGCCCTTTATTGGTGCTGCCCACAATGTCCTGGTGTTTCAGCCTAGCTTCAGCACTGTCCACTGCTTGACTCACGGACCACATCCGTCCAGTTCGCACCTCTTTTCCAGCGTTTCTGATCATCTCATTAGTTGAGTTCCTGAGGGTTAGTATCAGTCTGGTGAGCTGAATGGTACCTGCAGGCCGTTGGTCTTACCATATAACCCAACACTGGTGAAGGATGGGGGCAGACCAAGCCATCTCCGTAGGTGTTTGCTGATTGCTCGCTCTAGTTTTTCCACAAAACTGATGGGGATCTCATTGACCATCAGCGGCCACACTAGTCTTGGGAAAAGACTATGCTGGTATATCCATGCCTTGAACTTTCCAGCAAGGCCTGACTTGTCTATCTGCCGGAGTCCCTCGCTGACTTGATGACTTAACCTTTCTTTTCTATCTAAAATATAGGTTTAAGAGATTATGTGTTTACATGATATTAAAGGAGTCCATATTTGTGGTAAATATAGGGATATTTAACCCTTTACACTTTGGCAGACCTAGATCAGGCAGCTTCCTTCTGCATGGCAAAAAAACAATCATTGTTTCATATACCATTTTGAGGTTCAGCCAATCAATATTCATTATGTCGTGAATTTGTGTATGAAAAATATTTTTTGAAAGGGTTAAGTATCCATGCTGCTCAGTTTCAGTCATCATCAGATGAATATAACATCCTGCATCTTGTAGGTGTGGCATAGGACTGATACTAGACTGTTCCAGGCAGTACAAACACACATGCACTCTATCCTGATATCAGATGGCCCAGCTCTAAAAAGGATATGATATTTTGGCATTCTTTTCAGTTTGTTGTATTGATTTTTACAGACTCTTCCCTGTAAAGGCAGCAGTGGGAGAACTACTTGGTGCTATGAAACTCTGTGTCTTGTTGGTGTTTTTTTTTTCCTCCTCTTTCTAAAGTCTCGAAATTGGCTTCCCCTTGAAAAATGGTTTCCAACTATCACATTAGTCTCAATACAATTACTATGTGGGAGATAAATACGTCTAGAATTGTTCAAGTGTGGAGCTGTCACACAAGTCGGGAACACTTGTTGCCGTAATGTGTTGCACTTACATAGTGCATGTATTTTTTATCTGTGCAACTCTATGACACAAGTCTTGAACATGTGTTTGTAATATGGTGACGCAAGTTTGGAACACAATGACATTATTGGGTGACACAAGTCTGGAACATGTGTTGACATAGTGTTGCATACAGATAGAATTGTTTAAGTGTGCATATGTGACACAAGTCTGGAACACTTGTTGCCATAAAAAGTTGCATGTTGTAAAAATTTTTAGGCTGAGAAATCGTGTTGGTGACAATTTTGGAAGATGTTGCCATAATGTTGTGACACAAGTCTGAAACATGTGTTGCTGTAATGTTGAGACACAAGTCTGAAACAGGTGTTGCTGTAATGTGGTGACACAAGTCTGAAACGTGTGTTGCCATAATGTGGTGACACAAGTCTGGACCACGTGTTGCTGTAATGTGGTAACACAAGTCTGGAACAGGTGTTGCAGTAACATGTTGATCAACACAATTTACGAACACATGTTGTCATATATAATGTGGTGACACAAGTCTGGAACAAGTATTGCGGTATAATGTGTTGTATACATAGAATTAAGGCCTGCTTTCCTCACAGGCTGTCTCCATTGATCCAGATATGCTCAGCCATGCAATTATCTTAATACATACATATATTGATGGCTGAAACACCACTCCCATTTCATCTACAGGTCTTAGCTTAGTGAAATATTCAATAAGCAATATTACCAGTTGTGTCCTGGTTGTTTGGTGTGCTTTCATAACCAGTATGAAGCCTATTAAGATTATGTTCCCAGAATGCCAAAACGTAATGGTATATTTTTTTCACAAT
The DNA here is from genome assembly GCA_021229015.1 of Solen grandis. Classification (NCBI taxonomy): domain Eukaryota; kingdom Metazoa; phylum Mollusca; class Bivalvia; order Adapedonta; family Solenidae; genus Solen; species Solen grandis. Next base: position 19,055,003 of record CM037777.1, on the reverse strand, counting down.
TTCTGATTCAAATTTTCAGTCTGAAAATACTTTGTCCAAAATGATGCAAAAGTTTCCATTTTCACGGGGTGTAGATAGTACAGTGTAGCTTACAAAGTCATTGTTCGTGGTACCGGTTATATTGGACTGTGCTTTAATTATATAAAAACATTTTAAAGATTTTGGGGCAGTGATATGAATCAATTGATATTGGTGATTGTGATAATTATAAAGAAGCATGCTATAATGGACCTGAAATGTATTCCCAAATATTCAGGGGGGAACCTGCATTAAAAGTGCAAAAATCCTGCTTTTACAGAGTTTCTTGAGACAAATGATCACATTTCGTTTTCTTATAAAAGTTTCACGGAGAATACGCTTGAATAAAGCTATTTGCAGTGAAACAAAACACATCTCAGGAGCTATCTTTTTGCTGAAAGCGCAACATTGGAGCGGACTGTTGCATGCTTCACCAGATTTGAATTATTTAAGTCCACCTCAGTATATAAATCGAATTTCCAGATGGGTTTCAGAATTAGTTTGGAAACCATGGTTACAGTTCTGTCTCCCTTCCCTTGTGATCCATTGTTTGTTGCATGTAGAAAGCCATATTGAATACTTTTTGGTCTTAAATTGTAACTTTGCTTTCTGGCAGGAATGCTTTTCAATACTGTAAAACCATTAAGATATTTTATCCGAGAAAGAGAGAAAGAAATTTTTATGCATCGTTTGCCTCTACAATTGCTGACTAACTATATCTTAACCACTGACAGTGAGAGTTACACATTTGAATCCTCATTTAGTCACTGGAAATTTTTCTTAGCATATGTGCACTCAGAGTCTTCCTCCACCTGTTATCAGCTGTAGGGTGCTATATGACTGAAATACTGTCAGTATGAGGGAAAATTCCAAAACAAGAACCAGGATCAAACCAAGAAAAGCCTCTTTTTATCAAACTTCATATTCTTTGTCCTGAATCCCCACCCCCCAACTTCCTTAAAATGTAATATAGGTTGATGTATTGCTAAGTCTGAAACCTTGAACATAAGAGCTGTTGAACTCAATCCTGATAGTTGTGTATTTATATCATCATGGCAAATCAATTCTAATGGCTAGGCCATCATTATAGGCGCCTATGTACAGAAGAAATGAAACTTCATTAATACTTAATATCCAACATTTACCTTAATTGTTTTATTGATTTTAATGAAATATACCGTAGTTTTAGATGTTTCAGATTGCTGTCCTGTGTCTATTACACAATATTACAGACACATCAGACATCTCATTGTGAAAGTTGTGCACATCTTTATTTTGATTTTGATGATACCGATAGACATATTAGTAAACATAAGTTTTGTTGCATATTGTACTGCTCCATTGTAAAGCTGTACCATGCAGCTCTAACCTGTGTCATAATTTGGATCCAAATCAGGATTCTGTGTTGTATTGGATTGCTTTGTCACTTTTTAGGAAGTAACAAGTAAAATGTTTTGGAAGTCTTATGTTCAGTCCCTGACCATGCCATACCAAAGCTGTGAAAAATGGTACTGGTGTAGCTCTAGTGCTTGATGCTCAGCATATAAAATTTTGTTCAAGGACTGGTTAGCCAGATGTCAGGATAATTGCTTTTTCTTTTTGGCACACTATTTGTGGGACAGATGAGTTTTAGTGGGGGAAAAAAAATGAACATCATCAGTCCTGAGGGTGGTCCTTTGTATTTTAAGAAGTTTACAAAGATTTGGGTTAATTTATTCATTCTTTATTTTTGTTAAGAGATTTACAATATTTACTGTAAATGGTGAATATTTGTTGTTGTTTTTTTGCTCAATAGATAGTGATATTGATCTATTTTTAGGTTACTATTTATAGATATGGTGGTGGAAGTTTGTCATATTTACACAAATGTTTTATTTATATCCTAGTTGGCTTTTGATTTTGGTTTGTAGCTGGCCAATGCTAATTGCTTAGTTTAAAAAAACAACAGCAACAAAAAAAAACACCTCCCCCTATGAACTTGCTTTAGCGTTATTATTCAGTTAGCAAAGAAATAATTTATTTTACCTAAATGGCTGAAATACTGTTGGTGGGACATTATCCCACCCCCTCAAAAAAAAAAGCAAAAAAAAGCCAGAAACACAGAAACATCAGCATCCTTGTCTAATGCAAAGATTTATGAATATAATGAATTGTTAGTGTAGGACAAGCCTCTACGTGCATAACTTGTTACGTAATATGCCGAGACTGTCATCCCTGTACAATGACCTGAATTTGGGATGCAGCAATCTGCTCCTGTCAAAAGTAAGACTGACTGCACTGAGTTATGACCGATGGCTAGTCACCACTGCACCGAGGGCTCGGGGGCTGATGTCACACTCTGACAGTCCTTGGCTCAAGTGTGAAATAAATCACATCTCTAAGTATGGCTCAGGTGTGCAGTAAACAGTCAAAGTTGATTATTAATCTTGGAAATTCATGGACGAGTAGTTTTGAAATAGCTCTCTGCAATCTGTGCATCTACAGAAACTAGATAAATTTTTGAGAAATTTGCAGGCTGATCCGGTTTTGATAAGGTGCAAATTGATTACAATGCTATACATGCAGCCAATACCTTGCTACTGCATTAATATGGACTCACACTGTTACTACAGTGAAACCTCTTTATAACAGCATTCAATATAACAGCAACCTCTTTATAACAGCAGTAAACTTGAAAACTAAAGTGCATAATCCTTCTATGTCTCTATTCTTTATAATGTCAATTTCTTCAAAAAGTAAAATTCACTGAAACAAACACCGCTGTTATAAAGAGAGTTGACTGTATTTAACAACAGTAACAACCTATTACAACTATATAACAACTTTTATATAATCACCTATAACAACTATATAATGACTTCTATATAACAACCTATAGCAGCATCAAACTACAGTGCAGCTCCCCTAGAAGTCCAAACCTAGACTCAATGTTTGATTGGACTTCATTGTAATTATATGTCAAATTATATGGGTTTAATTGTATGAACCTTTGACATTTGTGAGTTATGATAGATCTTTACTGTATATTTGGGTCCAGGCTTTGTCAAGTGTTATATTCAAAATATTTCATCCCTGCTCTCTCTTTCTCTCTTGTCCGTTTCAGAATACTGCCCCATTAGTATGTCAGATTTCGCAGTAATAGGTAGGTCATGGATAAAAGATGTTATTTCTGTGCCAGTGGGCACAGCATCATAAGCGACTGTTTTTCCCATTTTTTTTTTGTCCTGGCCCGGTAAACTTGCTGTCCCAGCCACGTGGGCCAGAGCGGTGGTTATAAATGAGTCTGTTGTCACATGGCCTAATTAAGCATGACTCTGGTTATTACAGGTTTATAGGGTTAAAAATAGAGAAAGAGAAATATGGGTGGGCTGAGGTGCAGAGAATATAAGTAAAATTATATCCCACTGAATATATATAGGACTATGTTCTCCTTTAGTTTAAAAATGTCCATTGATTCAAATTGCTTGGTTACAGTTATAAAATACTGTCAAAATTATTTAAAAAATTCACTTGACCCAGTATGCCTCCTCAGAATGAGAGAAAATTACTTTTCCTGCTTAACCCTTTCCCTCATAGAGGACACCATGAAAAGACCTATGCGAACAGCATAAAACCAGATCAGCCTGCGAGTAACTCGCAGGCTGATCAGGTTTTATGCTGTTCGCTGCTCCTCAGTGGTCTGGAAATGAGTATTTTGTAATTATACCCCCCCGCAACGAAGTTAGGGGGGGGTATACTGGAATCAGGTTGTCCGTCCGTCCGTCCGTCTGTCCGTCCGTCTGTAGACACAAAATTCTGCGGACTACTCCTCCTAAACTTCTGGAAGGATTTTGATGAAACTTGCTGGCAATGATCCTTAGACATTGTATTAGCGCGTTATCTATATAGCATTGAGTTACCTCCCCTATTTACCAAGTTATGCCCCTTTGATGATTTTTGCATTACAAACTTCTGCGGACTACTCCGCCTAAACTACTGGAAGGATTTTAATGATACTTGCTGTCAATGATCCTTAGACATTGTAGCAGCGCGTTATCTATATAGCATTGAGTTACCTCCCCTATTTACCAAGTTATGCCCCTTTGATGATTTTTGCATTACAAACTTCTGCGGACTACTCCTTCTAAACTACTGGAAGGATTTTGATGAAACTTGCTGGCAATGATCCTTAGACATTGTATAAGCGCGTTATCTATATATCATTTGGTTACCTCCCCTATTTACCAATTTATGCCCCTTTGATGATTTTTGCATTACAAACTTCTGCGGACTACTCCGCCTAAACTACTGGAAGGATTTTAATGATACTTGCTGTCAATGATCCTTAGACATTGTAGCAGCGCGTTATCTATATAGCATTGAGTTACCTCCCCTATTTACCAAGTTATGCCCCTTTGATGATTTTTGCATTACAAACTTCTGCGGACTACTCCCTAAACTATGGAAGGACCCCTATTTACCAAGTTATGCCCCTTTGATGATTTTTGCATTACAAACTTCTGCGGACTACTCCTTCTAAACTACTGGAAGGATTTTGATGAAACTTACTGGCAGTGATCCTTAGACATTGTATAAGCGCGTTATCTATATATCATTTGGTTACCTCCCCTATTTTCCAAGTTATGCCCCTTTGATGATTTTTGCTTACAAATTCTGCGGACTACTTCCCTAAACTACTGGAAGGATTTTATGAAACTTGCTGCCATTCACCTTAGACATTGTAGAAGCATGTGTTAGTTATATAACATTGGATTACCTCCCTTTATTATAGTTATGCCCCTTTGATGATTTTTGCTTTACAATTTTCTGCAGACTACTCCTCCCATTGGATTACCTCCCTTTTTTATAGTTATGCCCCTTTGATGATTTTTGCTTTACAATTTTCTGCAGACTACTCCTCCTAAACTACTGGAGGGATTTCAATGAAACTTGCTGTCATTCAACCTTAGACATTGTAGTAGCGCTTTTTCTATATAACATTGGGTTACCCCCCCCCCCCCTCCCCCCTGTTTTAAAGATATGTCCCTTTGATGGTATTTGTTTTACAATTTTCTTCCATTGATAGATTTCAGTGAATCTTAATGATATTTATCCATAGACATAGGTATATCCATAGGTATGTGTTACAAAGGATCACTAGATTTCCATGTAGTTGGCACATATGTCCTCTATATACGTATTAAGATGGAGTGTTGTATGCAAGAATCTGATTTCATGCTCCAAAGCCATGTTTGACAAAAACACTTGCGGGGGGGTATTAGTAAGCCCTTAGGCGACAGTTCTAGTTAAATTTGGTATGATTTAACTGTGGTTTTCTGCAGATCAGGCTTTATGTGGTACCTATTGAGGGCGTCAAAATGAGTATATATGTGGGAAAGGGTTAAGTTGATGTAATTGATTTGTCTATCAGTTGATAGGAAAATACTAACACTTTTGTCAAAACAGTACAAAACTTGATCAGTAGAAAGGATTTCTCAGTCTGATAAGATTTTACTCAGTATATTTCAGGTCCATTACTGTGCAGTCCATTATAATGCTTTCATGTCTGATTTTTTGTCATGTAAATTCCATGTTGTTAACTACAAAGCATAAAGCCTTCAGCTTAAGTGTCAACAGAATTAAGGTTTTATGATGGTCCACATAAAACAGCTCTATCCTGCTGATCAGGATCTTTGTACTCTAACAGCATCACAAGACATTTCTGACTTAGTAATAGACATGACAAAGTCATATGAAACAGGAAATCTTTACTTATATAAGGTACAAAGGGTGTGTCTGACACGTGTATGTATATTTGTCAACACTGAGTGTACATGTTCAAATATTGGATTTCGTCATAGTCAGTCACCCGTATTCTTTCAGGTATACGCCTGAGTGTTATTTATTTATAGCCCATGATATGTGTATATCGTGACTTTATCACTTAGTGTGTTTGAATGGACATGAACACTAAGACAAAAATTGGGAAAAAAATGTATTTATGATTAATTTCCTGTAACTGGGACAACTTTCGTCTTTGCAATGATAAGGAGTTATTTCTCATGTTTGATAAAGATTATGATAACCTCTGATAATCATTAATAATGTAAACTTAAGATCCAATGCAATTTCCCAAGGTGGTAAGTATTGGACTCCTTCACGTTGATCATTAGTGTTACATTGTAATCAATAAATTCACACTTTCCTAGTATAGTTTGTAAGGCCCCAGTCTTTTTCAAAGCCTAGGTTCTTGACTCTGTAGAAATCATTGTAAATCTCTCTCAGTCTGCAATTACCGGTAATCGGCCTCATTAGAGCTTGGAGCTGTTATTGCTTGGACTGTACTTACAGAATTAAGGTAATCCATCCGTCATGAAATTGTGATCATGGTCCATCAAGTGATAGTGGGAATTTATTAGTAAATGCTAGCCTTAATAGCCTTAGAACTAAAGAGCCTATAGCTCCCAACTCATTGAATGCTTGCATCTTCACTGAAGTATTTTTTAAGCATTTGAAGCACTATGATCATAATTTAATGATGGATGAATCACCTTAAATGTTCATACAGAACAGCTCTTACCTGTACTGATCAATTCACACAGTATCTGCATATCACAAGATATTTCTTAAAGTAAAGTCCCTGTAATGATTCCACTACGTCTTGGACCACTTAACCTCTACCAAGATAACCAAGGTACCCTAATGAAACATTAGGAAAAGTCAATTATCTCCATGAAAGGCCATGAGGTCTGAAATGTAGCAGAACCATTACAGGGACTTTGCCTTAAATTTTCTTCATGAGTTCATGACTTTATGAATTTTAATTTACTGAACTTTAAATCGTGTATGAAGCAATGTACTTTTCTTTGCTATGCAGAATGTGTAGGATCTAAGCTACAATACTGTATGGGCTAACAGAGGGGTCCCTGATCAAACAGCTTCTAGAGGCTCTGATCTGGGTCAGCTCTGTTTCCCAGTGCGTCAAAATGAGTCTAAAATATTGTAAGTTACATTCTTACTTTCAGAAAAGAAAAAAAAAACTGGAAAAAAAAATAATGTTAACCACTCTTTCATGTTTTTTGAGTTGCCATAGAAACCAGTAAATTATTTCACAAGGAAAGAAAGATAATGCCAATATAAACATGTTCATGACTTTTTTCCATGTTACTGTTAAGATATTGAATAAATCAGCTTTCTATCAGTTGCATAAATCAAATTATATAGATCAATCCCGAGATGAAATTCTGGGCTGTTTAATAATGTATACTTCAACATTTATACATGTAGTTGACTGATATTGCTTTTTTCCCCCATTGATTCCTTTAGTCTATCTAAAACAAACAAATAAGATAATTAAATGGCTTTGTTTGAGTCATGGGAAAAATAAAAACAAATGCCTTTGACAAATGATTTTGTCCTTAGCTTAGTCCTAAAATTTATCTTTTTAATGGTCTTATAAAGGGTATAGGTATAGGCGTTGTTAACTTTAACCGTGTTCAATAAACTGTGATTATGTCATACATCTCGTTGTAAACATCTTCTGACTCAATTTCCAACAACCATACTGTGCGCCAAGTAAAATTCAAATGCTCAGGGAAAATCTTTTTTTTTTTTTTTTCATATTTTTTGTTTCTTTTAATAAAATCATCCAAATGTTTTGACAGATATTGTTAGTTATTTGGAAACTTAGTCGTGCACATGAATATTATGGTCGAGAGCAGACGTCATTGTTGACAAATCATACCCCCAAGTTGTAAAGATCTTCTGACTCAATTTCCACCAACTAATTGCATTTTATAATTTCTTGTTTCTCCTGCTCTTGTGGGTTGAGCTTTTTCATAAAATTATCTAAATATTTCATTCCTTAACAAACAGCATTAGTTATTATTATTATAATAAAGTTTTGTCATCTTAATCATGAGACTACTTGAATACTGTGGGATGGGGTTTTGCCAAATATAAGAATTAAACATTTTTATCAGTCCCTCTTGGGGCCTCCATGGCCAAAAGGGTAAAGTCGACGACTTTAGCACTTACTCAGCCCCTCACTGCTTGGGTTTGAGTTCCAACAGGGTCATTCAGATTTTCATGTGAGGAAGCCTTCCAGCTGGCTTGGTGTAGGTCAGTGGTTCCATCTGGATGCGTAAGTGCATTTTGGGGTCTTCCTCCACCTGTAATTAGCTGGACGTCACTAAAGGACTGAAATACTGTCAGAGCGACAGTAAACTCAAAAAGTCAATCAATCATATCAATCCTCATGGTTCATTGTGGACTTTCTTTGTGTTGAATGTTAGAAGAATATGCACCAGTGGATTTAACTCACTTTTTTGGATCAGCGTTGTCATCCATGACCACAGTGCTCATAAGGTTTGATAGAATGAATCCGTAATCATGAACATCTTTTTAAAGTCACATGAACTCAACGTTGTCAAGGTGAGCTTTCTGATAGCCTTTTGTCCGGCTCGTCAGTCTGCGTTGCGTCGTAGTCCGTGGTCCGCTAACAATTCTCAAACAACATCTCTCCTAAACGTTTGCCAATTTGAAAATATTTTGCAGATGTTCTGGAAAACTCTATAAAGATGTTAAAATGATTCTGGTCCTTCGCTATTAGGTCACAGGAGCTAAAAATTGATTTTTAAAATGGCAAATTATAAAAAATCTTTTCTTGAACCCAAAGGCCTAGCTTGATTTTGTATGTATCTGTCTTAAGACTCTCTACCAGATTGTACAAATATGACCTGGGGTCAAAATTGCCACGCCCAGGGAATCACTTGTTTTTCTCATAGCTAATATAGGAAAAACTTAAAAATGCTTCTTCCGAACCACAGCCTACTTTTGATTTTTGGTATGTACATAATCTTATGGGCCACTACCAAGATTTTTACAAATCATACCCTATGGTGATAAAGATCTCCACCGGGGTCAATTTTTACATAATTAATAGAATTTCTTAAAAATTTCTATGTATCCATAGGCCTAGCTTAGATATTGGGTATGAGCATCATTTATGGGCACTACAAATTTACAAATCATAGCCTTGGTGATAAATGACCCGCACCAGGGTCACTTTTTTATAATAGAGTTATATAGGAAATCTTAAAATTTTTTCCATGAATCATAAGGCAGACTTAGAATTTTGTATGAAGCACATCTTTGGGCCCTACCAAGAGTTGTAAATCATAGCCCTTGTGATAATGACCGCACCAGGGTCACTGTTTTACATAGAGTTCAAGGAAAATCTAAGATAAATTTATTAGGAATCCATAAGCCTGGCTTGGATATTAGGTGGTGCATTCATCTGATGGGCCATACAAGATTGTACAAATCATAGCCAGGTGTAATGCCCCACCACAGGGGTCACTATTATACATAGAGTAATAGTAAATCTTAAAAAATCTATCTATGAATCAATAGCCTAGACTAGATTTTGGTATGTAGTCATCTATGGTTGATTTACAATTTCAGTCTTGGCCTACTGGAAATGACCAGCCAAGTCTTCCGAAACTTATGCCCCTTGCTTAGTATTTGGGTAGTATTTAGGTAAAATGTTTTAGATTAAAGTTATCGAATCCTTTTTCAGTTAAACCTTGGACATCAGTGACATGTATAGGTTGACGATTCAGGCATATGGCCCTCTTGTTGGTGGTGTAGTAAGGGTTCAAACCTGTGACCCGTTATCTCATGAATATTCATGTGCATATTTATTGCTTGACAAATATTAAGTAACTGAACTTTAAATGACACACGAAACACTGGATTTTCAATTGCCATGCAGTCCATGTATAATCTGAGCAACAGACTACTGGCATTGTATGAACAAACAGAGGAGACCCTGATACAGATCTTCTCTGTTTGCTAAGGCATCAAAGCATGTCTGAATGAGTTAAAGGGTTAAGGACTAGTAAAAGAGACTAAGGGATGCCTGTCTGATCTGCTCTATTAGTTAAGGCATTCAGAGCACATCTGCATAGGGTACAGGTTAACCATTTGAAGTCCTTGATTTGAATCATAGCAAATCCTGGGAAATCACAAGCTAAATCTGTATAACCCAGTCAGATTGAAAATTCCTCTCAGACTGTCATTACCTTGGTAACCATGATGCTAAATAGTACGTCCTAGTGAATTTGTAATACATATTGTTTGATAGATAAATACAAACTATCGCCTCAGAGTTGACATCCAGATATTGACTTGATTGATAGTTGATAGCTGCCGTCTGTTATTACAATATCTCGGTCCGTCTGATCGCTGCCTCAGTTACGAGAAGATACTGGTCTAAAACAATAGGCCATTTTAAGAAGACATCGGATTGTAAGGCTGGACCAATTTACTGGCGGGCAGAATTAGCAATAGATAAATCAATGAAAACAACACCATCGGCAGTAAAAAATCTCCAGTGCTATGCTTGGAGTACATTTGGCTATTGATTGATTGTGTACCTATGCCTGACCTCATTGTAATAATACCATGCTTCCTACTGGGGCATGGAAATATGACAGAGTGGCTGTATTGTTATTATATTGATTAATATGGATTCATATTCCAGGCCAGGCTATGGTGAGAGAAAAAATCAGATCAATGTTGGATTATTATAATGTCCATTGGATTTATTTTCTGTTTTATAAACCCTCCACTCAAACGAAAATATATTTTTCTAAATAAATAAATGAAAGTATAAATGGAGATAGTCACATTTGTTATTCCCTTTGGCTTTATTTTGAAATATTGTGGACAATAACTTGTTCAAAATTCACAGGAAGGATTAATGAGGATTAAGAATGAGGGAGATAGTAGAAACAAGTATGAAGGTTGCCAGGGACATGTGGTAGGGTACATGACGGTGTATCCCAAAGTTATTGGTTTGAACCCAGTGGATAGATCCATAACCTACTGTAAAATCTGCACTTTTCATTGACATTAAATTTCATTGATATGTACCTATGGGTATTTCGTGGTTACATTTATTTGTGAATCTATGTTCTAGAAAACATGGGGTCTATGTAAAAGGCATCTTTATGTGGGGATTAATATTTGTGGATAAAACCCTCCACAAAATCGACGAAAATTAGTGTCCCACAAAAATTAATGATTTCACAGTATTGAATTTGCATGACAAAGGATTATAATTATATTTTAACCTCTTATAACCTCTTTAACCTTTTATATTTTAATAAGGATCCACATGGTAATGTTTGTGGGTAAATTCTATTTTGATCAGATAATATTTAGGTCACCAATCGGATCTATCAATTAGGGGCAAGAACCTTTCATGACCTTTCCAGGTGCAAAGTACTGGTCCATTCAAGGAAAAATATAATGCAATGACCCAGAGTTCGACATGTATATTGAAAGGAAGGAGATGTTTGTTATTGATTTCCATGTTGTAATGGATAACATATTGAATTATAAATAAGCATGTTCATCAGATTGGTAAAACAAAAATCAAGCGCTGACATTTCAGGTTATTTAATAATATTATGGATGAGTTGTAAGATTGGGTTTTTTTTACCTTCCTCCTAAAACTCTGTTGGCTTCTGGCATTTTTGTTAACATGGGATTAAAGTTTAAAAGTCAAACTCGGGGTGATATTCTGTCAAGAGACGCCAAGAAACTTGCAAAATACAATGTTTTTATCCTACCGTTGTGTTTCATGAAAATCATTATTGAACAAGGCATAATTCCCTCACTTGGCGCTCAGCATATAAAAGCAGTTCTAGAACTGGTTGGTCCAGTGTCAGGCTAATGCTGGATGTAGTATCATGCCAATGTCCATAGTGATCTACACAATATCTGTCTCATGAAGCCACAATCCCTTAGTGACTAACATACTTTTGGTTGAACTTTAAACACACACAAATAAAAACAAACAAGGTCAAATTTAGTAGGAAGATACAGGCCTCTATTGGAGACAAATATATTGTTTGTGCCTTATTTCTTTTATGACAATTTTTTATACATATTAAGTTAACGCGGTTAATGAAATGCCTCATATTAAAATAATCCTTCTGTTTTTCAAATAAAAATATACACAGTTATAAGGAAACGAGCCTGTTTTCTTAACAAAGTTAATAAATATCCCATTGTTACATATTAAGAAAACATGTTAAGGAACATCGTATGCAAATTAGGACATGCGTTCAGCCATGTGGTCCATTTCTTAGAAACTGTAGACCGTATATATTAAATTAATGATGATGTATCTGAAAATTGTGCAACAACATTGTTCATGTGTGTTTGTACTGTGTAGATTCATCATAACATGCTCCTGTTTCCAGTACAGGAACCCAAATATAGCATTGAAATGGAGCAGCAATGTAACAACATCAGCTGATAATTGACAAAAAATTAAGTATTTCAGAAAAAACATTATTTCTACATATACCGCCCCCGGTGGCCGAGTGGTTAAAGCGTCCGCCTCAGGAGCGGGAGGTCGTGGGTTCGATCCCCGGCCACGACATACCAAAGTCGTAAAAAATGGTACTGTTATAGCTCCCTTGCTTGGCGCTCAGCATATAAGGGTAGTTGCAGGACTGGTTGGCCCGGTGTCAGGATAATGTGACTGGGTGTAGTATCATGCCACATGTCTACGGCATGATACTGCAGTGTGGCAGCACTATATCTGTCTCAAGTAGATATCGTCTCTAAATGCCTGAAATACTGTCTATGGGACATTAAACCCAACAAACAAACATTTCTACATATCTTATTGCAATTTATCTCCAAAACTGAATTTTTTTTCCTTCACAGATGTCTTAAAATTTTGGAAATCTTAAAATGAAACCCCTGTTATTATAATTACAACCCATAATATCAGAATACAATCTAATGAATAATCATATTATCTTGTTTCAAACTCACTTTTGTCTCTCCTTCCACAATGGTTTCTGTTAACCTTTTTGTTCAACAAATCATGTTGTCCCAAGGCTAATGACCTTGATATCAAGCCGTGTATCACATTTGCCTAATGCAGCTCTTAATGAGAATTAGAGCTTTTTTTACGTAAAAAAAGAGAATTTTTGTCTCATTGAAATTCTGCACAATTTTTTTTTCATTTGCAACATGCAGTTTTGATGATGATTGTGTTTTGGTATGTTTGGAATTAGGCAGTTTAAATTATTCCAGTTATTTGGACTTGATGTCCTGCTTGGTCCTGCTACACTGAAAGTCCAAAATGAAGATCTCTGTGGTCCCACTACACTAATTCTAGATTAGATATCACAAGTACATGGTTCACCTTGACCAAAAGTTCTGTGCCTTACATCAAACTCAGTATTCAGAAGAAAATGAATAAAGGCTAATATCCTAAAAATTACAATCATAATATTCTGAATAAAAATATAGCATTTTCCCCCTTAAACCTTAGAAATTCTGCAACAGTCCTTTATTGTATCACCTGCTGTAAGCAGAGGTGACACATAGGGATCGCATTTCCATGTTCTGTCCATCCATCTGTCTGCCTGTCACACTTTTTCCTTAATGTTCAGCAGGTGACACATGTGTTCCAGGAGTTTACAAGAGTGTTCTTTGGAACATATGTGTCACCTTCAGAAGCATGACGGAAAAAGTGTGACAGGCAGACAGATGGACAGACGGACAGATGACGGAAAAGTAATCCCTATGTGTCACCTCTGCTTATAGCAGGTGCCACAAAAAGTGATGACCCAAACAGGAATAGAACCAACATTACCTATTTTCCCCTGCAGCAGTAGACCCAGTGGATAAGGAAATACAAAAAGATCCTATAAGAAATTCAATATACATTAAAAATTAACCAACCCCAGATGAAGGAAAGGGCAAGTAAAGATAAAATGGACAAAAGAAACCTGGAGACAGGACTTTACACTAAATAAAGAAATACTAGCATCTATGAGCACTGCCTGTCCTGGTTGAGCTAGCCATAAGATTAAAAAGAGAACTGCTTAGCTAATCCTGAAATAGGCCAATATATCCCATGTTTACAGTTGACCCTTTATTTCATACTAAAGGTCATTGTTAATCCTTTAAGGTGATATATAGAGAGATGTCATACGGCTAGAAAAAAGACAAGCAGATGGCCATGTTGACCACATAAAGTTTATTTCGGTCATTTCAAATCTAGCAAAAGAAAACATTCTGTTATAACCAAAAAAGTTGATAGCAAGCATGTGTCCATCCGCTTTTGGGCTATTTAAGAGACTTCATTGTATGGGGGATGGATTTTGTTGCCATCCCTGTGGCGGGATAATTCAAGTCTGTGGTTTCAGGAAGCAGGGAGATGAATGATTTCTGTTCACAGCTTGATGAAGCAGAATAAATTACCAACAATGGAAACCAGATTTAGGGATTGCTTCATGGAATTGCATTAATTCTAGACAAATGGAATTAGTTTGGTTTGCATAATGTGTCATGACAGGACTTGATAGGGTTTGAAGCCCATCAATATGGAGGGGACAGTTTCTCGGGAGACATATCCTATTTGAGTGTCTTTTGGTCTATCTATCATTGGCATCTATTAAGAAGTTGTTGATATGTTGTCAACAAAGTTGGATTGTATATAGAAAGACCTTATAGTATTCAGCAAATTTATTAGTCCCCTTACGGTGTTTACACCGAGAGGGACTATAGGTTTGCCCTCCATCTATCCATCCGGATGTCCAGAAATCTGGATCCTGTGATAACTTAGAAAAAACGTTTATGATAATATTATGAAACTTAATATATGAATAGATGGCAGTATGGAGATTCTGCATGTTACTTTATTAGCTCACCTGAGCACAAAGTGCTCAAGGTGAGCTTTTGTGATCGCCCTTCGTCCGGCGTCATCCGTCGTCAACAATTTGCTTTAAACGACATCTCCTCTGAAACCGCTGGACAGAATTTAATGAAACTTGGCAGGAATGTTCCTTGGGTGAGGCTCTACCAAAGTTGCTAAAATAAGGTTGATCCATGAAGAACTCTGGTTGCCATGGCTACAAAAAGAAAAATAATTTGAAAACTTTAAAAATCATCTCCTTCAAAACTACTGGCCAGATTTCAAATTAAATTGGTACAGATGTTCCAGATGTTGCTAAAATTATTCCGATCCGTAAAAAAACATGGCCGCCAGGGGCGGGGCTTATTTGCCTTATATGTATATAGAGAAACCTTTAAACAACATCTCCTCTGAAACCACTGGACAGAATTTGATTAAACTTGGCAGGGATGATCCTTGGGTCAACCTTCACAAAAGTTGCTAAAATAAACTTGATCCATGTAGAACTCTGGTTGCCATGGCAACAAAAAGAAGAAAAAATGAAAACTTTAAAAATCATCTTCTTCAAAACTGCTGGCCAGATTTTAAAATAAATTGGTACAGGTGTTCCTTGGGTCGACCTCTACCAAAGTTGCCCCCTAAACCTATATTAGTCATGTGACTACAGTGACAAGGTGAAGGGCCAAAGCCGTGGGAGACTAACACTGGTCATGTTTCAGCCTCAGGCAGGGGTGACATATTTGTCGTCATAGTAACCAGTCCACACCATTATCACCCTGTATTTTTGGACTTTAATAGTCTTGCTTAAGTCATTAATATGTCACAGTTGTACCCCCTCAAAAGGCAGAAAAGTTAAATACGGTCTGTCGAGACGTTTGCTTAATATGTTAAATGTGGGGTTTTGTTTTATGGATCTTATGTTATTTTAGACATTTGGGTCACTCGCTGGTGAACAGTGTCCCTATTATAGCTGCATTATTTATTAATCAACCAAAACATAATACAAAACATCTTGACAGCATCCTTAGTGAACAGAGCTGAGAGATAGTGGGGAAAAAAAATCTCTGGGCCGTTCTGGATCAGGCTTCACAAAAAAAAAAAAAACATCCTCAAACTTGATTATCACATTCCTTGTGTGACAATCGAGAAATTTCCATATGTGAGGGAAAAAGCTCTCACGCATTTTTTGTAAGTTAGATTTTTAAAGTATGTTGGCTGTCATTATTCCTCTTTTTTAAGTCAGTCATTGTTTTGTTGTTGTTGTCTTCTTCTTTTTTTTTTCCTCAGAAAAATCTTGTATTCAGAAGAAAGGAGATCTGCATGTTTATTTGAAAAGTCCTTTTTTACAATCCACTGTGCTGTTATTTTTAGGTAACTACAAAAAAAAAATCACCCAGTTATACCATAAAAGTAAATTGCTTGTGTTGAATGATGTGGATGGATTAATTGGTTGCCATCAATTCCATAAACCATGGATCTGATATTTTTTATATATAATGAATAATATGTCTTTGGACTGGATATTTGTCTTTAACCCTTACAAAGCTGTGGACACTTTTGACTGCCTTTGTGACAAGTGCAGAAAAGATTAGCCTGCACATCCATGCAGTCTGATCATGATCTGCAGTGTTCTATTCAGCCAATAAATTTTCAGCATGCACCCCTATATCATCAAATGTTACAGGCCAAAATGAAGAAAGGATGAGTCCAATTTAGAAATTTAGCATGGTAAGGGTTAATTCAACTACTGAGATAACTTTCTGTCAATCTGTAAAACAGAGAACCGATGAAGATAGAGACTAGACAGCTCCAGTCTAGGACTTTGGACTACTGATCTTCATTTTGATTCTGAAAGACAGCAAAGCAGAAAAAAATGAAAGCTTAATTCAGGTCATGTAAAACAGTTGATTGCTTTTGCTTCATGATCCTAACTGCTAGTTGACTGCATGTTTACCACCTTAAAGCAGTGTGATTATTTCTTAACTGCTAGTTGACTGCATGTTTACCACCTTAAGGCAATGTGATTATTTCCTAGGTTAATTACAATCCCTTCATATAGTTCTAATGTGAGAACAGGAGCTGTACAGCCATGTTTCACAACCTTCATTACCTCTCTATCCCACAGTGGAAAGTGCAGGGAGAGGGTGAAAACGGCCAAATTAAAAAAATCAAAATAACAAGTTAATTAAGTAGTTTCAATCTATCTTAAAATATATTTGGATGTACTTTTGAGAGAAGGGAAATACCTCTAAAATCCTGTTTATTTAAGGTATGAAGCCTATTATTATCCAATATTTTACATTTCGTTGAGTGCATTGTTTATCCATTTAAATGCGTAATCCATTATAATGGAGACTCCAATGCAACATGCTCCAGCTGGGCTTGTTCATTCCTTCATGAGCTGGTCATTCATAGGCATCCTAGGTACTTAATACCCACTGGAAAATCTTTACATCCATGCAGTTCCTGAAAGAAATTTTTAATTTTAACCCCCAAAATGTTGAAGGAGGCCCCTTCTCCAGCCTTTGAAAAAAAAAAAAAAACTCTCTAAATATATTTTGTTTACATAGCATGCGTTTTTTACAGCTCAAATGCTGTTACCTGGAATTTAACCCCAATTATTGGTGATGTGCCTGAACGCTTGCATCAATTTATGTAATGCTCATTTTTTATTACCATAGGTGCGACCATGATCAAGTTGATTTGCAGACAGTAATGGGAGTTTATTTTTGCGGACATTGAATATGGAAAAATGGGTCTAAATTTGGAAATGTGTTATCAGAAAAAGGCATGCACAAGGATATAATTGTCATAAATGATATCCTGTCATTTTCTTAATTTCATTCGCAATAAGGTTAAATAGCAATTAATATCTAAAAAAATACATCTGCAAAAGTTGTTTGAAGTTGACGGAACAGAAATAAATTAAGATAAAAGTCTGAGAGTTTAGCTGATGATGGTGGTGGTGATTTTGATGATAATGTTGTTGTTAATGATAATGCTACTGCTGCTGCTGCTAATGTTGTTAAAATAACCAAACAATTTACTGTTAACTTCATTCTTATTTCATTATTACATCAATATCTTCAATTACCACTTCTCTATTCTTTTTTTGTATCGCCTTTGAAGTTAAATTGCATCAATGATTTTCTTGTAGTGTCATAATGGAGCTGCATTGTATTATATGCATGTGTTACATTTACTAATTAGGAAATTATGAAACTGATGCAGGAAATAATAGTTTATGGTTATTTCTTTTTCCATCCTGTATTTCAATTGAGCATAATAGTAAATTTTACAGTTTGCACATTTTTATTGCAAATGCTTTTCAGTCTAGTTTTGTTTATTTCCTTTACTTAGTCTTCCAATATTGAAATGTTTTCAAACAGTATTTAAATTATATGGGGCTACCATTAATCCAATTATAGATGGAATACCTTAAGGTTGAATAATAAGCCTCTTAAGGTCCTAGATCATGACAGTAATACATGTACATGGAACAATATTTTAAGATTGTTACATATACCTTTCTTGTTCCAGACTCCTATGGATTTGTGTACATATTTTCATGATTTAACAAATATTGATTCACTGAATTTATTTTAAATGGTATATGGAATTAGGAATTTTTCTTTGGCATGCATCAGTAACCATATTGTATGAGCAGACATAGGTGACCCTGATCTGGGTGTTCTAGGTCTGCTCTGTTTGTCTGAACATGTCTGGCAGAGGGTTAAAGATAAGTAAGCAAGAGAAGACTATGTGCTGTTAAAAAAACACACAAAAAAAACGCCACAGCTGA
The DNA here is from genome assembly GCA_021229015.1 of Solen grandis. Classification (NCBI taxonomy): domain Eukaryota; kingdom Metazoa; phylum Mollusca; class Bivalvia; order Adapedonta; family Solenidae; genus Solen; species Solen grandis. The sequence goes on along the minus strand of CM037777.1, from coordinate 19,036,473 downwards.
AAGACGAATTTAAGACATAGAAAATCAAAGAGAATGACTCATTCATTCATCATTGAATAATGATTGATTAAAGATCGAATAACGGATAGAACACAGTGCGTTAGCATAAGATTTTTCTCTTGAGACCACTAACTTCTCCCTCAAGTTTCCTCTCTTGTAACAGTCTCCTGAACTGTAGGATAAATGACTTCTCCCCGTCCTCTTAGCATAGGATGACCCTTGACCTATGCAGACTGGATGGCACCCACTGAAAGAGATATTAATCCTTTCCATGCTGAATTTCTTAACAGGACTAAATAGGTCTTTTCTTCATTTTAGACTATAAGTTGTTTATGGGGGTTCTTGCTGAGAGAGCAAACTGGCTGCATGGATGTACATGGTGATCTAGGTTGTCGCTGGTCGCAATTAAAGGTAGCCACAAGTGCCCACAGTATTGTAAGAGTTAAAAAAGGAGTCTGTCAAATCCATAAAAATGCCTAATTTTTGTCAAATGTTGTAGATTGAGTAACTCTCACATTGATTAGCTAGGGGTGGGAGAGTAGGGAGTATCTCATACAAAGGGTGTTAAAAAATGTTGTGAACTCTTGTGAAATTCTTATCTTTTCAGAAATTTTATAAAAAAAAGTATTCAACAGTTTTGTTCTATGTACTCTTCAGTTTCATGAGAACATAAAATAGGAAGTTTTAATGCTTCATGGTCAGTCAGTCAACATTGTCTAGGAATTGCCATTCCCTTGGTATAATTGTCGTCTGCTCCTTTCTTAAATTGTTTGTTTTATTGCTTAATGTTGGCCATAACTTCCTGTGTTTCTGTATGGTTTCCTTCCAATACAACAACTGAAGTACAGTATTTCCTCATGACCTTGACCTTAAGTACAACATTGTTTCAAAAAGATGAAGCAGACAAACAGCAGCACTGGCCTTGATATTTTGTTTATTACACAAATATATTAATTTCCACATGAGAACAGAGAGAATACAGTCAGAATTGTCAATAATAAATTTAACAACAGATTTTTTTTAAAAGCAACAGATTTGGCAGGAGGTCAAGGGGGATTTCTGACAATCAGAATTTCACATTTTTTGCAATTTTATCTAATGATTTTAATCGGCAATCATTTATTTATGAATACCCTGACAGTACATGAGCATAATAACTGTGTTAGGGATTCAAACACAGTTACAGTGTATCATGTATTATTATATATTGTACTGCCATATTAACAAATTACAAATTTGGGTTCCATTGTTTGAACCATGCTATATTTGCCAATACATCATAATAGGGCATGTAATAATGGAGTTTCACTGTATTATATGAAGCAGACACACAAGTATGTTTGAATTATGTTGTTTGGTTCCAAATCTGATCAGAAATATATATAGCCAATTGTCTACAGTTTTAGACCCATCCCATGGGGAAAAATCCAGCAAAGTTTTGACCGCACTGAAGAGCCAACATATATATAGACGTCTGCAGCAGCCTGCTGGGACAAGATATCAGCAATGGCTGTCTCATCATGACAGATTTATTTGCATATATATTGGCAATTGTAGATTTTATCTTAATTCATTGTTGTTTGCTCAAAATATCTATGAGCAGTAATATACAGAAACGATGCTACCTTATTCATATGAGAGAAATGTTAATGAGAATCAGAGATTTACTGTGCGGGATGATTAGGTTTTATAAATTTTGATGCTCATGCACTTGAATTTATGGCCATCTGCATATAGAACACAGATAATCTCTCTCCCCCCCCCCCCCTTGCTTTCATGTTTGTGAGTTTGAGACGTGACATGATGGGAGTGATTCCTATATAGCCCACACTTCTGTAAAGCAAGTGTAATTAAGGTAAAGTCCCTATAATGGTTCAGCTATGTCTTGGACCATTTAACCTCTACCAAGATAACCAAGGTACCCTAATGAAACATTAGGAAACCTTGGTTATCTCCGTGAAAGGCAATGCGGTCCGAAATGTAGTGGAACCATTACAGGGACTTTACCTTAATTACTTGCTGTCATTTAGTCCTTACCACTGCAGGTTCAAGTCCTGATAAGGTTTACTAGGACTGAACACATAGATGAGAAGCGGTTGGTCAGTGATTCTATCCAGGTGCTTCAAATGCTTTAAAAGACTTCAGTGTTGATGAAAGCATCCATTGACTTGGAGTATTAGGCGCTCTTGCTTTAAGTCTATGAAGGCTTGCATTTTCTTTAAAATTCCCACAATGGCTTGAAGGACCATGATCACAATATAATTGTGGATGGATTATTTTAATGACTTGCATAAATGATCATTGTTAAAAACAGAGAATCCTGGTTGTATGCGTATACCTTAAAGTCTTAAGTTTTATTTTATATCTACTGACTAAAGTACAAGGTAGTCACATGACAATGTTGTAAACATGGGACAAATATGTGGACAGTACACACATTGTTTTTTTTCCCTTAATATTACAAAGTTGTTTAAAATTTGCAAGATAGATGGTTGACCTCTTTTTTAGCACAGTTAGAGAGAGATTTGCTGTATCAGAGTATTAAGAGATGCATGCTTCATAATCGCCTGACACATCTGAAGTCTACACAGCATCTGAGACAAGATTCATTTGCGACGTAGTTTAATGTTTGTTGCTAAGATGGAGAAAATGACATTTTGCCCTTTGAGAATTGTTGCAGAGTCATTAAATGGGCTTTGATGTTACTCTTACAGGGAAAAATGATGTCTGTTTTTTGAATAAATGAATACATTATTTTATGGTGTTTGAAACTTCAATTAAAATAGAAGAATATGTAATTAATAGTTACAACCAGTAATTTTAAAGACGATTGAAATTAGTACATGTATGTGGGAAATAATGCATGGTTATTTTACTAGCTTGACACAGTTTGCTTGTATAAAAGTAATTGCATGAAGCTAACTTTTTATTCCATTCATTTTCAAAACTTCAAGTTCAGAGTCTTTTTTATTTATATAACTTGGCAAAGCAAATGCAACTTCACTTACACGTACAGAAAAAAAATATCCCAAAGAAAATGATAACATCCTATATTCTATGGTATATGATACAATCATATCATTCTATGATGTATAATATATCACTCTTTGGTGTATGAAATATCATTTTATGGTGTATGATGTGATAAATCTTTTTATGGTGTATGATTTATATATCATTCTATGGTGTATGATATATATTATTCTATGGTAATGATATGATAAACTTTTCTAAGGTATATGATTTTATTTTTCATTCTCTGGTGTATGATATATCATTCTATGGTGTATGCTATGGTATATATAGATCATTCTTAGGTATATGATATATAATTTTACGGTGTATGATATGATTTATCATGCTATGGTGTATGATATGGTATATCATTCTATGGTGTATGATATATATCTTCCTATGGTGTATGATATTATATATATATCATTCTATGGTATATGATATGATTATTATTCTAAGGTATATCATATATCATTATATTGTGCTTTGGTGTGTGATATGATATTATTCTATGGTGTATGATTTGATATATCATCCATAAAAATCTCTCCATGTTTTCACTAAAAGTATGGGATAAGTTCTTCCTGATCACATAATCTAGAGAACAATTCCAAGAAACTTTAAGCCAGTCTTAAGTTCTAGTAGCATCGATGATCATAACATATTTCTTGGATCTTATCATTTCTTTTGTTCTTAGATATATTGTATAATGTGTTGTATTATACTATCTATATGGTTTACCACTCTTGGTCTGGATAAACTTACATCTGGTATCAAACCATTTGCCTTCAAGTTACTGCAGTCTGTTTCGTCTGTTTCATTAGGTTGATTACATGATAAACGTTTCCGTTTTGATCATGATAAACAAAAGTAAAGAAAGTCTTAACCTTTTATGTCGCTGGAACATACAACATATTTTAGAGGTTTAATGAGAAGCCTTGACAGATCGTTCATGGATTACGATATTGATCAATAACAGTGAAACAAGACCGTTCTCTGATATCCCAACTGCAGTATGGAAAGGCATGAGAATAACATTCGTTACAAAATATTTATGAGTTTGAGAAACAATGCATTGCAAAGTTTTCCTATAGCTGATCAATAATTCCTGGTTCCACGCATTGGACGTATATTTCTTTGTTTCTTTCCGTCAAATTTCCACAAGGAATTCAGTATGTTCTTTAATAAATTGCTTTGGTACGTCTTTTTTTACCTAACATATAATCTGTCTACCTCTTAAATATTAGGAATGCTGAAAACTTCCCCCTAAGACAACACGGAGCTGAAACTTTTCTGCATTCTGTTATCGTACGTCAATCCTCTTAGTTTCTCTTCTCAAAATATACCAAACTTATTAAAATCTTATGCACTGTTTGTTTGAAATCTTTTGCAATTAAAGGATGAAAGAATAGGGTTCTAAGGCCAGTAATTAAAAATGGTAGGAAAGACCGCAGGTTTGGGAATAACTGTACAAAATAGTGAGAAAAAAGAAGCCTTTTTGGTCAGCCTTCACTTTTAAATGAAATTGAGTATTTATACAAAATAATTGAGTAATTTACCATATTATCCTATTATCTTAATTTTAATTGATACTTTAAATGTTTTTCATTTATATTTAATTTTTTACTTAATTGAGACTTGAACATATCCATGCAAATCAGTATGGTTGTAAAGGAAAAAATTGTGGACCTAAATTAATCCTTATAAGAATATTTGAGTATTCAAGATTTTAATTAAATCTGATCTCAATTATTCAAATTTAATTGAGTATTTTATTTCCATATATAGAATTAAAACAAATACCTGGCCCAGATTCTGTTCCTCTATTGAATAGAAATTTTAGAGATAACTGTTATTTTGAAAAATTAAAAATGGAAGACACAATTATATGGTAGACTGGTAGGGTTGGTCTTTCTGTAACAAGGTGAATGGTTATTTTTAAGAGGTTGCGGGTTTGATCCCTGGTAGCAACATACCAATGTCAGATTTACTGTCTAAATGCATACCAATAATTATGCAAATACTCAATTATTTGAGAAAAAAAAATCAATTTAAATCCCTGTGACTCAATTACGTTTTAAGCTATGAATTACATTTCAAATAAACCATGGCAGATACATGTATTCAGTTTTTCTACTGCTTTAATTTGAAATGACCAATGGCTACTCAAATTAGAGAATATATTCTTACTTTGTTAATTGAGTGATTCCCTCAGTTCTGAAAGCCAGTAGCTTCATGCATTTAAAACAATGTGTTGTATGCTGGGTACTCAATTAAAAAAAATGGCTTTATTAGCCTAAGCTATATTACTCAATCTTTTAACAGGTACTCAATTAATACTAAAATATTACTCAGCTGACCAGTAAAGCTTATTTGCTCCACTACTGTACTATACCTCATCTTCATATCTTACTTTGAGGTTTGAAAATGATTTATTTTACAAATCCCCGTGGTGCTGTAGACATTATTGTGATTGCCTATGCAACCAGTGTAGACCAAGATCAGCCAGCACATCCTTGCTGTCATCATGTTCTGCATGGTTCACTTTTCAGTCAATAAATTTTCAGCATGCACCCCCATAAACAACTAATGGTACAGTCCAAAATGAAGAAAGGACAAGTCCAATTAAGAAATTTAGCATTGTAAGGGTTGATACGCAATCTGCATATTTACAACAATGTGTATCATTGCTTAAATATTCTCAAACTCCACTTGTTCTAAAGGAAATACAACTAAAAATAAGAACTTCCTCATGCAGTGTCATTAGCCCGCGTGTTTACCTTCACTCCAGAGAATTTTTATTAAAAAAATTTCTATAAATATGAAATGGACGTAAAATAAAAACTAATGTACTTTAGTTCAGATTTTGACAAGCAATTAGGAGGCAGTTGAAAATGGGAAAAGAAGTGTACAATTTGAATGCGTTGTTAAATACAAATGTACTAGTAAAGACATGCTTGTCCGCTGTCTCATGTTGTGCATGAGTGATTCTTACGACTTGGTTTAGATGAGTAATTATGCATTTTCCACAATAAATAAAACCATTTTTATGTTTATTGCAGAATCTTACATATTCATGTTTTCCGTCAAGCAAGTTTGATTTACTGTTGTTGTTATAGTCATACAAATTAATAGAAAAAAATGCAAGTGATGAATCTCAATGGATGAATATACAAATGACGAATGCTTAACGATGTTTCAAACTTAATTTTGTTGTTTAATGCATCCATCAATATTTTTTACCACCATGTCAGAGTGTAGGGGGCCTTTGGGGGACTTAAAACTTCTGATGAATCCCTAGGGATAAATTTGTCTGAAAAATTCATGAATAAAAACATCTCTTTTGGCCAAAGTAAGTGAGAACTTGTCTTTGCAAGTGAGAGATTTAAGCCCTATGTATACTTTTTTGGCATAATATGTACCTCTCATTTAGCTGATGCCAGTGAGATTTCAAGTAAAATATGGAACAAATCTTGATCCAAAATGATCCCCGTTCCCCATTTTGACTTGGGCAGCCCCTGTAGTAAGACCGCCTCTTGGGAATTAAACTTGCACACAATTCTTTCTGTTTCAGAGACAGAAAATAAACAATGTTCCCAGTTTTAAATTTCTCTCCACAACTTAAACCTCCACAAGAACCATTTGTACCAGAAATAACTCAGCCTCTGTTGCATTTTGCAAGACATTTGGCGCCAGGGGTGGGATTTAAACAACAAGTTTTGCCGTTTGTCTAGATCCTCCTTTGTATGCCTGCCACCCTCTAGGTGTTGTTAAATATTGATAGGAGCATTACAACCAATTGCTGTTGGATGAAGTGGCACCTGTGCTATTGATTAGAGAAACCCTTCTGTGTTAATTATAAACACTGACATTGTGCAATACTCTTGGGTACCTCACTGTTTACCTTATGTAGAACTATTCTGACTTAGTGGCAAACAAAGCAGACCCAGATCAGACAGCTCCTAAATTTACATCATCTGCACGCACAGCAAAGAAAAAAAACTGAATTCTTTTTCTTATAATTATGCCACTTACTGTTCAGTTCATGAATATTCATCAATATGATTCATCAAGTCAACAATTTGTTCGTGAATATTCATGAAGTAAAGTGTTAATCAAACATAATCAGCCTATTCTATCTGGAGATTTAATCTCAGACCCTGTTCTTTCTCATTATTTTGTCTCAGTTATATGGCATCAAAGACACATTCTTGTCATTTAAATTTTTTTTTTTTTATAAATATAGCTTGTTGCTCTCATAGATGATTTACTTTTTTATCTTTAGAAACTGTATAAGTATTTCCACTGTAATGGTTCAATTAAACATCAATTACTTAAAAACCTGTGAAGTATGGCCGATATATTATGTGAAAAAAAAAAGCTGAAATAAACTTCTACCACTGCAGAACATTGTGGGAAGTATAACACATGTAAAACTGAGAAAAATGGTTAAATATTTACCACATGAAAACATGTTAGAAGTTTTAGCTGTGTGCTAATTTAAAAAATGGCAAAACTAAACTTTACCACTTGAAAACATGTGAGGAACTGTGTGCTTAATTGCAAAATGGTTAAATTCAATAATTACCACTAAGAGAATGCTATAAGAGGTTTGATCTATGTAATAAATTGAAAAATGGTTAAATTGAATAATTACCACTAAGAGAATGCTATAAGAGGTTTGACCTATGTAATAAATTG
>CM037777.1:19014514-19028657 GCA_021229015.1 Solen grandis | reverse complement strand
TAAATTGTATCTGATTATTCAGTGATGCTTGCATTCTTTAAGACACTCTAGCATGGCGCCATTTTCAATCGACATGCGGTTGAATCATGTTGCCGCTTAACAGGCTGTCTACCCTTTTGCCGAACATCTAGATGGCTTAGATTTATCATCACTGCCGGCCGTATCAACCGTTTTGCTGGCAATCGAAACCAAAGGTACTCGGTACGTTGCTGCTTATTAAAAAATCAATGACCTTATATATAATAAGGTAGGTAATTACTTCCATTGTAAACGTACATTATGTCGTTTCAATTACCTAACAACTCCTTTGAAAATTGGTGGATTTTCATAAAACTAGTCTTATTTTGCGTGGGCGGGATAAATAAAGAAAACCATGTACAAAAAACACCCCCTTGCCAAAGGAATCGTGCTACAACAATTCGCGAAGTCGAAAACGCGTTTGGTCGGAAGAGATCTGACCGACAGAATCTCGCCAATCTCTCCCGTGTAAAACTAAAGAACATCTTAAGCCACAATATCAGAATTGTATGGACAGGTAGAGAGAATCTTTGTTTTTGAATTCGCGAACATTTTTAGGACGATTCCTTAGGCAAGTGGCTTATAAATTTCTTCCCTTCCACGAAAAATAAGACCAATTTTATGAAAATCTACCAATAATCAAAGGAGTTACGGCAATTGAAATACCAATAATCAAAGGAGTTACGGCAATTGAAACGACATGATGAACGATTTCAATGGAAAATATGGAAGGGCATTTACGTAAATAATCAGTTGATGTTACAACTGACAAATGCATTCGTTTAAATTGCAAGTTGCTATGTGTAACTGCTTTGTGCCTACTTGTAACTGTCAATTGCCTATGTGTACAAATTGTAGTTGTCTTCAGTTTATTGCTTATTGCCCACAACCAAATCATAAGCGCTTACGCTGAATTGATAAGTAGATACTTGTTAATACACAATGTCTACTGTACAGTACTTAGTGTAATATTGTATATGCTATGTATATAGTACGCTATGATGCTTTTTTTAAGGCCTACTTTAAGTGACTACTGTGTGTGTTTATATCACTACTCCAACTAATTATCGATATATTAAACTTAATAGTTGTATAATGTAACAAGACCATAGAAAGCAAAGCTAACTTAACCGTACGCACTTGTCAGTTAGCATTTAGACGAAATGTAACTAAACATAGATAAAATCAAGCCAGCAGTCAATAACGATGTACCAGAAATAGTTGCGTCTCTTGAATTAACAGTGTTTATTCTACGGGACCAAACAGAAAATTGGCGGGAAAAAAACGATTATTACGATAGAAAATATTTATTGGTGTGGGTTTAAAATAATGAATTTAAGCTGAAAAATCCATAAATCAACAAATTATTTATAAAAATTATAATATCACAAAATAATATCTTATTACCATTTTAATAATATTTTTACAACTTTAAGGAAATACATTTAATTTTTCTTCAACGAATATCCTGGAGTATCCAGTTCTCGACAACATAAGAAGTTATTGCAAGAAAAATTAACAAAACGATCCCTCACTTTTATATTAAATATATCATCAAATGTGTAAATATCTTCCCTTCAAATGTAATAAATTTTCAATGGTAATTAAAAACAAATTTAAAAAATAACAAATGAGTCTGCCATGAGTATGGTGCACATATAGAGACAAAATCTATAAACAACAGTTGCATTGAAGTTCTGTGTTCTTAATCACAGAACAGATTGGTTTGTAAAATATAAGATGATCCAAATGAGATCAAGAAACACTATCACACTGAAAGTGTTCATATTATTATAGGATGCCCTCCGAGTTTTGTAACTGGGGGTACAATAGCAATTTTCCTTAACTTTGTATCCTTTCAACCAGAGAGTTCCTACAATTTTGAAGGTATATGGCCAATTTGGGATGTAAAAACCCTATATGGGCATGCTGTATTACAATAGTAAGTACAAAGTTTACTATCATATTAAAACAGCTATGGCTCTAAATGACTTCTGTACATACAAGCGTAGTATTGTTTAGAATTGTATTCATAATCAAACCTACACTATTTAAAGAACAAATGTTGTTTACATAAATGCTTGCTGAGTATTATCGGTAGATTTAACAGGTGGTTTTAAAAATCATAAAAAAGCATTAGTGAAAATGATAGAAAATCGGAACTGAATATTTTTAAACCCGTTTCCTAAACATTTTTAATAAAAAGAAGGTTTAGCACATGGTATTTTTCCTCTCGTCCAATCAGGTGCCAGTATTTGTTGTTGTTGTTGTTTTGGGGTTTACCGTCGCTGCGATAGTATTTCAATCATATAGAGACGTCCAGCTAATTACAGGTGGAGAAAGACCCCGAGTACACAGAGGTACCCTGGTAGAACCACCGACCTACCGCAAGCCAGCTGGAAGGCTTCCTCACATGAAAATTCCGAAGTCCCTACCGGGATTCGAACCCACAGCGGTGAGGGGCTGAGAAATTTGTAGTCCACGACTGTAACCTCTCGGCCACGGCGGCCCCAGTATTTGTTCATAATCACCGTGAACTATAACGCGTAGCCCTAACACTTTATAAAAATCAATCAGGTGCCTTTTTGTGACATAATTTCATCATGAAGAATAGTCAAATTTGACAATTTATACTATGCACGCATGGTTTCTTGTTCCTAATCTAGAAGTTGTTCCTAGTAAAAAATTAATAGGAGCTTGCATAAATGATTTTTAATCATTATTAGTAGTATAGGCATCTCTGTAGGGTCAAGACTGCGCATGCACAGGAGTGACGTCATCAGATTATTTGCGCATGTGCGGCGGCCATATTGATTTTCTAGCATCTAATTTTAGAATGACATCATGATCTATATTTAGAAATGGCATCATGATCTATATTAAGAATGACATCATGATCTATAGTTAGAAATGACATCATGATCTATATTAAGAATGACATCATGATCTATAGTTAGAAATGACATCAATGACAGAGTTGTACATTTGACCTAGGGCTAAGGACATTGAGGGTCAAGTCCTTAGGCGGAGACACATGGTAAACACAAAAGTACATGAGATACAACAGAGGTATTGATAGTCCCAATGATATACAGAGCTGACTTGTATATTCAGTCATAAGGCTTAATCACGGACATTGAGGGTCAGGTCCTCAGCCTTAGACGGGGACTATACAAAATCTTAAATCAATAATGTTATCAACATATGATCATCATACAATAAACATACAATAAATAAAAATATATCAAACATTATTTGGAAAACATAGAAAAAAAAATTAATGGCATTACTTACGATGTGAACATTTTCCTGTTTATAAAATGAACTCAACACTCATGTTTTACGTGTAATCTGCCGTTTATGGTCATAGTATTTCCGGAAATTATATTTAGAAATGTATTTAGCACTGAACAACTAGAATAAACCAGAATAACCAGTTGTTATCTAAAATTAACTATGACTTTGATCAACAACCAATCAGAATAGAGAGCTATGATGTTATGTTTAAAGATAAAGTCAATATTGGAAATAAAGATCAAATCCTCAGAATTCAGGTGTGCGTGGATTTTTACACAATTTTTGAACATGTCTGTACACGTTATTTCAACATAATGACTTCTTTGCGAATAATGAAATCAGTTAAAGTAGGCACCAGTACATTTCATAATCACATACACAGTGACCTATATACCAACAGAAAGAAAAAACATCTTACCTACCATGCATGGACACATTTTACTTTGAATCTGGAGTAACACATTCCATTTGTTAAATTCTCTCTCTCTCTCTCTCTCTCTTAATTTCTGTAGAGTTTGTATATGATTATATAAGCACATTCTCATACTTAAAGTATCAAATTTAATGAAGTTCATGAACACGTACATGTATACATGTAACATTTTCATGTTATATTCCCTCTCTCTCTCTCTCTCTCTCTCTCTCTCACACACACACACACACACACACACACACAGAGTCACGTTCGCGCAACACACACACACACACACACACACACGCGCGCGCGCGCGCATACACGTGATATACCATTTTAAGTCAAAGTATTTCCGGTAATTATTCTTGGAAATGTATTTCCAGTATACAACTAGAGTAAACCAGAGATAACTGGTTTACAATTTGAACCGACCAATGCCATGTCTTCATTTTATATCGATTGAACAAGTATAGACATGTTGTCTAAAAATAACCATGACTTAGATCAACAACCAATCAGAAACGAAATGTAGTATTACAACCAATAACATGTTTCATTCCATGAATAGGCATGACATTGCACAACAACCACAATCATTTTTACTCCATGAACCTATGAAGCGTATACACACACACACACGCACATTATTCAAGCAAAATAATAGAATGCGTTCTGGAAATGAAATGGACATGCCGAGTAAGGTAATCTTTTTAATATATAAATCACCTACCTTTTTTTCTTTAGTATCCATTTTTTTATATCACACAACAGAATTTCCAAAAAGTTAATGACATGTATATCCATTAGTCTTTAGAAATTTCCTGCACACAAAAAATTCAAAGTGATCACTCTAAGAGAATACATAGAAAAAAAAACCTGTGTAATCTGTGCGTGAAAAAGATTATGTTTTGGGCTTCGCTAACTTAAAACACATGTGTGTGTGTAATCGGTATACTCTTAACAGCTGTGACCTTGCAGCAGAAAAGCTAATTAAAAAGTCATTACCTCTTTCAGTTTACCAAATTATATACCATTCGAATATAAGTATAAAACATTGAACGAATTTTGTTATTTTGATTTCAGAAATCAATTGATTGATATTGTTTTAGTGCAAATTAAGTCTTAACACATGATTGATCTGATATGGATTCATTATTGATTATATATACAAAAAAACAATATTTTCTTTTTTTCTGCTCTAACATTTAGTCATTTGAGTATACGAATTTTGTTATTTTGAATTTTTGAAACTCAGTTTATTTATATTGTTTTAGTGCAAATCAAGTCTAAAAACATGATTGATCCAATATTGATTATTTATCGATTTTTGTTATATAATACAAAAAAAAACAATATTTCCTTTTTTTTTCTGCTCTAACATTTAGTCATTTGAGTATACGAATTTTGTTATTTTGAATTTTTGAAACTCAGTTTATTTATATTGTTTTAGTGCAAATCAAGTCTAAATACATGATTGATCCAATATTGATTATTTATCGATTTTTGTTATATAATACAAAAAACAATTTTTCTTCTTTTTTTTCTGCTCTAGCATTTAGTCATTTGAGTATACGAATATTGTTATTTTGAATTTTTGATTATTTATCGATTATTGTTATATCATACAAAAAATCAATATTTTCCTTTTGTTCACTTATATTTAGTCATTTGAACAAACAAATAGTAAGAAGCTTCAAAATAAATCTGTTGTTTTTATTTTCAATCGAATTATTGTCAATTATCGATTTCATTGATTTCCCCCACCAACTTTTTTAAAAGTAAAATGTTAAAAGGTAATATCTCCCTTAGTTATTAACCAATTTGAATCATTTTCATAGCAATGGAAAGCTCAAAGTGAGATCTTTACTTTGAACACTTTTAACCGGAAGTCCATGATGAATAAAAACCGGAAATGACGTCAACACATTAAAAAATGACTCTATCTTCCTTAGTCGTTATCCGATTTGAATATTTTTTATAGCTTTTGAAAGCTCAAAGTAAGATCTTTACTTTGAACACTCTTAACCGGAAGTCCATGATGAATAAAAACCGGAAATGACGTCATCACATGTAAAAAATGACTCTATCTTCCTTAGTTGTTATCCGATTTGAATATTTTTTATAGCTTTTGAAAGCTCAAAGTGAGATCTTTACTTTGAACACTCTTAACCGGAAGTCCATGATGAATAAAAACCGGAAATGACGTCATCACATGTAAAAAATGACTCTATCTTCCTTAGTTGTTATCCGATTTGAATATTTTTATAGCTTTTGAAAGCTCAAAGTGAGATTTTTACTTTGAACTCTCTCAACCGGAAGTCCATGGGTCTTTAAAACCGGAAATGACGTCATCAATGTTAAAATTGACCCTATTTCCTTTAGTTTTCACTCGATTTATAAATATTTTTTATAGCTATGAAAAGCTATAAGTGAAATCCTTACTTTAAACTTCTAACCGGAAGTCCATGATAAACAAAAAACCAGAAATGACGTCATTCTATGTAAAAATGACTCTATCTTCATTAGTTTGAACTTCGAGGGGTAGAAAAAACCATACGAAAATCTTGTCCTATAAGATGGACAATGTCATGAACTACGACGAGGGATTTTCAGAGCTGGATCTAGAGATGTGTGAAGCTGTTTAATATAAGAACAAGCAGGATCAAAGTCTTGGGACTTATAAAAGCTTATAAGGGAAGTGTCTCCTTTTTCAGTTCATAAAATATGTTTTCTATAAAGTGTTTAGAGTGTGAACAAGTATTCACAAGAAGGGACAATATGTTAAGACATTGTGCATTTAAACATGGAAATGAAAAGACAGTCAATGAAACGCCTCCTCCTCCGGAATTGACTCCTCCTCCTCCTCCTCAGGAGGAGGAATTCTTCCTCTTTCTCCTCCTCAAGGAGGAGTTCGATATTTCAGGGAGTACAGACACAAAAGAAAGTTAGGGAAATACCTCCTTCAACATTAACTAATGGACAGGAATTTGTTTTTCAACATCCCTTTACGTGTATGGTCAGCGGAACGACCTCTTGTGGTAAAACTTACTTCGTATCACAGCTACTACAGAGGGCTTATGAAAAACTTCGTCCCGCTCCACAACGTATTATCTGGTTATACAAGAGATGGCAACCGTTATATGACGAAATACAAAGAAACGTTTTTCCGGAAGTAGAATTCAAAAAAGGAGTACCTTTTAATCTGGAAAAAGACGAGTTTTTGGACCCTAGAGTCAGAAATGTGATCATATTAGATGACATGGCTACGGAAGCGGTGAAAGACCAACGAGTGACCGATTTATTCACGGAAGGTAGCCACCATAGAAATCTGTCTGTCATCGCTATCAACCAAAACCTGTATTTCAGCAAAGATCCTACCCAGAGACGAAATTGTCATTATCTGGTTTTATTTAACAACCCTATAGACAGACAACAGGTTATGACCCTTGCCCGACAAATGTACCCCAGTAACCCCCAAGAACTGTTAAGACCTTTTGAAAAGGCTGTTAGTCATCCTATGGCTATTTACTCGTAGATTTAAAGCCACTTACACCAGCTTCACTGCGCATGCGCACAAATGTGATGGAATTTATAAGGGAAACAGATTGTAGAATGGAACCACCAAACGATATACAGAGACAGGATACTGTTCCAGTCGAAACTTTGCAAAACATCATGATTTCTTGCGACGACTGCGGTTCTATTTTTTCAGACATTAGTAACTTACAAAAACATGTCAGAGCATGGTGTCCAGCGGTGTTGAAAAGAAAAGCTGAACATACTAGTAATGAAGATGAGCCTACGAGTAAAGTAGGCCGTCGAGATTGGATCACCTGCGATGATGGTTCTGATAATGAAAGTTCTATGGACGAACAAGACTTCATTGAAGACATAAATGAATATTTCGAATCCTTAGCCAAAAAAGCTGGTGAGAAAACGGAAACAATTTGGGATGAAAAATACTACGAATATAGAAATGAAGGAAACTCAGAACAGAAAGCCCGTTCAAAAGCCTACGAGTTTGTCTTTGAAGACGATAAAAAAGAATTCATGCGAATGTATACTTCATCAGAAAATTCTTCGAGAGATTCAGACAATAAAAAGAAAGTGATTAAACGAGTATTGAAAATGTACAATCATTGGTTCGATGAGGTCATTGGTCACGGAGAGATAGATTCGGAATCTAGTGATGATGATGATGATGATGAATAAGTTTATAAGGGGAGAAGACTAATAGACATAAATAAAAACTAATAATGAACATTGACAGATGGTCACAACATTTTCGTCTCATGGCCGAGGGAAAACTACGTCCTAATCATAAAGGACACTACGTTGTAGAAAAAATACAGACTGGTGGCACGTCTAAAGAACCGACCATTCAATATGTTACCCCTGTAGCACAAGCAGTAGAAATGGCCAAGTCAGAACTCAAGAGACAAGACTCTCCACCAAGCGAAAGAAAGTCTACTTCCATGAAACGTCAGAATATGAGTTCCCCTGTAAAATCAATCAAAAGACAATATAATTGTAGAACAGAAAATGTGGGCATGTTAAAACGATTTGTATTGCAAAATAAAATAAGTAATAGATTTAAATCGCATAATTGTAGAACGGAAAATGTATGCATATGAAAGCGAATTGTATTGCAAAATAAAATAAGTAACAGATTAAAATGTGTTTGTTTTCTTTGACAATAGGATCCTAAAAACAACCAACTCTTTAAAAAATGGGAAATCAATGAAATCGATAATTGACATAAAAATATTCAAATCGGATAACAACTAAGGAAGATAGAGTCATTTTTTACATGTGATGACGTCATTTCCGGTTTTTATTCATCATGGACTTCCGGTTAAGAGTGTTCAAAGTAAAGATCTTACTTTGAGCTTTCAAAAGCTATAAAAAATATTCAAATCGGATAACGACTAAGGAAGATAGAGTCATTTTTTAATGTGTTGACGTCATTTCCGGTTTTTATTCATCATGGACTTCCGGTTAAGAGTGTTCAAAGTTAAGATCTCACTTTGAGCTTTCCATTGCTATGAAAAGGATTCAAATCGGTTAACAACTAAGGGAGATATTACCTTTTAACATTGTACCTTTAAAAAAGTTGGTGGGGGAAATCAATGAAATCGATAATTGACAATAATTCGATTGAAAATAAAAACAACAGATTTATTTTGAAGCTTCTTACTATTTGTTTGTTCAAATGACTAAATATTAGTGAACAAAAGGAAAATATTGAGTTTTTGTATGATATAACAAAAATCGATAAATAATCAATATTGGATCAATCATGTATTTAGAATTGATTTGCACTAAAACAATATAAAAAAATTTGAGTTCGAAAAATTCAAAATAACAATATTCGTATACTCAAATGATAAATTTTTGTATTATATAACAAAAATCGATAAATAATCAATATTGGATCAATCATGTATTTAGACTTGATTTGCACTAAAACAATATAAATAAATGATTTCAAAAATTCAAAATAACAAAATTCGTTCAAATGTAAATTGAGCAGAAAAAAAGGAAATATTGTTTTTTTGTATTATATAACAAAAATCGATAAATAATCAATATGGATCAATCATGTATTTAGACTTGATTTGCACTAAAACAATATCAATCAATTGATTTCTGAAATCAAAATAACAAAATTCGTTCAATGTTTTATACTTATATTCGAATGGTATATAATTTGGTAAACTGAAAGAGGTAATGACTTTTTAATTAGCTTTTCTGCTGCAAGGTCACAGCTGTTAAGAGTATACCGATTACACACACACATGTGTTTTAAGTTAGCGAAGCCCAAAACATAATCTTTTTCATGTTTTTTTTTCTATGTATTCTCTTAGAGTGATCACTTGGAATTTTTTGTGTGCAGGAAATTTCTAAAGACAAATGGATATACGTGTCATTAACTTTTTGGAAATTCTGTTGTGTGATATAAAAAAATGGATACTGAAGAAAAAAAGGTAGGTGATTTATATATTAAAAAGATTACCTTACTCGGCATGTCCATTTCATTTCCAGAACGCATTCTATTATTTTGCTTGAATAATGTGCGTGTGTGTGTGTGTATACGCCTCATAGGTTCATGGAGTAAAAATGATTGCTGGTTGTTGTGCAATGTCATGCCTATTCATGGGAAAGAAACATGTTATTGGTTGTAATACTACATTTCGTTTCTGATTGGTTGTTGATCTAAGTCATGGTTATTTTTAGACAACATGTCTATACTTGTTCAATCGATATAAAATGAAGACATGGCATTGGTCGGTTCAAATTGTAAACCAGTTATCTCTGGTTTACTCTAGTTGTATACTGGAAATACATTTCCAAGAATAATTACCGGAAATACTTTGACTTAAAATGGTATATCACGTGTGCGCGCGCGTGTGTGTGTGTGTGTGTGTGTGTGTGTGTGTGTGTGTGTGTGTGTTGCGCGAACGTGACTCTGTGTGTGTGTGTGTGTGAGAGAGAGAGAGAGAGAGAGAGAGGGAATATAAACATGAAAATGTTACATGTATACATGTACGTGTTCATGTACTTCATTAAATTTGATACTTTAAGTATGAGAATGTGCTTATATAATCATATACAAACTCTACAGAAATTAAGAGAGAGAGAGAGAGAGAGAATTTAACAAATGGAATGTGTTACTCCAGATTCAAAGTAAAATGTATCCATGCATGGTAGGTAAGATGTTTTTTCTTTCTGTTGGTATATAGGTCACTGTGTATGTGATTATGAAATGTACTGGTGCCTACTTTAACTGATTTCATTATTCGCAAGTCATTATGTTGAAATAACATGTACAGACATGTTCAAAAATTGTGTTCCACGCACACCTGAATTCTGAGGATTTGATCTTTATTTCCATTTCATGTTGAAATAACGTGTACAGACATGTTCAAAAATTGTGTTGAAATAACGTGTACAGACATGTTCAAAAATTGTGTTCCACGCACACCTGAATTCTGAGGATTTGATCTTTATTTCCATTCATGTTGAAATAACGTGTACAGGCAATGTTCAAAAAGAGTGTTCCAATATTGACTTTATCTTTAAACATAACATCATAGCTCTCTATTCTGATTGGTTGTTGATCAAAGTCATAGTTTAATTTTAGATAACAACTGGTTAATTCTGGTTTATTCTAGTTGTTCAATGCTAAATACATTTCTAAATATAATTTCCGGAAATACTATGACCATAAACGGCAGATTACACGTAAAACATGAGTGTTAGGTTCATTTTATAACAGGAGCTGTTCACATCGTAAGTAATGCCATTAAATTTTTTTTCTATGTTTTCCAAATAATGTTTGATATATTTTTATTTATTGTATGTTTATTGTATGATGATCATATGTTGATAACATTATTGATTTAAGATTTTGTATAGTCCCCGTCTAAGGCTGAGGACCTGACCCTCAATGTCCGTGATTAAGCCTTATGACTGAATATACAAGTCAGCTCTGTATATCATTGGGACTATCAATACCTCTGTTGTATCTCATGTACTTTTGTGTTTACCATGTATCTCCGCCTAAGGACTTGACCCTCAATGTCCTTAGCCCTAGGTCAAATGTACAACTCTGTACATTGATGTCATTTCTAACTTTAGATCATGATGTCATTCTTAATATAGATCATGATGTCATTTCTAACTATAGATCACGATGTCATTCTTAATATAGATCATGATGCCATTTCTAAATATAGATCATGATCCCCCCCCCCCCCCCCCCCCCAAATTTTTAAAAAAAAAAATTCCCCCTACAAAACAAAAAAAAGGGAAGAGCTCACCTAAATATCAAATTTGGTCAAGTGGTAGATTTTGTATACCCTTTTTATTTTCAATTTTAGTAAATTTCTAAACCAAAAAATATGACAGGACCCATTTTGTACATTTTTATTATATAAAATTAAATTTCCGTTTTGTGCAGCAAAAAATGCTTTAAAAATTCCCCCCAAAAGGATTCCCCCTTTTGAAAAATAGAAGTACCGTTCCTCCAAAAAAAGAGAGAGAGAGAGGAGTCCCGAGCACCATTTATTTTTATCTAAAAGTGTTTAAAACTTTCTTTATCTTTGAAAAAAGAAAAGACCATAAATCAAATTAAAAAAGTTTTGTATTAATTTTATTTTACTTCTTATATTTAAAAAATTTAGTTTTGGCTTGAAGGGTTAAACACAGCACACGTGACACAAGGTATTACTAAAAAGTGGCAGTTGTTGTGAAAAAAAAAAGAAATAAAAATTGGGAATGAACAAAAAAATGTTTGGAAAAAAAATTAATGAGGGAAAATTTTTTTATTTTGATGGGATTTCACCTCATATAGTGTTGGGGTTTCGAATTAAACTGGGGTTTTAAATTTTATTTCATTAAATTTTTTGCACTGAAAATGTGTGCATGTTATAATTATTCATACTAATGATCTTATTACTTTTTTTCAGATTGCAGAAAGAAAACAAAGGGGTATGTGGTTTATTTTTTAAAGTCAGACGTTGTGAATGTTGAAATTATTTGTAAATTTTAAATGTAATCTTAGGGAAAATCAATAAAAAAAATGAAAATATAGTGTCAAACAAATTTAAGGGGTGGGGTGGTGTGTGGAGGGAGAGAGAAGAGGGGGGAGGGGAAAAGAAGGGAAGCCTTATATTCTTTAATACTAAAAATCCCAAACAAAAATTTTCCAAAAAGAAAAAATTTAAAATTAAAAAAAAAATACTCCAAAAAAAGGGAAAAAACAAATGCAAACATTTTTAAAAAAAATGAAAATTTTCTGGGCAGGGCAACCCTTAAGTTAAAATTAATGTTTTTTGCTTATATGACATCTACAAAGTATAAAGAAAACTAGAAAAAAAAGGGTTCATAGGGTTATATTAATATTGTTAGTTTACTCTACTTGGAAATCGATAAGAAGATATACATGTATTTGTCATTTTCTTCAGGTTTGCAGAAAATCGCGAAAGCAAATGCAATAAGATATCCGTAGAGGTTTTCTGACTCTAGTATAATTATACTCATTCATCGTAAATGCGACTCATTTACTCAAAAACTTCACTATTCAACGCAGGCATTCATTCCTGCAAAAGAACAATCGGATCTTGCTCAACCAAGTTTAAGTTCATTGGTCTAATTGGCGATTTTATATGATTTTTCAAAATAATTATTGCTTAAGTATGCATGACGTCATAATCACGTGACAAAACAAACATTTCTTGCAGTATGCATCACTTCAATTTTAACTCTATCAATTCTGAAGATATAATTAAGATTGACTTTAAATTCATGATACCAGAGCGAAAAAAAAAATTAAAAATATTTTTTTTGGTCTTTTGATGACGTCATAACCACGTGACTAAAGAGAAAATCATTCAAATAATAGAATGTAAACTTCTATGCCGATCTGCTGTCAAATTTTTATGTTTGTAACGCATCAGGGGCTTTGTAACATTTAAATTCAATGTTTGACCAATGTTCGAAACTCGTATTGCCATGAAATCTTAATTTTTTCGAATTTGGAAATTTGAATGCCAAGGTTGAAATCTACATCCTAAAATACATCTTTTGTAAAAACATCAAGATAATCGGACCAATATTGAAGGCTGTAGAGCGCGAACAACCTTTTAAAGCTGACGTCAATTCTGACGTCATATAACGCCAATGAAAATTGAAAAGGATTGAATGTATAAAAAGATACTCTTTTATTGCTGCAGTTTCAATTTCATTAAAATTGACTCAAAATGTATGATGCCAGAGCGAGGTAAATCTTTGGGAAAAAAAAGGATTTTGTCCTTTAAATGACTTTATAACCACGTGACTTAAAAGGAAATCTTTCAGAGAAAGCCAATAAGCTGTCCAATTTTCATGCTTCTATCTCATCAGTAGCCTTTGTAACATTAAATAATAGTTTTAGGACCAAAGTTCGAAACTCGGTTTTGCCATAAATTCTTAATTTTTTCGAATTTAAAAATTTGAAAGATAAGGTGCAAATCTACATCATAAAATACATCTTCTGTAAAAATACTAAGATAAAATATCAAAAAATAAAGGCTCTAGAGTGCGAACAAACTTTTGAAGCTGACGTCAAATCTGACGTCAATTGACGTCATTGAAAATTAAAAATTATTGAATTTAAAAATGTATACTTTTTGTCGAGGCATTTTAATTTTCATGTTGCTTAGACACTGACAACTTACCGAAATTAACTCTAAGATTTGGTAGGAAAAAAAGGAATAATAATAATAATAACTAGAAGTCGTTTGTTTAAGATACAAACGAAGCGGCTTTCCGTTTGCTTATTTCAAAGGTATTGAATATATAAGTTAATACAAAGAAATGGAATAATGTTGGCTAATAATGTTTAATTTAATACGTAAATCATCATTATCA
>CM037777.1:18964414-19014414 GCA_021229015.1 Solen grandis | reverse complement strand
GACTGCTTGGGACAAAAGTATTTTGGAGAAAAAAAAAAGATCATTGTAAATTAAAGATATTTCAGTAACCAAAATATGAATGATACGTTTATGACATTTTCTAAGAATCGTTATTGTGTAGTTCCATATGATTTGACAGAGTAAGTACAGTGGTGTAGTAGGCATATCTAAAAGTACAAGCTTACTTGCTTGAAAAAAGAAAAAAACAAAAAGTATCTTAACTTTTTGGCATTTTATAATCACCGTTATTTTATTCAAGCTTTTCAATACTTAGGATAAGATATAGAGTACCTGTAATATATATATGACAATAATTATATTAAAAATTTATTTTCTTTTTACATTGTGTATGTGTGTGTTTTGCATATCAGGGAGTTTCCACGGGTATCTTGTCTTAATTCTACAATGTACTTTCTCCTCTTTTTTTACAATGTGGCTGAATTAAATGTTGTTAATTTGTCTTTCTTTCCATTAAGGTATGTTTTATTTAGATTATGTTTTTTTACATAATGTGACATATGTTGTATTGAGATTTTATATTTCTACTTTCCTTACATGAAATATTAAAAACAGCATAATCAAAATATGAGATTTTGAAAAATTATTTGTTGGTTATCATGATCTAAATGGTTTGAAATATTTTTTGTGGTTTTTTTTACTTGTGTACAGTTATTTACTCTTTATCACATATTAAAAACTTCCATGTGACTGATGTGACATGTGAAAGACTACGTCCTTCATCTAGTTCGGGACACTGATATTTATAAGCAAGTATTCCAAGGGACTTGTTACATGCGAGGCCAAGTATACAAGATGAAAATTTAGGAGTTCATGATCAAACATTTAAGATTTTCTATTACAGGTGTCTCTGATATAAGCACCTTTTTTTTTTAAATGTTGCTAATATCAAAGAGGCCAATGGAGAAGCTAGCCATCTTGAAATCTTTGGAAATTTAAAATGTTTCAGATTTCTACTCACTTTAAAAACTGTCAGATCAAGGTCTCCTCTGTTTGCTCATACAATTTTGTAGCTTAGATTATACTCCGTCTGCATGGCAAAGAAAAATCAAATAAAAATAAATTGATATTATATTTTATCAAGTCATAAATTTGTACATGTGCATGAATGTACATGAGGTAAAGGCTTAATATTTGTTTTGAAAAAGTGAAACAATGAGGAGTTTTTTCAGCGAGAATTTGATAAGAACATGTAGATATGCATAATTTCTATTTCTCTTAAGTTGTGAAAATGTCAGGAAGTTTTAGATTTTTAGATATACATGTATAAGTAAAGGGAATTTCAAATTGAGAACTTTCTAGAAACAATGGTCTTACCACCTTTATGTTACTTCTGAGTGGTCGTGTCACTTATTTATGTCTTGTAAGATTTTTAAATTTTTGCAAGGCCTATTGGTCAGTTTCAAATTGGCAAGCAAAAAGTAACTTCGAATATTACTGTTTTTGAAAGTAATCAGATAATGTTTGAAAGAGAGTTCTAAAAGATGAAAAATGTTTCTACTGTGATATTGTCATTCTATTTTAACTGTTTAATTAATTTTATTTATTGATTACATGTTAATATTTTTATATCTTTTACATCTCACTTTGTTATATCTATTAAACACTTGGATTGACCAGCTTTTTTTTATTCAAATTAAATAAAGTTAATACAAATATATAATGTGCATCATTAAATTTTTTTTTTTTCCTTAAAAATTAATTTTTATTATGTACCTTTGTAATAGACCATTTCACTAGGGGTTCAGTAAACCCGGTAGAGGTAAAACCTCATGTGTATGTTTATTCCCATTGAACAATGTGTGGAATTTTACATCAGCATGTAGATAAGGTGTTCAGGGAGTGCTCGTTTATTTACATCTCATTTTGGAGTGAAATGGTCTATACTTTTTTATAGGTCTAAATAATTCCAAGAACATATCATAGACCTAATATAATTAAGAAAAAAATGAAAAGTCCCGTTAGATAATCATTCAGTTATTCACAAGTCTTTACACTATTTATAGTCTTCATAATAATTCAAGACATTTTTATTTAATGTATTTTTACACCCATCAGGTATTTCATTATATTCTTAATATTAAAAAAATGAATTATTATGTTGTCCAGTTCAGTGGAGTTGTGTTACATCAAATCCCATCACAATTTTCCAAAATGCTTTACATTAGTTCACTGGAACAAACAAAAAGATTTTATGGAGTAGTTTATATAAAGATAAGGCTATAAAGTAAGTATAAAGGCTATGAAAATAAGAATAGTGGGTTTTCCTATAAGGATAATGGCTATACAAACCAAGAACTATCATTGAAGATGATGAATACCCCAAGATAATGCTTTGACAGAGTTATTGTGATCGTGTCTTAGACTGTCTTGACACAGTTAAAGGATAAAATTAAGCAAATCATGATGTGCCAAGGATATGTGCAACTTAAGCAATGGTATCATAACATTGTGCTGGTCAAAAAGATAAGGGGGCATAACTCAGTGAACATTGAAGCAAGCATGACATGTCTACAACATGTGCAAGTAGGCTTGGTCCATATAATTGCTGTACAGTTAAATGAAAATTTGACAAATGGTAGTTGTGAAATAGTGCAGACAGAATATATTCAATAAATATAACAAAGGGCCATAACTGATTTAAAATCGAGTAGATCATGATGTGCCAACGATATGCTCAACTAGGCTTGGTGCTTATTATTTCTTTGAAGTTAAATCAAGATCAGACATGTGGTAACCAAGTAATAGCACAGACAAAATATATTCTATAATATAACAAAGGGCCATAACTCATTTAAAATCAAGCTGATCATGACATGCCAAATAAGGATAATAGGTATTGATAAAACATATACAAAATATATAGATAATGTTATATTATCTCTCCCTCTATATATATGGACGTAAAGACTATATGAGCTGTTCCCTGTGACTATAACGGTATAGGCTATACAAAATAAAAAATGCTGTGTAAAGTAGGGATACTTGAAACTGCTATGTAAGGTTAATGGTTATATAAATGAAGATAATGGCTGTATAAAATAAGGAAAATGGGTATGGATTTAAGGATAAACAAATATACAAAATAAAGATAAAGGCTATGCAAAAAAGGATAATGGGCATGGATAAAAGATAAAGGCTTTTCAAAATAAAGATAAGGGTTATGGCAATCTGGATTAAAGGCTAAACCATATAAGGATAAAAGCTACTATACTGACGGGCAAAAGAAACGCCCCAACGGAATTTGTCGTTATTTTACTCATACCTATTGAAATTTTAGTGAAATGTAGTCTGTATACATGTGCATTGACGGACAATCACGGCAAAGACAAAATCGTGCGCTTCTATTCAGCCCGATGTCCAATTCCGGTGGCTGCTCATGATTTCCACGTGCACCTCGTGTATGTTTACCACGTGGTGAAATCGATCACATTTTACACCGTTACATGTGCTAGTCGATAGACAATCACAATTTCAGAGTTTTTCTGATTTAACATTCGTATGTAAGAATGCCAAGGCTAAAATCTGAAGAGAGAGCTCGCGTTTTGGCCATGCTCGAATGCGGGCGAACGCAAGAACAAGTCGCCAGACGTTTTAACGTCTCGCGTTCGACGATTCGGCGTCTTGTTTGACGTGATAGAGTTACGGGAACGTTTGCCGATCGGCCACGTTCAGGAAGACCTCGTGTGACGTCTGTAAGACAAGATAATTTCATACGTCAACGTCATTTGCGTGACAGGTTTGTGACGCCGGAATCGACGTCGCGTTTAGTAGTCGGTAACCGTGGTCGCCCAATAAGTCGTTATACGGTTAGAAGACGACTAAGAGAACGCGGGATTACCTGCCGTAGACCCTACCGTGGTTTAGTTCTAACTTTACGCCACCGTCACCAACGTCTGATTTTCGAAATGAAAATTCTCCGACCGGTCTATTTAAAATTACGTTTTTTTAAACTGTAACAATTTGATAATTTCTTTACGATCAATTTTTGATTAAAAGTATTCAAATTTGCAGATGATAATAAGTTTTTGTTATTCTAAATCACGAATACTGAAAAATCGGACATCAAATAGGAATGGGGCGTTTCTTTTGCCCGTCAGTATAGTATGCAAGTTAAGTATATCTTTAAGGATAAAGGCTATGTAAGATAAAGGCTACCGGTATATTCATAAAGCCTCTACAAGATAAAGACCAAAGCCATGCAAGATGCTGATACAGACTATACGTTTCTTGAAACGGATACCTTTGACAAATTACTTAAAAAACTGGCCATAAAATCCATAGGAATTCATAAACCTGATGTTTATATACGATTTTGATATGCTCTCAATGGCATTTTGAAACTGCATTTGTCGTTTTTTATCAGTATTAGATTTAATGAAACTTTAACCAGCATTTATTTTACTTTTTATATACTTACGGAATATAATAAATATAAAAATGAGACAAAAGGATGCAAAATGATATATTTTATTATATTATATTGAATACAATGAAACAGGCATTGAATGTAAACAGACGCATTCAACTGTATTTAATCAAATGTCTTTTGACACACTTGTGACGTCACGTACATGAAAAAGAGTGTTCATTTCAGCGAACCAAATGCAAATAACAGCATTGCACAGTCCGATCTTTGAACTTTTGATAATACATTTCTTATAATTCATACCTGAATTTCATAGTTCTGCTTAAATTTCTTGCATAACCATGATCACCTAGTACAGACAGTTTGTTTTTATATCTAGAATAGACCAAAGTCGAAGTCCCCGTGCTGCGCGAGCATCGCTCCAGTCAAGAAGGGAGACATGCCGCCGGAAGTATACGTTACCGGCACCACGTAGGTAGGTCGAACTATGGGCTGTCTCGGTTGCACTTGGGCTCTCCGCCTTGTAGCCATCAGCCAGTTTACTGGAATTTCAAAATAAATGTTAGAACTTTTTGAAGATCGTATATGGTTTTTAAAAGATGGTAAAAATGCATGTTTAAGCTTTGAGGATATCTATTTTTACCAGATAATCTGGTCATTATGGGTTCATCTCCTGAGAACTTGCAATACAGTTGAGACCTTTGGGAGGTGTAATGAATGATAGGTGCAACAAAAAATGTTGTTTGAAGGAAAAGAAGACCGTTTAGAAAAAGTGAACGATTTTTTTTTATTGATTTTGTTTGATTACCTATATTATCTCTTTGAAACGATAAAATATTTAATTATTGCGTACTTTTTTGACTATGGTTACATCTAAACAAAGACTTGACTATTTGAGTTTACCGTCGCTTCGACAGTATTTCAGTCATAAAGCGACGTCCAACTAATTACAGGTGGAGGAAAACCCCGAATGCACGGAGGCATCTGGTAGAACCACCGACCTACCGCAAGTCAGCTGGAAGGCTTCCTAACATGAAAATCCGAATGACCCTGTCGGGTTTTGAACCCACGCGGTGAGGGGTTGAGGGAGTTCTAAAGTGTATAAAGAGGGTACCTTACCCTCTCGGTCTCAGTATCATGATCGTTAATTTTCTATCAGATACATTATGGCCTAAATCGAATTCTGTCAGCTATACTCAATATGCTTAGTAATATTGTAGGCTCTATGCTAAATAACGTGCATTATGGGGCTTCGGAAAAGGAAAGTATTTAGAAAGCGTGGATTAATTAACAGCGAATGGCGGAAATTTTGAATACATTCGTATAGTATGTTTCAACTAATTGTCAAACATTTGTTCGCCCAGTATCATGGTCGTGAAATATCTATTAGATACATTATGACCTAAATCGAATTCTACCAACTATATTTAACGCTAAGTGATATTTATATATTTAGGGATGAATTTCATCCTTTATTTTCTACTGAAAATACCGAAACATTTCATTTCTCAACAAATGGTGTTAATTATAAAGAGGAAAATGTTTGTCATTTAGATGAATTTCGTAAAACAGCACTACCTAATTAATGAATTTCAGTATTACTTAGCTTAAGTATTGTTGGTGGAAACCAAGCTTGTAATGAAGAAATTTACTCAAGGTAATCCATCCTTTATTAGATTATAATCATGGTCCAACAAATGCTTAAAAAGACGTCAGTGCAGATGCAAGCTTGTTATAAGCTCTTTCGCCAAAACTCTATAAAGGCTTGCATTTATTATAATATTCCCAGGATCAGTTGATGGACCATGATCACAATTTAATGTTGAATGCATTACCTTCATAAAGATTATCGTCCCTATCCACGTTGTTGTTGTTGTTAATATCACCAAAAAATAAAGATTTATCTTTTTAGAAATATTAATGATCTGAACACCAATCCGTGTGTAATTTACAACCACTTAAATATGAAGTGAGTTTTATAGCTGTTTACGTACAGAAATTCATGTTGCTTTGGGCGTTCATCTGTTGTTGCAGGGGAGACTGTGACGTCACCTCACATACCACGAGCGCGAGAACAAGGCTCAGTACAATATACTTCATGATTGCTGGGTTTTTGTCTGAAATAGGTAACAATAACAATAAAATATAACCAATTTCATACCGACTACAGAAAGTCAGATATTATTTTATACAATTTTTACTCTCCCCCCCCCCCCTGCGGCTTTTTTTTTTTTTTTTTTTTTTTTTTTTTTAATGTTTCGTCAATATAATTCATCGTAATCGGTTATATCGGGCCTTTTCAAAATACTTCGAAAATATATTTTAAAAAAACATGCATTTCATACCAGCTTTTTATTTATTTATTTATTATTTTGTTTGTTGTTGTTTTTTTCTCCTGATTTTATGTCCGTTAAATTGTAGAGAATGTGATGGTCTGTAAAAGTCATAATGACCTTTTTGTGATTCATTATCATCTAATAAGCAGCCATTTTACTCTTGAAATAATTATAGAAATAACAACTGAGAGAAAAATGAAACATACAAGGTGTCTCAGAATATCTTATATAATTATGATCCGATATATAATCACAATATATAACTGACCAACGAAAATATTTGTAAATACATATAAATAAATAAAAATTAAACGAAGGCTATTGGTTTGACTTTATTTGTAATGCAGTAAAGCATTTTTACCATTTTAAAAGCATTGATATATTAATTGTATTCAAAAACCCAACATCGTGAATGGTGCAATATAAAAAAAGAGGTTTCTCCAAATTGTTATGTTTTTTTTATCTTAGATGCCACCAATATTTGAAGTCACGTATATTGTGAATAATTACGTTGTTCAATACAAATTAACCTCGATTTACATATCTATGCATGCATTTGCATGGATAACAATTATCACAACTAAGTATCAGTAACTGAAAATGATAAATTTATTTACCTACTTGAACACGTGCAGCCCGCAGAATCCCTGGAAAAATATGATACTGTCACGAAATCGCTTGCTGAAGTCGGTATAAGGTGTCGCTAAGATGTGTAACAATAAAAACGCCCGGTGTCAAAACAACCGTAGCGTTGGCCGCCCGTAAGTTGTTGATAAATAGGGGTGAACTTGCTCGTTAGCCTCCCGGTATTTTGTTTTAGCGAAGACGGGTGAGAAAACAGATGACCAAACTGACACTGTAGATAGTGTTTATAGTTGCCAGGATACATTTTATAATGATCCCCATCATTTTCGGCGCACAAGCTGTTCTTTAGCTGTTTTTATCAAATCAGCGTACTATAAATATACAATGTACATGTATACCGTTTATATAATTCATAAAGTTCATCAGTTTACGAATAAGGCGGTTAGCTCATTCATAACTGCATTTTCGTGAAATGCGTGGGTTAACTTGATCGAACTATCACCAGAAGCGATTAATGCCCCCCTCACTCCAACTTGCCTCCATGTAGGCGGAACGTGACGGGGCGAGCGTGATCCCAGCGGGGATATAAAATATTGAAAGAAGAAAATAAAAAATGTGTACAGGTTAAGAAAAGAGAAAAGGAGGGGGAGAAAGAATCATGAATATGCGTCCAAAGCAAGGGAATACTGTGATTCTATCATACGTAATGAATAGTCTAGATACATTTGAACCTATATTAGCGGTCACCTGTATTAAGCGGTCATCCTGCATTTAGCGTTCAAGTTCAAATTACCAGACCATAACATTTAATATATATTTAACCTTTATAAAGCGACCACGCTTTCTCTTGCTCCTTGCTGACCGCTTAAGACAGGTTTGACTGTAAAAAACATCTTGTTTGGAAACAGATTTTAGTACAAAAGTCAAATGTATATTAAAATGGTGTGATTTATTTCAGTTATACAAATTAAGTTACTAACATTTGAGTAATACATTTTAGAATATATTTATCACTTACATATTCTTAGAAAACTGAGATATTGAAATATGCAGAATTTGGCGCTTTGGGATAGTTAAACAAAAGGGGAAAAAAAGAAAGAAAGAAAACATTTGTTAGTCAGACTGGCGTGTATTAGGTTTACGTTACATTGGCAAACTTTGAATCATGCCCAGAATTTGTTAACTTGAAGCAGACTATAAATATCCTTTAAGCGTCTTTGCGGTTTTTGGTTAGTATCGTATATACATGTACCGCACATCAAGCACCTGCTATAAGGGCGGGAACGAGTCTGTCATTACTGCCCGTAAGCACAGTTCATTCGAGTTCACGCCAGAATTTTACGATAAGTAACAGTTCATGGTACAAAATTTATATTTTAATGTCTCTAAAATATGATATGGAGAAAATATGAGTGTATGCTGCCTACGTGATCTTAGAGGTTAATGGGCGGGGCTTGTTGCAGCGACGGATAATGATTACGTCATGTTTTGCATGTAGCTTTATAAAATGTACCCAGTGATACGGACTATGAACCATTACGTGTACTGTCAATCAAACGGGAGTTGATTCCATAACGCGAGATCAAAGGCAAAGCTGTATGACATACGTGACAAACTGTAAATATGTTATCGTTTATATTTTAAATTTTATGGATTTATCGCAGCGCTCCGCTTTGCGTCGTTTGCGATTAATTCCATAAAATTTAAAATATAAACGAAAACTAATACATGTAGGCAATGATGCATATGTGACGTCAAGACGGTTTACTGCGTCACATGGACTAAAGTACCCCACCAGAACGGTCCATTATCACGCTATAATTTCCTTCATTTGTACTTATACACTTATGCAGAACTAGCTGTAACTTGTCCAGTATGAGGGGATTCAGATATTTTATCTGGAAGTGGTGATTTTTCTGGCAGATCTGAGAAGTATGCTAAACTTCAGTTTTGCGCTGTGGAGCAAGACAAATACGTTTATATTTAGCCTTATCTCTCGGTTCGGAATCGAATCCACAGACTCTCGTTTAGAAGTCAAACTCTCGTACCCTTACATCTCTGTATGGGTAGCGATTATAATGTATTGCATTCGCATATCGAGGCAGATTAAAGCTTACTATATACGGGCAATTTCGATAAAGTTTCTTGTACGAAGTCACAAAAATTTGATACAACTCTTTACACGATAGCTTAGTCAAAAATGGATTTTCATGAAATGTATTTGACAGAAATAATGAAATTTTATACGCCTTCCATGAACACGTGTGTCACCTGCTGAAGCGTGACGGAAAAAGTGTGACGGAAAGACAGACGGACGGACAGACAGACGACGGAAATTGATCCCTATGTGTCACCACTGCTTACAGCTGGTGAAATAAAAATGGACAAAGTATTTATGACAGCATAGACGTTTAAGAACATTAAAATCACCGGGAGGGAAAAAAAACAATAAATATTTAAATATATTTTGTACTCTTTACTGCTTAATATATTATAGCATATAATATCAATGAAATACATTCACTACGTTAGGTTAACAGCAAACCATCCAATGAAAAAAAGATTAGTTTAAATCCAGACAATGTAACATAATTAAGAAGATGCACTTCATAGCAGAGGAATAAATCTTTTTTTTTTAATTTTAAATAAGATAAAAAAATGTCTGTATCCTGGACTTAACTTCGTTAATATATTATAATAATGATAATATATTTTTGACCATTCAAAAATATTTTCAATATTAAATACTATGTATCAAAGAATAAATTTGGAAGAAACACAACAAAATTGCATTATAATTTGTATGGGTCGTTTAATAAACAATTATCAATTAATTAAGGCATTTTAATGTAAGGCACAAATATAAACACAGAAGATATTCAAATCACATTTGTCATTTTACCACATATATCGGTAGACACGTTTAGACATCTTGGCAAACAGAGTAGACCCAGATAAGTCTGCTTCTACAAGGAACTATCCGATCAGGGTCTCCTCTGTTTGCCCATACATTAGTGTAGCTCATAGCCTACACTGTGTGCACAGCAAGATTAAGTAAACATGAGTACCATTTAAAGTTTAGTAAATAATTATTCATTAAGCAATACATTTGTATATGAATATTCATGAGATTTGTATATAAATATTCATGAGGTAAAGGGTTCATACTCATTTGGTGTCTCATTAAAGATAAGTTATTACTTAGTGTACTGTTTATGTATAATCATAACAAATGTTAGAATTACAGTGTATGATATCAAGCAACGAGTGAAAAGAAAATAGCCTTGCTATAATGAAACTTGGAACTCTTTTATAGTGGAAGAAGCAATCTACATTGTCATGAAATAATTGAAAAAATATAAATAAGATATCTTTCAAGGCTGTGCAAATTGATAAGTGAAATAATAAAAAAAAAAACATGTGCTATACAGATTATCTAAAACGTGTGATTCATTGTGAGCATAATGTATAAAAACAATAAAATATTCAATAAACATTATCAAAAAAGAAAGCCTATACATGTATAAATTTTGATGGTTGAAACATCTTAAGAAATTAGTACATAATTGAGTTAAATTAAGATACTGTAATTCAAAGACTGATGAGCAGGAATGAAATACTTGCGAGCTTCAAAAAATCAAAAATATTCAGTTCTATTTAGTCCACATCAGGACTTTGTATATACAGTAGATTATGTGCGATGTGCAAATAATCCCTTCTCAAATTATCTTATTTTAGTGACTTCATGGTTTTTCTTTCTTTTTTTCAAATGCTTTATTAAATAAATATATGAGAAAAACATGTTGCAAAGACGTTTAAGTATTTTTTTGTTGATAAAATGCAATAGGTATATTCTATAATGTAGAATTGAAATCTAGTGAGATTCTGTCCATTAAAATTCTGAAATTAATCTACTTTATCTAAGCTATCTAGTTTAATTTTTCTATGTTAGAGTATATGTTTTTTTCTATGATATACATAAACATGTACCCAAAAGTGTGTATTTACTTTTTTCATGATGAAATATTTTAATAGCAAGCCTGTATGTTTTTTGTTTGGTCTACACTATTATGCTCCTAAGTAAAAGCAAAAAATATAAAATCTTATTTGTAGTTGGCAAGAAAAAGCAAACATGAGAAAAATATTTTGCTTTATATTTCTTACTGATCTATTTGCTGTTACATAAAAGTGCATGGTCATAACTCCCATGTTTTCAATACCTCCAAAAGTGACCTGTGTACATGCCATTTTGAACCCATCGTGCCGATTCAAAACTACATAAAAGCCAAAATCAGCCTTCTTAAATATACTGATGTATTTAGAGCTCATTAAATGTATGGATGACTGCCCCCCACCCGCCAAAAAAACAACAACAACAACAACAAAAAAACAACATAACTCTCATTAAAATGATAATTAATGCATTTCAGCATGATTTAGATTCATAATGTTTCTACATGGTGTAAAATAAAATAAGCATTTAATTTCCACATGTAGTTTAAGGGTACCGGTATTAGAAACAAACAATTTTCACCTAGAGTTGTTTATGTATAATATACATAGCCATGAGTAAAATATCAAAATATGTTGCTTAGACACTTGATTAATAAGCTAGCCACTGGGTTTGTCTACGTTCCAGGACAATTACGACTGTACAGCGGGTGAAAAGTTCACCATAAATATATCTTGTAATTAGATAACCGCGGAGGTTAGTGGACCACTGAAGATTAATAATGAAATCAACCAAGCTTTCTTTGTCAAGCACCAGAGGCCCATTTCAGCAAACTTCATGCCAAAAAAAAAAATCCAAAATTTACAGATGTCTTGACATTCTGAGGTTTTCTTCACAAAAAGTGATTTGTGTCTGTAATGCAATAAAATTTTGTCATTTTTCACATTTTATGGTGCAAATAAGAAATAATAATTCCTATGTAGGAATTGTACAGCTAAAATCAAATTTGTATTTTCGAGGTTTTAAATGAAACGGGACCCAGTTCTCGAAAATACTTATTTGTAATAACAAACATTCAAACTTTATAATTTTATCTGACACTGGATAGGCATTAATAATTTATTCTTATCTTTTATAATTAACATTTAATTTTAGGTGTGACATTTACTTTACCCCATGAAGCAGGGCATATTGTATATCTATATTATTTTCTGCATGTTGTCGTTGTTTAACATATATCATGTACTACAATAAACAATGTTCTTGCTTTGTATTGGTTCAAAGTGTGCTTCCATATTTATGAAATATTAACTTTTTTTTAATGTAGTTGGATTTAAGATTGATACATGCATTTATACACACACACACAAAAAAAAATTCAAGAGAATGTGCATGTGTCTGTACAGTTTTGCTTAAATCTTCTTCTTTTTAAAAAAAAAAAATTGAAATATGAAACATATTCTTTGATGTTGTTATAAAAATGCATTCCAATGAGTAAAATCCTTTTTTTTTTTACTTTTCCTTTTTTATGATATTCTTTTCTTATTTTCTACATTTATGGCACTTTAGTTTCTCTACAGCAAGCGCATGTAGGCAAAATCAATGTATGTAATAAAATTAATAGTGACCAGTTGCTTTTTCATATATTACTTTCTGATATTTTTAACTAAATATATCACTGGTTACATTAATATAGGTTACACATCTGTTCAATAGACAAGTATATACAAAGATTCTAAAGAAGAAGAAAAAACACAATATGTCTCTAAAAAATAAGATTATTAAATAGTGTCATTTAAAAAAGTGACTTTTTTCATAAAACTTTTTGCTAAACTTATTTAGAATAATAAAAATATAAATACATGGAAGCACTGTAAGTTTGTATAAAACTAAAATGCATTAGCACACATCAAAATGAACAAGTAGATATTTGTGTTTATGTGTGTGCATGCATGTGTGAATGTTTGTGTAAGAAGTTTGAGCAGAGTCATTTCCCATGCATAAAAATATGCATAAAAAAGAATATCTTTTCACATGTTTCTAAGGCTATGTGAAAAGTTAAAACTATATTTGAGCACCTTCACCCTACCAGTTTCCTTGTTGGTTACTTTTATTAGGCACATCTTCATTGCATTTACCATTTTCAACATACATTATAGCAGCCAGAAAGCAAGAAACAAAGGGAAAACAACTGAAGAGATTAAATAGTAAATCTTGTGGAATAACTGGACCATTACTTACAAGCCATTA
The DNA here is from genome assembly GCA_021229015.1 of Solen grandis. Taxonomy (NCBI): domain Eukaryota; kingdom Metazoa; phylum Mollusca; class Bivalvia; order Adapedonta; family Solenidae; genus Solen; species Solen grandis. The sequence goes on along the minus strand of CM037777.1, from coordinate 19,000,904 downwards.
AATCAGTTGACATAAAAATATCTATTTTATAACCTTAATGATTTGTGGGTTTTTTTAATTTTTATAGAAATTTATCAATAAAAGTGTCATGGAAAAAAATAAGGAAATAAATGTCTCAAGTGTGTTGGAAAATCTGAAGAATGACAATCTATCCTGCAATGCTTGCTGTTTATGCTTTGATTGAATTAACAAGGACAAAAAAGCATCCATTTTTATGTGACTGAAAAGGTGCCTTAATATCATATTCATTTTAAATAAATAATTTAAAAAAAAAAAGGAAAAATGCCCTTGAATGACCCTTGAAATTTTAATGGAAACAGCTCTTTTAATCTAAAAGTATTTAATATCTTCTTTGTTATGATTGTATTTCTTACTGTTTTTTCCATTCAATTTGCTAGTCTGTGTGTAAATCTAGATCAAGGTCCATATCACTGTTAAAACATTTTTATAAAACCTTAGAAACGGTGTGCAAATGTTGATATTAATTCAGTTCCCCATAAACAATTACACAGCTCAAGCTGTCAGAGCAGATGCACATCCAAATAAAAAATAATAGAGACTGTCAAATGAATGCATTATCCTTGACATAAATATACTATTTTTTCACTTGTTGAAATTCACACCTGTAAATGTAAAGTCACATTCTAACCAGACATATCATTATTTACAAACAAAGCAAAAGTTATCACATAAATATAGACTGTCTCTAGGTTTAGCTCTCTTTCCTGTTGATAAATAGGACTCTAATGGGAAAAAAACACTGATTCAGTCTGCATAAAAGTCACAGTCCAGTCTACATCTCAGTGGCCGTGCTTTCTCTTGTCGTCAGCTACGAGTGCAAGGAATCTTTGACAGCACTGAAATTAGACACATGAAAAAAATATATTAAACAATTAAATTCACTCTTTTTCAATATTTCAATATTTGATAATACATCTGTTCACTAAACAAGTATATGGTATGTGCATAAACAGTGGACGATGCTCATAACAATAACAATATGGCGACTGTACAAACGTTCATCAGGTAGTTGCTGAATAATTCAGCTTTTTCTCTTGAGAAAGGCAAACTTTTTGCCGAGATATTGTATTGAAAAAGAGTGAATTTAATTGTTTACTGTATTACTTCCCTCTGGAAAACCAACATATCTATTGAAAAATATATTGTATGTCCACTACAGAAGAGTAAAACTTAATTACGGCCATTGTGTCCAAGTCATAGCCATTAAGACAATTATTAACCATCATAAAGTATTGCTTTTATGTGCCAGTTAACATCTAGTGCTATCACTATCACTAAAGGTGATTAGTACCCCTGCATCCCACCTTTTTATCATGTAATGTGAATGTAAGACAGGACAGAAAGTTTGTTTGTTTATTGGATTTAACGTCCCATCAACAGTATTTCAGTCATTTGGAGACAATGTCTACTTGAGACAGATATAGTACGCCACACTGCAGTATCACATCATAGACATGTGGCATGATACCACACCCAGTCACATTATCCTGACACTGGGCCAACGTTTCCTGAATCACTACTTTTTAATTATTACTTTTATGCTGAGTGCCAAGCAAGGGAGCTATAACAGTACCATTTTCTACAACTTTGGTATGTCACAACTGGGGATCGAACCCACGACCTCCTGATTTTGAGGCAGAAGCTCTAACCACTCGGCCACCAAGACTGGTGTGACGGGGCTGGATGGGTTGTGAAGTGATACCATAATATAGCCTGCTATGTTTGTGAAACAGAGGTAAAATATATTAGACCAATGGCTAGGTGGAAAGCAATTATTCTAAGTAGGTTTTACAGCATTGAATTAACTCTATATTTTTTTATGTATCTTTTTAACTCCTAAACTCTTGTTTCGTGGGTTTAAGTACCATCAAAAGTATTTCAGACATTGTTTCTATTTGATACAGATGAAGTGCTGCCTCAGTGTGATATCACACCATAGACAAGCATAGGTAAAAGTTTGAAAATTAAAAAAACAAACTTAAAATCCTAATTTTAGCAATTTTTCATATAGTTTTACATAGAATAAGAAGTCATTTTGCAATCAGAAAAACCTGAAGTTCAGGAAAATTCCTGAAAACTTTTACCCATAGACAAGCGGCATGGTACCACACCCTGTCATATTATTCTAATGACTGGGCCGACCATTCCTGGAACTACCCTTGTGTGCTGATCACCAAGCAAAGGAGATATACCATTATCAAACCCATGAAGTCTTGGTTATTGGCCACCGGCTCACTAAGGCAGTAAAGAAGTACCTCAAATATAAAGTTTACCTTATTTCTTGTATATTGATTAGGAAGAACATTTTTATAACTTAATTATATTTATCGTCACCCTGATTCCAGTTTTGGACTCATACTTTGTGCACTGGATTTCTTTGAAAATTTCTTGGGTATCAAACTTAAACTCCTGAAATGGGTAGTATCACTGGCCATTTATTTTGTTTAAAATCTATTTTTAAGGTATCTACTTAGAGGACAGTGTATTATGACCATCTTGAACAAGAGCACCAAAGCCAAGCAGTGGCACCTATGACTAGGTTCAAACACAGGGGGCAACAACCTTACATGATCTACAGGGCAACAACCTTACATGATCTACAGGGCAACAACCTTACATGATCTACACAGATGCAAAAGTTTTGGTCCAACTACAGGAGTCGCCTTGAGAAGAATGTTTAGAATTTAGTTCAAAAATCAACATAAAGAATAACAATAATAAGAATTTTCAATGTACCTTTTGATCTGGCAAACATGGTCCAAGAGCTTCCAGTAGAAGTTTATCCTCTGTGACAGCTTGTGTAAAGTCCTCCACAGATAATCTCCCATCATGGTCCTTGTCCTTAGAAATCAACAATTATTTAAACATTGAATAATCAGCATTTTTAAATCATGAAATCATCATATCTTCAGACCAAGCTTGTGGATGAACAGACTGGCCACAACTGTAGGACAATCAATAGTTCTGATAGCTCACTATCAACAGTTTGTGCTCATGTGAGTTAAAAATGAGGTGGAAAAATAAAGTAATGAACTTAATAGCTTGCATGTGGCCCAGTGTAAAATCATGCAATGACATTTATTATTTTGGATTGCAGAAGAAATATGGTAAATTTCATCAACAACATTTAATGGGGACGCTTAATTGAAAATTATTAGAATAGGCCATGGCCAGACGGGTCTGAATACTAAACACCAAACTTCCTAGACACACAATTGATTTTCAAAGGACTATTAACATTTTGTATTGAGAGCTCTGTGGTCCAAAGGTAGCAAAAATACTTGCGGACTCAAAGGTTGTGGGTTCAAACCCTATTCAGAGCACATTTTTCTGACCTTTCCAAGCACAAAATACAGGTTCAATCAGGACCCAAGAGCTTAACAAGAGGGCCATGATGGCCCTGAATCGCTCACCTGAGTACCATTGCTTCAACTGATGTCAAGGTTTTTAAACAGACAAGGATTCTGATATAACTTAATCTAAAACATTTTACCCCTGACAATACTACACACCAAATATCTAAGCAATGGGCCATATGGTTTCAGAGAAGACTTGGGCGCAGGGTCATTTATCACCGTAGGGCCAAGACTTTGAAAATCTTTGTAATGAACCATTAGATGCTACTACATACCAAAAATCTTAGCTCTAGGCCTTATTGATTCATAGAAGAAGATTTTTTAAGATTTTCCTATTTAACTCTATGTAAAACAAGTGACCCCTGGTGTGGGGTCATTTATCACCATTGGGCTATGATTTGTACAATCTTGGTAGTGGCCCATAAGATGATGCTACATACCAAATATCTAAGCTCTAGGCCTTATGCATTCATGGAAGAAGATTTTTTAAGATTTTCCTATATAACTCTATGTAAAACAAGTGACCCCTGGTGCGGGGTCATTTATCACCATAGGGCTATGATTTGTACAATCTTGGTAGTGGCCCATAAGATGATGCTACATACCAAATATCTAAGCTCTAGGCCTTATGGATTCATAGAAGAAGATTTTTTAAGATTTTTCTATATAACTCTATGTAAAACAAGTGACCCCTGGTGTGGGGTCATTTATCACCATAGGGCTATGATTTGTACAATCTTGGTAGTGGCCCATAAGATGATGCTTTTGGAAGAAGAAAAAACCCCTGGGGCGGGGCCAATTTTGACCCCAGGGTCATAATTTGTACAATCCTGGTAGAGAGTCATAAGATCATGCTACATACCAAAAATCAAAAGGCTAGGCCTTGTGGATTCAGAGAAGAAGATTTTTTAAATTTTCATTTTTAAAATCTATTTTTAGCTCCTGTGACCTAATTATGCGATGGACCAGAACCATTTTTACAACTTTAGTAGAGCTTCATCCAAGGAACATTCCTGCAAAATATTTTTCAAATTGGCCAAGCCGTTTAGGAGGAGATGTTGTTTGAAGCAATTGTTGACGCCGGACGCACGGACGCACGCACGCACGGACGACGGACAAAGTGCGATCAGAAAAGCTCACCTTGAGCACGTTGTGCTCATGTGAGCTAAAAATACAATATGAGTCTCAAACTAAAATCCCCCCCCACCCCACCAAAAAAGAACTGATGGCCATATTTTAAGTTTGTGCTTGAAAATCAATAAACTGGTACTTAAGTATAGTTTTCAAAAGCTCCAGGCCACATGTTCTCATAAATAAAATTGATACTTAAAAAGTAGGATTTTCATACTCAAAGACAAACTATGCCCATTAGTTTCAATTGGGATTTGAATATGGTGCTCAATTTTGAGTCTGAGATCATACATAATGTACTTAAGTATTTTCGAGAACATGGGGCCAGGTCATCAAGAAGGTTAATTATAAATTTTAAGAACTTGTTTTTAAATTGATTTAAAAAGAAAGAGCCCATATTACCATCCTTTTCAGTGTCATCTCTACAAGGTCTTTCAAATTCTCATCGGGGTCCTCTTCCACTGGCATCTGAAAAAATAAAGGTAAAGGTGCAAGACTTCAAGAATCTTCAGGTATGATACTACGTCTTAAGTCTAAGAATTTATGGTAAAGAATATTGCGCTTGAATATTAGAGGAAATCCAAACTGGAATACCAGTATATAAGAAATATGGTATACGGCCAATATTAGCAATTCCTTGACTTTTTTCCTTTAGATAGTCATAGCTAAAAATTTAACTTGAAGACCTACCTGAACAAAAGCATTTTTCAGAAGCAATATCATATCATCTCGTGTGATGTAGGCATTGTCACCCCTCATTGAATAAACAGTAAAACAAACTGAAAGCAAAAACAAAAAAATCAAATGTAAACAAAATCACTAAAAAAAAGATACACATATACCATAACTTATTTTTTCATCCAAAGGTATTCATAGAATGTGATTCCAGCTTAAAACAGTATTTTATAACACATTTTTTTCAGCATTTTTCCATATTAAGCAGTATTCAGCAATAATTTCTTGATTTGAAGTAAAAGATTTCCAATGAATCTTCAGAAAATCTCCACTGAAAGTGATGAACACCCTGCCATGTGACTTTTTCATAGAACAAAAACTGTAAAAGGTTTTTAAAGTACAATCAGAGGCCTTTATTCTTTTTCTAGAAGTCACATATGAAAATTATGCCACACACACTTACACATCATTATTAATGCATATGCAAACTTGAGCTGAATCGGTAAAGCAATATAGAAGTATAGATGGCATCACAATTTTTCAATTCAGGGGCCATACCTCAGTCGTTTATTGGATGAGGCCATATAAATTATGTCAAGCACATTTTCACATCATTATTAATGCATAATTATGCAAAATTTGAAATGAACCAGTGATGTACTGGTAATGGTTTTACAACTAAAATTAACCCCTCTCAACAGTTCCTGGGTTGGACCAGTACTTTGCATCTGGGAAGGCCATGAAAAGTCCTTTCCCACAATGGGGTTTGAAGCAACAACATCCAGATCTGCTGTTATGTCTATATCTTACTACTAGACCAAGGAACCCTTCTCTTGTTATAAGTACTGATGTATAGCAAACTGTATAGAACATCGATGATCTGCCCGTCCTTTAGATCAGTAGTTTGGTTGGAAAATTTCATTTGTCTACTTCTTATGACATGTAACTTTTATTTTTCATATGAAAAAATTTCCACCAGGACAAGTGAATTTTGATGAGTATATAATGGATGTCTCTTAACCTTTTACCTAATGAAAATTCATGTACAAATTATTGACTAATGAGCATAAATTAACTGAAATGGAATATGAAACAATGGATTTTTTTCTTTGCTTGCTTTGTAGAGTCAATCTGAGCTTCATTGTAGAGTAAACAAACAGAGAAGAGTCCCTAAAAGGAGCTGTCTAATCTGTTTCTGCTCTGTTGACAATGCATGAAAATGATTCTTTTTTAAGTAAAATGTTAATTAAGAAACATCACTCAAATCTAATCTGGTTGTATATAGAGTGTACCCACAAAGGCAGGTCATTCCTTGATTGTTCTCATGTGATGAAGGTTTTATGTGACAAGTGAACTCTGTTAACAGATGGATATCATTAAAACTAGAGCTGCCACTACAGTTGATCTAAATACCCATCCCACCAGCACTTTCATAATGAACAAAAGGCTTTAACAGGGGCCGACCACAAAACTCTATCAGCTTCTTCTATATCTGTGTACATACAGGACTGTTTCACTGTCAGCCCTCAAATTAAGATAAAACAAATGACAGACAGAAAAAAACTGGCTGAAGAACACATTCATCTACATCTACTCATCATGTTGACTTTGGAGTTCAAGGGGTCAAATGTTTGTTGGAGTTTACTGCCACCGCAACAGTATTTCAGTCATATAGCAACATACAGTTAATTACAGGTGGAGAACTAACAGTGCACCCAGGCACCTGTATAGAACCACCAACCTACTGCAAACCAATGGGCGGAGCTGTGGTTCAGCGGTAACATGCTGGACTGCTAATCCAGGGGTCCAGGGTTCAAATCCCAGTAGAAACTTGGAAAATTTCTGGGACACTTTTCAGTGTTCCCCACCTAACTTAAAGCTTAGAGCGCTGGTTCATCTAGACAGTGATTAAGGGGCTTCGTGTGTATCAGTGCTATGCATTGGGCACTAAGACAGGTCATTCTAATTCTGATACCAGTAATTGCTTATCAGAATATTGAAATAAAGCTAAGTATCACTGACAGTGATTAATATCACTACTCAAAAACAAGGCAGGATGTAACAATGTGCACAATACCTATATATTTATACTTGTTATAAGCCCATATCTTATAAAAGAGATAATCTAAAACTGGAACTACCACTATAGGTGATTAATGACTCCAAATTACTTGACTGAGAGTTATGGAACTTGGTCAATGCACTTCTCTGAATGCATGATATCAACTTTGAATTCAATCCCAGTATTAGTGTTAGTGGTGGAGGCATAAAAATATCTACCTATGAAGTTTCATGTTGATACCTCTTATAGCCTTTGAGTTATGCTCTGGACAAAATTTAAGTTTGAAAAATAACTAAGGGCAATAACTCCTAAATGATACAAAAAAGAGTTATGGTTTTTGTGCGCTGCACTTCTCTTCATCAAGCTCTATCTACCTATGAAGTTTCATGTTGATACCTCTTATAGCCTTTGAGTAATGCTCCGGACAAAATTTAAGTATGAAAAATAACAAAGGGCTATAACTCCTAAATGATACAAAAGAGAGTTATCAGGGATGGAAATTAACTTTTTTGGTCTGGTTGCCTGAGTGGGCTACTAGCTTTTGGGATTCAGGGGCCCACCAAATTATTTAGTGGCCCACCATGTGAACATGAAAAAAAACAAAAAACATGAAAATAACATTTAATCATGTGTTACTCTCAGGCAGAGAAACAGTTTGGCAACAAACAAAGCATAGAGCCACTCAGGGTTTATATTCCATCCTTGGGGAAGCCGCCCACCACCCTTCAGAAGGGGAATTTTCAAAAATGCAAACAAGGAAAAGAAACCACCTGCAGTGCAGTTATCATCGGCGGAAATTTCAATTGTTCAATTAGCAAGAATTTGCATAAAGGCATTAAATTGATCCCATTGTTTATATATTGCTTTCATGTAGTTACCTGTAAAATTTCGCTCCTAAACTCATAAGGAAAACCAATCAATCAATCAAACTGATTTAAAAATACATGGCCATCAAACCTTGTTGATATTTATCGCAAATGGCATCCATTTTGATGATTGCGCAACTTAAGCAGTAATACACTAGTCGGTAGAGAGGGTGAAAGATGTTAACTGACATTATAAATGATACTCTCTAATTAGGAAGCATTAGAAAGCGTTTCGATTGGATAACTTCTTCATTGGTTGTTTTTTATCTGCCCACAGCAAGTGCTATACAGCGTAGGGAGATATGCATTATTTACTTTCACTTTTGTTTTCTTTAAAGTTAATGGGTGGGGAAATCATATTCTTAGGGGAATTTTCATTTCTCGGATGGAAAAATATCGCTTTTTTACCAAGAGGAAGCTGCCATTTAACGGCGGCTGTTATAGAAGGAAAAAAAAAAACCTGGCCACAGTTAATGCTATTCGCCAAAATGGACTACCAACCTTAGAAAAAAACTCGCCCACATCAAAAAGTGGTCGCCCCAGGCAAGTGAGCGCCAGTTAATTTCCATCCCTGGTTATGGTTCTTGTGTACTGCACTTCTCTTCATTAAGCTCTATCTACCTATGAAGTTTCATGTTGATACCTCTTTTAGCCTTTCAGTTATGCTTCAGACAAAATTTAAGTATGAAAAGTAACAAAGGGCAATAACTCCTAAATCAATGCAAAATAGAGTTATGGTTCTTGTGCACTGCACTTCTCTTCATCAAGCTCTATCTACCTATGAAGTTTCATGTTGATACCTCTTATAGGTTTTGAGTTATGCTCCGGACAAACTTTCGGGACGGACGGACGGACGTACATACGTATGTACGGACAGAGGCAAATCTATATGCCCCCTCCCCACATAAGTGGTGGGGGCATAAAAAGATGTTTTATATGTTTTTATATTTTATATGTTTTATATTCTTACACTTGGCATGTTCCTCCAGTGTCCCCCTCAGGAAAGTTGACATTCCTAGCACCCACTCTTCATCACTGACGAAGCTATCATAATCACTGTCAAAGGCTTTAAACACTGGAATCACACACCAACAACAATTATAATTAGTATTTAATAAGCATGCTATGTAGGTTTTAGCATCTTAGGTGATATGCTTACTCACTTTTTATCCCATCTCATGACATACACTTTCATACATGTATCAGAATTACATATATTACATTTAGCTGAGGTCATTCATCCAAAATATTAACATTTACCAAGCTAAGTCTTTTCAGTTTATAAGAAAGAATGAACAGTTTGTATGTAAGAAGTCTAAGCAAGAAAGCAGCATGGCCAGATCAGCATGGCTTATAGTCCATTTTAATCAAGAAAGAAAGAAAGAAGTGTGGGACAATCATAGACAGTATAATACAGATTTACACCTGTGACAAGTTTTTGTCTCAGAGCTCTAGATCTGCAGGGGAGTATTGGGGTATTTTCCCCTTTCAAATTTGACAATTACTCATTTATTTTAAAATAACTATTGTGAAAATACACTTTTATAAAGGAATCTGTAGTATGTTTTATTAAAAAAAAACTTGTTTATCCCTAAAATATACTGATAAATACCCTTTTGTATTTCAGATGATCCTTTCCAAAACAAATGTCAGAATAAAATACCCTTTACCCAGAAATCTTATCAATCTGGAGCTCTGTTTTCGACTGTGATGCAGTCTTGGGATTATTTTATTCACATCAAGTGTTTGAAAAAGTACTAAAAAAAACAAAAACAAACAAAACGCGAAGAAAAGAATCTATTTTCAAGATTACTTCAGACATAGAGAAAAAATGAGAAGGGGCAATTGGGCATATCTAGTAGGTAGGTTGGGTGGATACAAACAAACAAAGTTATAAGGATGGTCCAATGAATTTCTCATATATTTTGCCAACTGAATATCTGTCAATCCTTTTATTGAAATAACAGCAATGTTATTTTTATCACAAGGACCCTTTAGTCCATAGATGTATATATTATGAGGGTTGATTGATAAATTTGCAGACTAAGGCACTCATTTTTATTTCAGATCTTAATTTGATCAAACTTTCAGAATATCATATTTCGTCTTCACCAAAAAGAATACCATGGTAATGCTATATAAAGCAAAAGCACTTCATAATTTTGACATATATCATAACATAAAAAGTGTCAATTAAAGCACTTTCGACCGTCATATTAAGACGGGCATTCATAACATCACATGAGACAATGTCAACATCATTTCCTGAAGATTTCAACGTCATACCTTGTTTATATCCATCGCTAAGAGAAGTCCTTTCTATGTGATGCAGAAATCATGACATCAACTTTAGACGTTGAAACTAGGGCATACATTAAGTTTTGCATTAATCTGGGCCATACTTCAACGAAAACCTTCAAATTCCTACAGAAAACTAAGACAACACGATGTTGCACAAGTATTGTGTTCAAGTGACATGAAAGATTTTGTAATGAACACAAGAGTTTAGAAGATAATGACAGATCCTGAAGACCTAGATCCATATCGATGTTGGTAAAACAGAAGATTGAAGATATTCTTAATGAATAATCACTGCATGACAGTCAGAGGTTTAGCCGACGAAGTGGGTGCTTTCTATTGTTTCTTATCAAACAAACCTCGTACATTTGTATATATTGTAGATTCATTATAACATAGTAACATGAAATCCAATTCAACACAATCTTAAACTGGACCCCAGAACTATAATTTGTGATAAATAAGCTGACTAAAATAAAATAAAAAACAATAAGGTGTATTTTAAGTTATAGTATGATTCTTTATAAGGTGATATCTACATCTTGGACCCAAAATATAGCATTTTACCTGTAATAGATCTGCACTGTAATTCCATAATGAGAACAAGCTGGTATTTAGAGACAACAATAAATGCAGTTCAACAACCAAAAGTACAATTACCATTGTCCATCAGCACATCATCTGTCATACAGAACTGCTGATGTAAGATGTCCCTGAATCTCACACGATCGATCCCCCCTTTCCCTCTCTGCTTTATCTCTGCTGGTATTTTCTTTGTGAATTCCTTAAATAGTTGTAGCAGTCTCTCTATTTCTTGTTTGCTAACTGAAAAAGGAATTATTTCAACATACTGAAATAAATTTCATCATCATCACATTTCTTTAAACTTAACAGGCCACAGAAAAATAATATTTTTAGCAACATCTGATGCAAAAAGAAAGTTAATCCACTACTTGCCAATAATGGGCTAAAATATAATCTATAGTACCTTGACCAAGCTCTTATACAAACTGATATAAATTCTCTAACTATTATCAAAATATTATATCCATGTGGAAACTAGTCCTTAAATATTCGTCGCCTTGTGATATTTTCTTTCTGAAGCAAAATGACGTCATATCAAAAAGCCTCAAAAACACATATAATTTCAGTGATAACTATCATTAATGATTAAATTCATCCCTTAAAATCCAAATCAACTAAATTTTGTTCTAAATTATACCAAAATGCATTCATTTTAGCATGTAATTAAATGTGAACATCCTCTTTACTCTAGAAAATGCCATTATTATGGGTAAATACATTTCCGAATCGGAACAGACAAAAAATTTAATGGAGAATTATTGAGTACATATTGACAGTGTTTATAATTTGTGATATGTTTCAATACAATAACTAACAAAGAATATCTAAATGACAATGACTCACTCTTCCCCATTTCGGGCACATTCCTTTAAAATTTTGTTTAAAAATAAAAATGGATTCACTATCAACCATAATTTGAAAATGGACAAATTAACTATCAATATGATGTCAACATGTATACATGGATATAGGTCAGACATTTGTAGCGTTTATCAGTGCCAATTATTTGTTGGATTTGGGTTTAAAACACATTGTCATTTAAGTTAGTTGTTTCTGTGGTATAAAAATGTTTGTTTCTTCTGCTAAAGATAGTTTTAGGTGCAGTCATTTTGTATTATTGAATATGTAACAGATTAAACATTCCGCTCTGATTTCACCTCGGAACTTGCTATAAGTGATTTTGAGGCTTTTCAATATGATGTACGTTTGCCTCAAAACAAAAAAAATCACAAAGTGATGGAATATTCAAAGGACTATGTGGAAGCATGGAAAATATGATAAACCCCGTTGGACACAATGATTTTTCATGATGATCACAAGTGCAAAGTACTGGTCAAACCCAGATTAATTGCAGGGGTTTTCTTAAGTGGACGCCCACTTGCTCATGCTGGTTAAAATCACTGCGAGCAAGTGATTTTTTAAAGAAGATAGCCCGGTGGGCAAGTTTATTTATGTAAATGAAATCTTTTTTTCTTTTTTTTTCCATTTTATATGGTATATCAGGGGTAAAATGCTAGCAAATTGTGTTTGATACATATTAACAAAAATCCACCTTAATATTACACATATTTAGTTTTAAACATTAACAAACACCAACTAACTTCAAGATCGGGCAACCTGTTTTCACTGGGGGCTAGTAGATGTTCAAAGTATCTTGCCCCCTGGACAAGTGAAAGTCAAATCCTTAAGTAAACCCCTGAATTGGTGTATGTTTTTATAAGTTTGTTTCCAAATCAATATAAAATATATATGTTTAAACTCAAATTTAAATAAACCACTGATTCTGTAAAGATCTGCAAACATAGAACTTTACATGCTGTGCAGCTAGTGACAAGCTGTTAAATATTTGTATGTGAAGCACGTTGTTCACAATAAAGAAAATGTTACAAGTCCATTCTGATTAACTTTATGGGAACAAGTTCATGACATTAAAAAAAATTTGTAAGGCGAGGACCTCTTAATTAATGTAACAGCATCCGTGATACGCACTATCCGAATAATAGATTACTTTTCGCGCACTTGAATCCACTCAGCCATACACACCGCTTTGACGCGTGTTATATTTCATACTTACAATGACACGACTTTATTTTACTTAGATTGTCTGCTTTTTTCGCCATTTCCTGTCTTCTAGTACCAACATACTTCTTGGGAGGCATTTTTGTTGTTTATGGCAGCCTGCAAACGTTAATTGGCAAAAGGTTATTTTGACGACTAAATAATAAAACGAAACTAATAGACACCTTGTGTTCCAAATTTAAGTTTCTGCATATTCCAAGTGTGTTATATAGAAGTTGCAATTGTTTTATCCATTTCAACTGATATTAACATTTTTAGAATGAATTAAAATCATACAAAACCATTCCTTTTCGCTCAAAGTTTAAAAATCTTTTTCGTTCAAAAATCCATGAATAGTTTTAATTATTGTTAAAAGCATCAGGTTGTCAGGGACGACCGTTGCAGAACGATAACTCCGCATGAAGCATAAAAAGCAAGAGTTGTGTTTCTTGTCAAATCGGAGTTAAATGGCATCAGGGTCGAGGCCACGTACTGCGTATGAGTATGACGGGTACCCAGGTAAAAAAAAAATCTATTGTATGAAGTAAACCCCTGTAAATAGTTTTCAAATATGAAAAGTAACGGATCAACGTTTTTATATATAATAAGAAACCTAAGTTGCACGGTAGTTCAGTCGGTACATGTAAACCAAGGGTCCCGGTTCGAGGCTCAGTCAAGTTAAACATTCAAGGGCGCCATGGTCCAGTTGTACCCGACTGCGGATCCGAATGTTGTGGGTTCGAACCCCATTTGTGACAAAGGTATTTCACGCTATCCCAGACGCAAAATACTGGTCCAGTCCAGGGATAGATTGCAAGAACTTTGTAAATGACATTTTATTATAAAAACATTTTATTATAAAAACATGTCATAATGTATGCAATGCTTTAAATTTGTCATATACTATGTATGCATGACCTGTAAAAGGAGAGAACTCACATAGGCTATTAGCCTGTTGTTCAATCCTATTCATTCTTGAATAAAATATGTATTAAACAGAACTTGTTTCCCAATTGACGTAAAATGAATAAGTTTATGCATAACATAATCGATAAAATGGTTTTGAAAGGCAGATGAAGTGTTATAAAATACAAAAAAAAAACAACTGATATTACAAACAGGGAAGAAAGAACAAGTACCGAAGAAAAATATCAGATACATGTATATAGATTATACAACAGGGAAAAGGATTGTAATTGTATTGGGGTTTACCGTCGCTGCGATAGTATTTCAATCATATAGCGACGTCCAGCTAATTACAGGTGGAGGAAGACCCCGAGTACACAGAGGTACCCGGGTAGAACCACCGACCTACCGCAAGCCAGCTGGAAGGCTTCCTCACATGAAAAATCCGAAGTCCCTACCGGGATTCGAACCCACAGCGGTGAGGGGCTGAGAGATTTGTAGTCCACGACTGTAACCGCTCGGCCACGGCGGCCCCGTCAGGGAAAAGGAAATGAAGGGAAACTTACTAATTTCATGTTGGACCCAGATCTGCAGAGACGTGAATACCTAGATGTAACTCCGTGGTTCATTGAATTTTACGTGGTAAATCGTCCAGCCGATATATGGATTCCACGGTTACTGAAAATTTACATTTATTTGAGCGATGCAAAATGATGAAAAATCATACCCTCGGTCGTTTGGTCCTATTTTTTTTTTTGCGTTCATTTTGATTTCTGATGATTAGATTTTGCTCACATAGAAGTAATTACAGTTCGTTCAATATCGGTCAATATTAACAAGAACAAATTGGCTCCTTGTTTTAAAATTGATTATGGATATAACGCTTCAGTTCAATTTATGTGCACATGCATGGTTTACAACAAACTCCGGCGAAGTGGATTTGCTTCGCATCAATCACTGGCCACACTGAGCTCTCACGTGAACACGACACGCTATTGGTTACCTGTGATTTAGCTGAAACTCAGCTATTTTTCAACTTACAGTTGCAAAGATCTGGTTAAGATCTCCTGCAATGGAAATAGGCCTACATTACTTTAGTTCTGATATCGATTTAGATCATCTCACAGTGGTAATCAGCATAGGGGCTCGAAGTTGCATAGGGCGAATCGTTTCGTACTTAATGGTAACATTAAAAGAAGAAGGGAGGACACTGTTTTGAGACCAAATTTGAAATAAAATACGCGTTTGTAACGAAATTCTATATGTGTTTTAAATGCATAAATTAAGATAACTCCGAACGTAATTGAGATCTTTTTCTTTTTTTTTAACGATGGATAATATCGTTAATATATTGCTCCAAACAAGCTTGACAACAGCCGGGGAAGGCTATTTCCGGTTTCTTTCGTAGTGAATATAAAGGTAAGTTTTATTGGTCAATCAAAATGTAAACGAAACTGACATTTTCCGGAAAAAACTTTATTGAGTAGCGCATGTCCAATAAAAGCATACAAAAAATGCGATTGAAAATTGGCACAATGTAATCATTGTCGGACAAGTAGGTACAGGGAAGTCATACCTGCTTACTCAATATTCAATTTAAATATTTTCACAAATGAGCGCTCACATTTTGTTCATGCCAAAGAAACCGGAAGTAACCGGTCCCGGCTGTTTTGTCGATTGGGACATTAACAACACTTGTTAGTCATTTATAAGAGTTAATACAACACGGGAAACAGCTCGATTCATTATTCCTATTCATTTCAAATACATATGAACTCTTTTACTGATCGTTATATTAGCTAAAAATGCGATATTCAAAAATCAGCCGAAAATAGTGTCCTCCGTTACCACGAAATGATTCGCCCTATGCAACTTCGAGCCCCTGTGGTAATCAGTCACTCGTGTTGCCATGGGTGTCTATATAAAATATTGTAAACAAACATTTACATACCTGAAAAACGCATTTTATTCCATTTCCCATAATCACAACACAGACGATCACGATCATATCTCTGAAAGTTTTACTACGCGCCTCGTCGAAATTACCTTTTACGGAGGTAAATTCGCGTCACCATAAATTTATTGAATTTGGGTTAAAATCAACGCTATTTTTTTTTTTAAAACCTCCCCTATTTAGATTTTTTTTAGACTTTTGATATGTTATTCTGAAGGACTTTTTCTACAAACGCATCGAAAAATTGTTTCTGTTGCAGTTTTGTCCGGGTCAAATCACAGATTCACTTGACTAGGTGGGATGTTGATTCTGAAGTCTGTACTTTTGCATATTTTGGAGAAAAAAAAGTTCCGATACGCATTTTCCTTCCGTTTTTAGATCCATATTTTCTCTTCTATGTTGAAAATATAGTTTTCCCAACATGTATAAATGTTACTTGGTGGATGTATGTGTGTGTGCGCGCGCGTGCGCTTTTTTCTTCACGTTGTAGATAGAATTATTGTACCTTGGTTTGTATATTTCGATGTTTGGATCAGGATAAGGGTTAGAGCTAGTGTGTGTGTGTGTCACTGAAAAGCGAAACAATTTTCTTGGATTTCCTATGTCTACAAGTCTACACCATTAGCCTAACATATCATCAATTTAAACACATATACAGTGGTGACTTGTAATATCAGAGATTTACATAACCTCTTAACTTGACTTGACTATTTGAGTTTACCGTCGTTTCGACAGTATTTCAGTCATATAGCGACGTCGAGCTAATTACAGGTGGATGAAGACCACGAATGCACGAAGACATCCGGGTAAAACCACCGACATACCGCAAGCCAGCTGGAAGGCTTCCTCACATGAAAATCCGAATGACCCTGCCGGGATTCGAACCCACGCGGTGAGGAGCTGAGTGAGTGTTAAAGTCAGCGACTTTACCCTCTTGGCCACGAAGGATCCACACAACTTCTAATGTATAATCGTGGTAATATGAAGAATAAAGCATGCACGGATCTAAAGGGGGGGGGGGCAGTTGGAATTGGTAATGTTAATTATCCCTGTCGGACCCCCATCCCACACCCGAGACAAATTGCTGGATATGCGCATGTAAAGTATCATATTATTCATACAATTTTAATGAGTATATTTATATAAGTGTATTTTATAACAAACATATAATTAAATATAACATTAGCATATGTTTTTAAATATGGACAAATACATGAACATGTATTTTGAACACTTAAACATTTTAACTGCTGACAAGTCATTAACTACGGAGTTTGAAAACATCCATGTCCTACTTTTCTGTTTTGACATTACTTTAAGATCATGTATATATAGCATCGAACACATAAACTGCACTTTGACGTTATCCTGCACTGTTTCCTTGTTAAAATAGCACGATCACTTTGTGTATATTTGTATATATGTTTTGATCGGTATATATTTGCCATGAGAATAATTGAGAGTAAAATTGTGATAACCCGAGGACGTATGTCCGGATAATCACAAGGCTCGGACAAGCTGAGGGTACGATCGAGTTAATTGTCCTTTCAAGTGAATCTCCATCATCTATTGTTGTAGTGTAAAATAACAAACGTACGTATTCCGCATCACAACTAAGAACATGTCTCGAAAATTCTCATTTGCGTTGTGCATCATTTAAAAGAATACTATCGCACGTGCACACGCGCAGTCTCAATCAAATTTAGCTTTTTGTGTTAACCATTCCGTTTGGCACGGGAAAGTTCTTTTTACGGAGTTCAGCGAGTAAGTTCAAGGGAAGGATGGCGCTTAGCTTCCTGAGGTAAGATCTTTCTGGTAGTCCCACTTCAGCAGGTGGGTACATTTGTATTACCATGGAAACGTAGATATTTGTGATGTCTCTTGTTGGTGGACGTTCCGACAGGAACGCAACATCAGTCACTAAAATAAAGAATTATTGAAGGGTTGTTATATGTGTTTTGAATTCGTCCGTTCTTATAAAAGTGTGGACAAAATCATGTCACAAATTTCATTTAATTTTTTTAGAGAAATGCAATTTGTTTTAATTAAGGAATTGTTTTTGGACACACACACACACTGTATCATAATCCACTTCAGTGTATGAAATACTATTTAAGGCCATTGACAATTTCATCTTTGTACAATAATATTGCGCTACTGAAATAAAGTATTGCTGAAAAAAAAATCAAAAGGTATTTTCAATATTTTGTAAATATGCACTTTTTATCAAATACGTGTTTCAAGTTCTTAAGCATCAAATCTTCTTTCAGTATTTAAAGAGACGTGCTTCTGACACACTGTGCATATACATTTACCTTGATCAAATAGGAAATGTAAACCAGCGTAACTCTAGAAAAAAGCGGGGGATCCTGACGAAATTTGGTTGAAAACGTAATCTTTTGAACAAATTGTGACGCATTTAAAGTAATGCACGTGTATTTATTTCCAACTCTCGGTTAAAAGGAACAATTCTAGAACAAACCGGATTTGATCGGATATTGCCTATAGTCAATAAGATTGTAAATGTGACGAAAACTTACGAAAATCTACGAAGTGTTCGCCGTAGAAATCCTGGATAGCAGGTATGAGCTCCTCATACCTCTTGGATACCCAGCGTCTAACCACGTCTCTTGAGGTATCGGGCAAGGTAGGTCCTGGCAGCCGCACATTGTGAACACTGACCTCTGTATGACGTAGCTCGCTTCTGCATGGAGAGGGGGTGGTATAGCTAATATTTTAGTTATCAATAAACTTGAGGAAGCAAACATGAAGTCAAGATGCCATGCAGCTACATGTACTTGTGAAATATTTAGTAAGACTAGTGAGATCAAACTGACTTCAAACAAACAGGAATCTTGTTTAAATCATATCAAGGTGTGTTAAACAATACAAACAATACGACTCAACCACTTTAAGTAAAAAAAAGAAAGAACAAAAATTCGTTTAATGTACAGATAACTAACTTGCGTAAGCGAATGGTATTTTCAGAATAATGTGACTTAGTTTGGTATCATGTCACATATCCAAGAAGGGAAACTTTAGTGTGGTGAGCCATGTCTGTTTCCAGTTATATTTAGGTAATTGCATTAATTACTTTCTATTTTAAGTACCCCCCCCCCCACACACACACACACTCGCGAAAAAAAATCAAACAAACAAGCTAAAAAACAAAACAGTTTTGATCAGTTCGATGCAATTACATAAGAAATAATGTAAGCTAGATACATTTTACCATACCGTTTAGATAATGTCCTTTTAATATCTAGAAATGATCTCAGAACAAACATACCCGTTATGCCTGCACATTACTTTAATTTGTAATCCCTTTACCTCAGGCATTTATAAAACACCTCAACCCCAGCCAGTGATACTTCATGGTCAAGCCTGCAAGGCAACCCATCGTCATTGCGTGATGTTGTCATAACAATGCGACCTCGAGACCTCCGTAACCATGGCAACAGGTTCTTACAAAAGCATATACTGCTGAACAAGTTTATATTAACGACGTCACGGACCTCTGAGGGCTGCATCCATTCGAACACGGAGGGTGTCCCAGATATGTTCTGGTTACATATGATAGCCCAAAGACCTGGCGGAAAATGTGCAGTTGGTACATACAAATCAGTACTTCTATATGAAAGGTTAAAAAGTAAACAGTAAAAATGGTGAACATTTGAGAACATTTCAGTTGAAAATAACATAAAAAAAAGTCAAAAATAAATTCTTTCTCTCTTTAAATATCAGAAAAAATAACATTTTGATATGTTCAAGTGAATACAGAAAACCCAGTTATGAATAAACTGATTTGAATGGCTACGTGAACTTTCAGATGTAAAACGTCATTTCATTGGTCGAAATCCTTGCACGTTTCCCGGATAATCCAATAGAATGCCTCTCCAAGTTATCCACATACAGTATGTACATAATGTATACAAACTGCAGTGCGACGTTACAACGCAACGTGTGCTCCGACGATGGATAAACATAAATGTACTTACCTGTGTTAGACGGCAGATATCTTGTCAGAAACACACTCTTGTCCTCAATACTTTTTTCATCAGCGACATCATAAACAAGAGGTAAAACTCTTTCCGAGCTGGTCTGTCGTATCTTGTCCGCACCTGTGCGCGTGACACAACCAGCGATGACGTTAAACCCCATCCCATCCAGACGCGTCACAAGGTCTCGGCCAATGACGTCGTCGCATGACGTCACAAATATGTATTTCGATGATACGTCTTCCACCGTCAAAGCATCATAAAATTTTCCGAAAATCGTTTTTATTATAAAAAGTAAAATTATCCCCAGTATTAAAACTCCGATCATAACATTTTCATCCATTGTGAAACGTGAGACTTTCGCTCCTTGAAACTACAAACTGAACATACAGTTAATGACTAACAGACTTACAATTTCAGTATTTACATAATATTCATATTTTTTTATTAACTAATATAA
Organism: Solen grandis; assembly: GCA_021229015.1. Classification (NCBI taxonomy): domain Eukaryota; kingdom Metazoa; phylum Mollusca; class Bivalvia; order Adapedonta; family Solenidae; genus Solen; species Solen grandis. The sequence goes on along the minus strand of CM037777.1, from coordinate 18,980,534 downwards.
AATATAGATAATACAATGAAAAATAAATCGCGATTGTTTTTTGGGTAACACCCGAAACTCTCGGCCAATAGTATGATGTACATATTACATGTCGTATCCCAGCCAATTAACTCTTTGCGAGAGGCCGAATATCCGTTGAACTTGCTAAAATGTAAAATTACACAAAAAATAAAGGCGTATATATTTTATGTTTTTTTTTTCCATGGAATATATAATCGCTGTGCTCGCTGTCGTTATCTTACATTTCATCTGTCGTGGTCCACCCGACTTTACAATACATATGGTAATTTTGAGACGAGATCTTTTGGGATGGGGAGCGTAAATGACCTTCATGGGAGATATAACCCGTCTTTCTTGTTTAGCAACAAGCAGTGGGCAATGTTCATTGACTGTAAAAAAGCCATTTTTGTTGTTGTTGTTCTTGAAGATTCCCTTGATAACTTTGCGCATAGACATATTCTGTGCTTTGCGAGGCTACAGATTTTGCGAATCACGTGACCATTCATGTAACTATAGAATAACTTTATCAAACCAATCAAGGGTCATACAGTATGACATATATAATCACCATTATAAAACATAATGCATGTAACACAATATATCAATCATCACTAAAGTATGGTATAAATCAGGACATAAAAGTAACTAAAGCTTAATTCGTAAAGTCTACTGAACTTTCAATTAGATAACGAACCACTTCATCATAACACATCGAGGGGTGGAGCGATGCACTAATATAGATATATAAGCACTTAGCATAGTTTCGCTCTCACCCCTCGACATGATTAGTTGATGTACATGTGCATTATGCACAGATTACATCATACACTCAACTCAACTCAACCTAAAGGGACAGTTCTTTTATTATGTATCTCAAGTAGATATTTAGAAAATATATTCAAAATTCTGGTGTCTTAAGAGGATAGTAACCAAACAAATTTCTGCTCTTTATTTAACATAGCAAAGTTTTTATTTAATTTGTTTAAACAATGATTCTCTACTGCTATCAAAACTTTCACAACAGATAGAAAAATGAATTTCGTCTTCTACTAGATTAGAAGAGCAACAATTACAAAATCTTTGTTTTGCTTGTATTTTTCTATATCTGCCTGTTTCTATGTTAAGTTTGTGTGCACTTATCCTAAACTTTGTAAAGAAGGTTCTTACATCTCTCTCTCTTTTATATGTTTAAAGTACTGCTCTCTACAAAATCTAAGCTTAAATAAAGCACCAGTTGGTTTTATACATGCATATTCATTAACCTAAGTTAAACAATATTTACTAAGTTCTTAATAGACACATCAGCATCGGCAATATCCGATTGCTTAAAACAATGATGTACAGAGGAAACCCAGCTAACTTTATTAATCATAAATAATGTTTTGCTTTCAATAAAAGCAGCCGAGAGAAGTTTGCTAACATTTCCACTGAGCAGCCTTTGATAAAATTTAACACAGCTATATATATTACATCAATATACAATGGGAATCTTCTAGTTGACACAACTGCTTCATTTGATGCTTTCCTGTGAACACCAAGCACATATTTAAAAAAAATTTACATGCATTTTATCACAAGACATTTTCCAAAAGATTTCACAAAGTATAGTTTGTTTGTCTTACAACAGAACTATTAATATTTGGTGTTCCCCAAAATTCACTACCATACAAGAGGATGGGTTTAATAGTATGATTAAAAAGATGAATGATACTATCATCATTTTGATGTAACTGGTCAAAAACCTTATACTTACCTTAAAACTTGCTTTCAAAGCTCTTTTATCAAGACCATCCTGACAGTAAATAAAAGTTCTAGACGATGCCAAAATAATTCCAAGATATTTATATCTATTTACATGCTTCAACCCCATTAAAATAATATTTCTCATTAGATAGCTTTCCACTTTTACAAAAGGTCACAATATTTGTCTTCTTAAGATTTACAATAAGACCATTCACGGTTTTCACAAAACATTGATAGCTTATACAAACAATTCTGTAAACCTTTTGAAGTTGTTGACAGTAATAACAAATCGTCAGCATATAACAGACGGCTAAATTTCATTATGACACACTTTGTCATCATTATTATCAAAAAGACATGGCAAGTCATTAACAAGCATCTTGAAAAGATTCGGACTAAGATCTGACGCACCCCCATCTGGGGAAAAAAAAATAGTTTGTTAATTTATCACCAACTTGTATGTGCATGAAATTTGATTAATAAATACTTATAATTACATTGTAAAATGGACCAGATATACCAATATTACATAGTTAATATAAAAGAAGGAAATGAAAAACAATATCAAACGCCTTGGCAAAGTCCACAAAACATGTATACAATTTAGCTCCTTTGCTGAAAAAAACTATGCGATTGGTTGTAGTGTCACAGCTAAATTAAAGTGAAAGTAGGACAACGGTTGAATTTGACGATATCTACTGAATTCCTTGCGGCTGAGGAGAGATTATGCATGCCTATGTGAACAAATAATTTGTTATATGCATAAATTGCATCGGTTTACCTCTCGCAGAAACGACTGTTTACACTGGTAGACCGGGTGAACGAATCTGTGTAAATGAGCTGGAAATAATTGTGATTTTCTGTTGAATAAATGTATACACTAGCAATAAGTCGAAAAGATTTAAAGATAACCTTCATAAATGAGTGAGATATTAGCATTTTTCCGAGGAAGGTCTAGGTCGATCTGGAGTGGTATCCCTTGTATTACACATGGTGATTTCGTGCCCCCATCCCCTTTTCGTGTTGAACCCCTTTGAACCAAAACATAAGGCTTATTGACAACCTACGAACCAAATACAGTATTGCCGGCGGTGATCCGCCGTGCAATAATTCGTAAATACTTCTTGAACGTCCCTCAACGTGGGATGATTTTGTCGAAGAGTTATTAAGGTCAACACCGGTTATTGATTTCCAGTTCCGGTGTGATGTCAAGTTGGCGGGAAATAATAGGCCCTTTGGACTCTTTGTCACAAAATGAAACGACTCCTTTTGATTTCCAATTCAACTCTACATGGCAGTGGTTATCTCGACCACTGTAAAGACCTGATAAAGAGTTTTCTTTCAGAGTATGTTATTTATAACTTACTTCCAAGTTACATTAATTACATTAATTGTACAGTATCAATTTATTGTCCGCTGACTCTAAAAGTATAAGCCAATGACAATTTCGGGTGTGGCGTCATTAAACAGTCCGGTACAGTCCTGGTTAATGTTGGAAACATGTTTCATTGGTGTTATAATAAGTGTTTATTTTGCTCATAAAATTCGAAAGTTAGAAATTTCCCTATTGACACAATGAACCACTATTGATACCACCCCATTAATTGAATCTTCCAAATATTCTTATGATTTAGATCAAAGTCATGGTTAATCAGAAAATATGAAATCTATCTTTTTCTGTATACTGCTTACCTCTCTCATGAGTGTTACAAGCAATTATTATCAAATATAAGGTGTTATTAGGGAAAGTTTCAGTCCATATTCCAAGTGGCTCAATCAATAAAGCACCTAGCTAGAGATTCAGCAGATGTCTCATGTTAGTAATCCTGAGAAATGTAGTGAATGTGCCTGGCCTAATTTGTTTTTGTAGTACATTGCTAATATTCTGGCTAATATTCTAGTTGTTGTAGATTGATTTTTCTGTAGCAGCATCAGTGAACAGCATGAAGTGATTTAAATTTTTTACTCATTGATGCTAAATCTCCACGGGGATATTGACAATCAGAAAATAGAAAAGTACTGGGATGCAAGCAGTATCCATGAACAAGTAGTATCCATGATTTGCTTTTAACATTGTAAAATATAATGCTGTGTTGGAAAAAGTTTGGTTTCCCCACTGATTTTATATTTGACAATCCTATAAGCAAATCACGGATACTACTCATTCACGGATACAGCTCGCACCCCAGTTCCACATTTTACTTCTAGACTACACAGATGTGGGCATATTTTTCCATGTGTACTTATTTTATACATGTACCTGTCAGGTATTGATTATTGTCTAGGGAAAACTGGAGATCTTGATTATGAATAGGGTTGGACACCGGTACACGGTACTGAGACCGTATCGAAACTTACTTTGAAATATACCGGTATATACCGTTTCGGAAATTACCGGTACCGTTATCGGTATTGCCACACCTAATCCTGCATATTTCTGCTGAAATTTGACACATCTCAACGTAAAAAGTCGAGAAAATCGGCTTCTTTACTCGGGTAAACGCGCAGAACACTGTACGGGCGTACTTGATTCTGGTTCAGCTGTGTAACAACCTTGTTCCGCTAAAATCAAGTATCACCTGTCTTAGATTGTCTGCTTTAGTGATTCCTTAAAATTCGCCCACAAGACAAAATGGATCGCTTTTTCAACCGTATGCAACTAATTCCACATTAACTACAAATTAGCATTTGCTATTGATCTTCAACAATTATAACAACTATAGTCTATTTCAAATTGCGAATCGAGTACACCTAGAAATAACGTGATAACAATAGTTTCGTACATCTGAAAATTTTATTCAACAAGCATGCTTTTGAACAAATTCGAAGCTCTAAATAATAATGAATCAGTACAAATAAATCTAACAATTAAAAAAAACTGTTACATTCCCATGTGCGGTTTTTCACTTGAAATCACTCGTTTTACGAAACTGCGTAGTTAGTCTGACTTCGTAACCTAGGAAGCTAACATGGTCGGTAATCGTGCTAAACGATCGCCTGTCTGGGCACACTTTTCCCGGAAAAATGATGGGGGAATCTGCAACCTCTGTAACGTTTTCTGCCAAGGGAAAGGCGGTAACACGAGTAATTTAATAAAGCGCCTGTTAAAGTATCGGTATCGTTAAAATACCGTACTCGTTTCGTTGGTACCGGTATGGTATCGTATCGTTTCGTTCTTAACGGTATCCAACCCTAATTATGAATAGACATAGCCTGTATTGATGAGACCCCATGTATTTGTTCTGTTATCCCAGATGAGATTAGCATAGTTGATGATCTTGAACTATTAGTCAATAGGTAACCTGTATTGATAAGACCACCATGTATTTGGTTAGCTCAGTCAGTAGAGCAGTCACCTTGTAAATGTGGGTTTTAAGCAGAGTTTTTACTGCTTTCTTTATCAGGGGTTGTTCATAGGTGCCTTCCCCTCTGATTTTTTTTAAATTCATGCAGTTTTCCCCAAATTTGCACTTTAGTTAACTCCAGGATTTTCTTTCCCCAATGAAAATGGCTATATTTTGCCCATGGTTGGAAAACCCACGTTCTCTCAAAATGCCTTTCTTCTCAATCAACTGTGAGATATTTGATTAGCAAAACTTTGAACTCATGAATTATTGATTAGGCATTTCACTGGATCCGTGGCAGTGACAATGCCACTACAGCAGGGATGATCCGATCATTTGACCATTGAAACGGCGCTGGATTTTTGAAAGTTACCTTTGTTCTTCCATGTAGAGCTGATGTCATGCTCCTCACCTAAGCATTGTAGTTTATCTTATTGGAGCATTAAGTCAGCTTTTGCTTATTTAAATTTCACGCAAGAGTAAAAAAAAACTATGTGTTATTTCATTGGTCAGCAAGTAGCTGATTGATATTTATGAAAACAATATATACAGAAGTGATAACAGAATATATAACATGGGTTTTCGACAATGTATTTCCCCCTTAAATATGATATTAAGGCCCCTTCCACAACGTCTGAAGAAAAGGCATGTTTAGGTTCAAGTCAAGGTCTGTTGTTTTTTTATTAGCTCACCTGAGCAAAGCTCAGGGTGAGCTATTGTGATCCTGTGAGTGTCCGTATGTGCGTCGTGCAGCGTCAACAATTTTAGTGTTTACACTCTATCACCTTTATTTCTTTAGCAATCATCTTCAAACTTTAAAACAATGTTAATGGCCATAATGTCTCGATTGAGTTCGATTATGACTGAGATCGGACAATTAGGTCAGGAGTTATGCCCCTTTTAATATTAAAAAAATGCCAGATTTCATGTTGTTTACACTCTAGCATCTTCATCTTTTGAGCAATCATCTTCAAACTTTATGGCAATGCTTATGACTATAATGTCTCGATTGAGTTCGATTATGGCTGAGATGGGTCAATTAGGTCAGGAGTTCGATTATGGCTGAGATCGGTCAATTAGGTCAGGAGTTATGCCCCTTTTAATATAAAAAAAATGCCAGATTTCACTTTGAATACACTCTAGCATTGTCATTTTTTGAGCAATCATCTTCAAACTTTATGACAATGTTTATGACCATAATGTCTTGATTGAGTTCGATTATAGCTGAGATCGGTCAATTAGGTCAGAAGTTTACCGGTAGCCCCTTCTAATATAAAAAAATGCCAAATTTTACACTCTAGCTTTCTTTTTGAGCAATCTTCTTCATTTTTGACCATAATGTCTCCATTGAGTTTGAATATGCCCTTTTCACCATAAAAAAGCCAGATTTCACTTTGTTTACACTCTAGCATCTTTATTTCTTAAGCAATCATCTTTCTCAGGTGAGCGATCAAGGGCCATCTTGGCCCCCTTGTTTCATTTTCTTTACCTTGCTGATTTTGATGCCTATCATGAACTAAGGAGCTTTCCATGCTGCCCTTGAGTTCATCAAGAACATAGCAATTAATACTTTGTCTTTGGATCTGGATTGCTGCCAAAGCTTTTTTTATCCCTCCTATATCAGGGGCTGCTCATAGGCGCCTTTTCCTTCTGAAAACTTCTTTAAATTAAATGCAGTTTTCCCCAAATGTGAATCATACCCCAGGATTCTTCTTTCCCCAATGAAAGAAAATAGTGATATTTTCTCAAAACATGATATTAAGGCCCCTTCCCCAACATCTGAATAAAAGGCCTAGCTTTGGAGCACATTTCCCTAACCTAGCTACAAGGATTAGTCAAACAGTTTCTGGTTGTTTTTTTGTGTGTGTTTGTTAATTTTTCAATGAAAAAGATAAGTGTCTATAATTAATCACCATGGCGCACAAAATTGCTCATTTTGACCCGCAACTTGTAAAAATGACACCCAGATATTTCAAATCCAGTCTCTTTGTCTAAATATCAAGGGGTCATTTGTCCCCCATTTGAAAATATCAATGGAAAACCCAGATTATTGTATCTTAATTCTATTTCAGTACATATATGCAAGTTAGAACATTTATTAATGACTTAACTGTACCTTACTAATGAGCTGACAACTTACAGAAATTACCACCAATTAAGTAATTTCTGCCAATTATTTCCAAATCATTATTTTGTTAAGTATTTATGCATTCAGCAATGGTCGCCTATGATAATTGGACTACTGTCTGCTGTTGCAGAAATGGAAACGCATAAAATGTGGGCTGTACTTTTTTTCTTCCAGTCAAGTGAAGACCGTCTTGTTTGTGCCGTATGCCTTGCATGATAGAGATGCTTATGCAGAGACTGCCAGAAAGGCTTATAATGCAATGGGTGAGGCTTTCCCGTCCAAATTTGACCTTTTTTTTTTTTTTTCCAGCCATTCTTTGGGGCAAAATATTAGCCTAATTCTCAAAGTAAATTAGCCCTTACTTCATAAACTAATCCAATTAAAATACTTGTAATATTTGTTCTTACTAAGTAGAATTTGATCTTAATTAACAAATTCAGTTCTTTCTTTATCTATTGAAAAATCTTTTTTTCCCAATTAAGGCTGGAAAAGTTCCTTCTCATACCAATACTCCCTAGAGCTATAGAAGTGATAGATTATGAATTGCAAATCTTAGATTATGCTTATGCATCTCCTTTTTGTGATGTGTTTTATACTTATTTCTATAAATGATAGTTGTAAATAATGAGTAGTACAAATACATGTACCCAGTACTTGTCATTCATTCATCATATTTTAACCCTTTCCCTCATATAGACTCATTTTGACGCACTCAATAGGTACCACATAAAGCCTGATCTGCAGAAAACCACAGTTAAACCTTACCACATTTAATTGTAAAATCCTCATTTCCAGACCACTGAGGAGCAGCGAACAGCATAAAACCTGATCAGCCTGCGAGTTACTTGCAGGCTGATCTGGTTTTATGCTGTTCGCATAGGTCTTTTCATGGTGTCCTCTATGAGGGAAAGGGTTAAAAAAAGAAATGGATTATATTATAAGAGGGTGCTATCTCTCTCTTCAAAATTCATGTAAAATACTTTGTTAGTGAATATGAAATGTAATTTCTTGATTTATCATCAAACATAATAAATCGTGACCAAGAATGTCCGGCATCCGGCATCAACATTTAACTTCAACAACACTCCTCCTAAACTACTGGGCCAATTTTCTTAAAACATTAAAGGAATGTTCCTTGTGTGGTCATTTCCATAGTTGTTCAAAGAATTAAATTCCATGATAGAATCTGGTGGAAATGGCAATTAACTTTAAAAGTGGGGGAAAAATGTGAAAACTTCAAAAATCTTCTCGTCCAAAAGTACTCATGACTGGATTTTATAATATTTTTGTACAGATGTTTCCTAGTTGATTCTCTCCCAAGATTGTCAAAATTATTTGGATCCTTCAAAAAATATGGCTGCCAGGGGCAGAGCCCATTTTCATTATATATAGTACAAATCTGAAAAATCTTCTTGTTCAAAAGTACTAGCTGGATTTCAGTTTTGTTTTTTTGGCACAGATGTTCCTTGGGTCACTCTCTACCAAGATTGTAAAAAATATTTGGATTTTTAAAAAAATGTAGCCGCCAGGGGTTCGAGCCCATTTTCCTTATATGTATATAGTATAAATTTGAAAAAAATCTTATTATCCATTGGATTTCAAGTTTTTGGCACAGGTGTTCCTTGGGTCACTCTTAATCAAGATTGTAAGAATAAATTGGATCTGTCGAAAAACATGGCCGCCAGAAGGCACAGCCTTTTTCTTTACATGTATATAGTACCAGTCCAAAATTACTGGCTGGATTTTAATATTTTTTTTTAACAGATTTTCCTTGGGTCACCCTCTATCAAAACTGTGATTATTTTGGATGTGTCAGGTATTCTTGTAATTGCCAACAATTCATCTTCAGGAAAAATTGAAGGGTCAGATGGTAATTTTATATATGATGAGGCTGATGTAAGTAGGGGAAGTAACTTTGTATGTACAATACATTCACACTGTCAAACCTTGTAAGAAGTTAGTCCTTGAGTAACAAATTCTAGGCATGGTATATACAGTCAACATCGTACATGCGACCACCTGTATTAAACGACTTTTTTATTAAACGACCGTTATAAATCCCGCCCGAACGTTTTTACTATATCAATTTATCCCATTTAGCGACTTTTTTATTATGCGACCAGCGACCACATAAATCAAGTCCCAGCACGTAAGATTATGCACAAAATCAACTTTTTTGAGCGACCGTGTTTGATCCCGTTGCTAATTATCGTGTACGCTGGAGCATGTGTATATTCATCTTTAACACATCCGAACAAACAAACAATTATCCCGATCATAAGTGCTCACCTGAAACCAATTTGTTTTGACCACGCATGACTGCACCATGTGCAACTAAATTCTAAATATAGTTGCTGGTTCCCATTTCAACATATACTAAGCATAACATAGGTGAAACCATCCCTGCCGAATGCTTCGGATTTTGGTAAAAGAATATTTGGGAATAAGGTAAATTAATACTTCCGGATGCAATGCGTACCATTTATAATTCGTACCTATAAGTATGTACATTGCGTCTTATGATATACGACCAGGGCGCCATTTTGAAATAAATTTATCGGGGTTATTTGGATTTATCTTAGAGACATAAAGAAAGCTCATTGTTAAATAATATTTTTTTCTTGAAATTGCCCGAATCCATCCATGAATTCGATGTCAAATGGTGTGTTTTTCCACCGAACACCAAATGCAAACGTCAGCAAATGATCCAAGGTATTATTTCAACATAGCAGCTAAAAAAATCGAAAGATATGACGAAAAATAAACATGTTGATGTTTATTGATATAAAACAACAAAACATTGTGTAGTTTACATACGTATTCATGTTGTAATATAATATAACGTTATGATACAAGTTAGCTTACAGTTTGTATATATGACTTGTTTGCCGGGAATTCCAAAAATATCTATTAAGAGACCATTTCATTAAGCGACCACTTTTTGGCAGTCCCTTCAGCGGTCTCTTAATACAATGTCGACTGTAATTAGAAATATTTGTGCCAACTCCAAAATAAGGCTGAAATCTCTTGTTCACAAAAGTGACTTTTTCAGATTGGTAATGTGATGGGAACAAGTAAGGTGTACAGTTGCTTGCATATTTTGCCTTGACCATATCATATCAAGGAAAATGACAAGTTAAGGTTTGCAAAATGACAGCAGGTGTTTGTATATGATGTTAAACTGACCATTTTCTAGATGACTAACCCATCTGAAAATTCTTTTACGAGATAATGAAGAATTCCCAACTTTGACAGATCAATGAGAGATTTTTTGTTCCTTGTATGAACATTTTTGTGATGAATTTTCCCAGTTTTTAAAGTTGAGAATTGTGTGTTCCTACAATACCCGGGAAAAAGACCTTAAATCCTGACCTATGACCTCTGAGTGTTCCTATTATTCAGGGTACAGTCTGGAGAGTATACATGAGAAACCGGACGCTGTCGAGGCAGTGAAGCAGGCTGAGGCAGTGTTCATCGGTAGGTACTTGGTGCATTTTATCCTCAGTCAGTGGCCACCTGTTCTAAGCATCTAACCTTTGCTACACTGATTGCTTTGAGATTCCAGAATATACACCTTTCACACTTATGAAAGACAATAACCAGAAGTTTCTTCTTTATTCCAGTTTTACAGTTTTCATGTTTCTCTGTATACGGATTGAAAATTGTCTGATGTTGATACTTACGCCCTTCCCTTGCAGGTGGAGGAAACACTTTCCGTCTCCTGAAGACACTCTATGATGAGAAGATTGTTGATGTTATCAGGCAGAGAGCAGAGAATGGTATGCCCTACATCGGTTCCAGCGCGGGCACCAATGTGTCAACCCTCGGTATCAACACTACCAACGATATGCCCATAGTATACCCGCCAAGTTTCAATGCGATCGGTCTGGTACCCTTCAACATCAACCCCCATTACCAGGACCCTGTGTCAGGCAGCAAACACATGGGGGTAGGGTCACTTTAACCCTTACAATGTTGTGGGCACTTGTGACTGCCTTTGCAACCAGTGCAGAACAATATAAGCCTGCACCTTTGTGCAGTCTGATCATGGTCTGCACTGTTAACTATTTAGTTAATATATTTTCAGCAAGCACCCCTATAAACAAGTAATGGTAAAGTCCAAAATGAAAAAAAGGACAAGTCCATTTAAGAAATTATGCCAGGTAAAAGATAAAGGCAGTTTATATTTGAGAGGAGCAAACCTGTGTACCCAATTCAGCTCCACTATCTCGCTATGTTTTGCCACCATGTTGAAATGCCACATTATATTGGATCACATAAGAGCTCTGTAACAGTGCATGTTAAGTTAACTAAACAAGTCACAAAGATTTGGAATCTGACATCTGTTTGCTATATATTAACTTTCAATTGATCTGTACTGTAACTGAAATATTGATGGTCGGATGTTAGAGCAAAGTGAGCAAAGCAAGTGCCTGGATAGCATAGTGGTAAAGCGTTTTGCTTTTCATCAATGCATCCTGGGTTTGATTCTTGGTCACACTCACCAATGCGTCCTGGGTTTGATTCTTGGTCACATACAAGGTGGTACAGTGGTTGCCCATCTAGACACGTGGGTTTTCTTCGGTTTCTTCCCACAACAATGACCACATACACCACTACCAGGGCCATCAAGAGTGAGTTATACAAGTTGTGACCAAAGTCTTATCAAACAATTTTAATTTTAGTGAATGGTATATACATATTTTAAAAGAATATTACTCGTAACCCATTTGAAAAATATATCATTGTTCTATGATATCATTTATGTTTATGAACAGGAAATGAAAATTTTTCTTGAAAATAGTATTCTTAATTATTTTATTCCAGGAAACAAGAGAGCAGAGAATCAACCAATACCATGAGTATGAGGATTCTCCCCCTGTACTGGTGAGATTTCCTTGAAGTATCAGGGAAAGGAAAAACTTTACATTAAAAACTAAACCTTTTTACCATTTCTTAATAGTACTGTTTACTAATTTTTCATGGGGGAGTACTTAACCCTTTACCTCATAGAGGAAACCATGAAAAGACCTATGCGAACAGCATAAAACCAGATCAGCCTGCGAGTAACTCGCAGGCTGATCAGGTTTTATGCTGTTCGCTGCTCCTCAGTGGTCTGGAAATGAGGATTTTGTAATTAAATTTGGTACGGTTTAACTGTGGTTTTCTGCAGATCAGGCTTTATGTGGTACCTATTGAGTGCGTCAAAATGAGTCTATATGAGGGAAAGGGTTAAACCTTCGTAAACAAATAACAGACAACCTATGAACAAAAGCCAGTGACAGTGACTGGATTCCCAGCACTTAATTCTGAATGCCAGCCACCTCCAAGTCAGTTTTTAGTTTTCCTGCAGTCACTTTTGTTCACAGGTTTCACTGTGCTGCACTTTGCTAGTGTCACTTTACAAATACATGATGTCTGTCACATAACAAATATGTAAAGAAATTTTCCATGTTCATATCTTTACTCTAGGAACATTTTTACTATTTAATGAGTACAGCTTGATCAGATTAGTCCAGATGAATGAATTACATGTAGATTTTCATGCCCCCGCATCGATAGATTGTGGGGCATATTGTTTTTGGTCTGTCTGTCTGACACAAAACTATCTTGACCATAACATGGAAGTCCTTCCACCAGTGACCTACAGCCTCCAAACTTCACAGGTGTATGCACCTTAATGAGCTCGACCTTGACCTTCAAATGACCTTTACCCCCAAGGTCTAAGGACAGCAGGGCATAGCATTCGAATGAAGCACATGTTTTTATACGCCGCCAGAGGCGGTCGTATATTGGCGTCATCTTCTCCGTCTGTCCGTCCGTACATACGTACGTCCATCCGTACGTCCGTACGTCCATATCTTGTGAACACAACTCCTCCTACATTTCTGAATGAATCTTTTCAAAACTTGGTCAATGTCATTACTATAATAGGTAGATGTGCATGAAGTGGCAATTTTCCGGTCCATTGATTTTTAGCTCACCTGAGCATAGCTCAGGGTGAGCTTTTGGGATACTTGATTGTCCGTCGGCCGTCGTCCGTCAACAATTTTTATGTTTACACACTAGAGGCCACAGTTTTGATCCAATCTTCCTCAAACTTGGTCAGAATGTTTGTCTTGATAAAATCTTGAACCCTTTCGAAAATGGGTCAGGTTGGATCAAAAAGTAGGTCAGTAGGTCAAATCTTAGAAAAAATCTTGTTTACACACTAGAGGCCACAATTTTGATCCAATCTTCCTCAAACTTGGTCAGAATGTTTGTCTTGATAAAATCTTGAACCCTTTCGAAAATGGGTCAGGTTGGATCAAAAAGTAGGTCAGTAGGTCAAATCTTAGAAAAATCTTGTTGTCCATCAACAATTTTGATGTTTACACACTAGAGGCCACAATTTTAATCCAATCTTCCTCAAACTTGGTCAGAATGTTTGTCTTGATGATATCTTGAACCCTTTCGAAAATGGGTCAGGTTGGATCAAAAAGTAGGTCAGTAGGTCAAATCTTAGAAAAATCTTGTCGTCCGTCAACAATTTTGATGTTTACACACTAGAGGCCACACTTTTGATCCAATCTTCCTCAAACTTGGTCAGAATGTTTGTCTTGATGATATCTTGAACCCTTTCGAAAATGGGTCAGGTTGGATCAAAAAGTAGGTCAGTAGGTCAAATCTAAGAATAATCTTGTTTACACACTAGAGGCCACAATTTTGATCCAATCTTCCTCAAACTTGGTCAGAATGTTTGTCTTGATGATATCTTGAACCCTTTCGAAAATGGGTCAGGTTGGATCAAAAAGTAGGTCAGTAGGTCAAATCTAAGAATAATCTTGTTTACACACTAGAGGCCACAATTTTGATCCAATCTTCCTCAAACTTGGTCAGAATGTTTGTCTTGATGATATCTTGAACCCTTTCGAAAATGGGTCAGGTTGGATCAAAATGTAGGTCAGTAGGTCAAATCTAAGAATATTCTTGTTTACACACTAGAGGCCACAATTTTGATCCAATCTTCCTCAAACTTGGTCAGAATGTTTGTCTTGATGATATCTTGAACCCTTTCGAAAATGGGTCAGGTTGGATCAAAAGTAGGTCAGTAGGTCAAATCTTAGAAAAAATCTTGTTTACACACTAGAGGCCACAATTTTGATCCAATCTTCCTCAAACTTGGTCAGAATGTTTGTCTTGAGGATATCTTGAACCCTTTCGAAAATGGGTCAGGTTGGATCAAAAAGTAGGTCAGTAGGTCAAATCTTAGAAAAATCTTGTTTACACACTAAAGGCCACAGTTTTGATCAATCTTCCTCAAACTTGGTCAGATGTTTGTCTGAGATATCTGAACCTTTGAAAATGGGTTGGGTGGATAAAAGTAGGTCAGTAGGTCAAATCTTAGAAAAATCTTGTTTATACTCTGAGGGCAACATTTTTGGTCCAATCATCCTCAAACTTTGGCAGAATGTTTGTCATGATGATATCTTTTGTGGATGGGGTCAGAAAATTCCTGAACATTGTTTCACCTCATCATCTTAATTCTGAAGCAATCTGTTTTGTACAGGCAATGAATGATACTTTTCTCAGGTGAGCGATCTAGGGCCATCTTGGCCCTCTTGTTACAAGATTTGTGTCCCTTGAAACTTAGTCTCTGTAGCTGATTGATATTGCAGCCTTGTGTACGCAACTCCTCCTACATTTCTGAATGAATCTTTTCAAAACTTGGTCAATGTCATTACTATAATGGGTAGATGTGCATGAAGTGGCGATTTTCCAGTCCATTGATTTTTACAAGATTTGTGTCCCTTGAAACTTAGTCTCTGTAGCTGATTGATATTGCAGCCTTGTGAACGCAACTCCTCCTACATTTCTGAATGAATCTTTTCAAAACTTGGTCAATGTCATTACTATAATAGGTAGATGTGCATGAAGTGGCGATTTTCTGGTCCATTGATTTTTACCAGATTTGTGTCCCTTGAAACTTAGTCTCTGTAGCTGATTGATATTGCATCCTTGTGAACGCAACTCTTAGTTTCTGAATGAATCTTTTCAAAACTTGGGCAATATCATTACTGGGTAGATATGCACAAAGCAGGGATTTTGATGTTCATCAATATTTGCAATAGTTATGCCTTTCTAAACATGGTCTCTTGAAAACACAACTCAAGTTTCTAAACAGGTAAAAGTGCATAAAGCAGGGATTTTCTGGTACAGTGATTTTTGCAAGAGTTATGTGGAGAAAGAAAAAAAGATTCATATTGATACTGCTATTTGACCTACTGTCATATTGGAAGCATTTTTAGCTCACCTGAGCACTTGTGCTCGGGTGAGCTTTTGTGATCGCCTTTTGTCCGTCGTGCGTCGTCCGTCGTCCGTCGTCAACAATTGCTTGTGACCACTCTAGAGGCCACAGTTTTGGCCCAATCTTCATGAAACTTGGTCAGGATGTTTGTCTACATGATATCTCGGATGAGTTCGAAATTGGGTCATGTGGGGTCAAAAACTAGGTCACTAGGTCAAATCTTAGAAAAACCTTGTGAACACTCTGCATTTGGCCCAATCTTCATAAACTTTCAGGATGTTTGTCTACATGATATCTCAGATGAGTTCGAAATTGGGTCATGTGGGGTCAAAAACTAGGTCACCAGGTCAAATCTTAGAAAAACCTTGTGAACACTCTACAGGCCACAGTTTTAGCCCAATCTTCATGAAAAATGGTCAGGGTGTTTGTCTACATGATATCTTGGATGAGTTTGAAATTGGGTCATGTGGGGTCAAAAACTACTTGTGAACACTCTACAGGCCACAGTTTTGGCCTAATCTTCATAAATTTTGGTCAGGATGTTTGTCTACATGATATCTTGCATGAGTTTGAAATTGGGTCATGTGGGATCAAAAACTAGGTCACCAGGTCAAATCT